>OU426984.1:60937296-61304796 GCA_911387785.2 Aelia acuminata
TTTTTCTAATCTTAGAAAAGAAGTTTGATGAATCGCTACTTTTTGTTTCAGTCATTTCTCCAGGAGTTGATGTGCGCCAGATTACATTTATTTTTGATCCATGCGCTGTGACAGATTAGCTTAGTGTGTTATGTGTGTTAGCCACTGCGCCGAGAGTTCGGTTTGGCTGTGGCAGGTATTTATTTATTTTTATACTACAGCCGTGAATCGATCGGAATCTGGTGACCCTTTTGGAGGACGTACGCCATGACCTTTATCATGGAAATTCTTGGTTTCTTAATTCTTAATTCAAGTTGGTCTGACGGTACACTGTGCTTTCGGCCTAATCACTTTCCTACACCACTGCTTGTCTACAAATAGTGTTATATTACCAACATTGTTTTGAATCCCAGACCATTCTTAGTTTGTATTGATACGATTTTTTCTAGTTTTCAGTTTTCATTTAGGTATTGTAGAATAGTGAATGGTCATACTCCTTATTTATTATAAACGTCAGAATCTCTGTCTGGAAGAGGTCCCCTGGCATAGCGGAAGAAGATGATGACAAAGAGGGTGATAATGTCTTCTCGAAGCCGGGCATTGATCATAGCCTGGAGGCAGGCAGCCTCTTTTCATTCCGCGGGCGGAACAGGTTATAGCTCTCCGGTAACGCCATTCTGGTAACATATGGCGTCCTCTCTCACCATGTCTTCCTTGGCTAAGTTATCTGTCTCTTGGAATAGCCTTTCGGCGTCCATCAGGATTAACCACAGGGGTTCTTTGAATGTTTGAACTAGATTCTATCGAGTTGTACCTGTAGTGTTTAATAATATATAAACACTTTTCTTTTCGTTCCATGACTCACGTTTTGTTGTTTAGGGGGGCGCCACACAGTGGTGCCGATAGGAACAAAACCCTAAAAAATTTAGGTACTCCAACCGGAACTTTCTAGATATTTTTTGAAACCCAAATACCTCTAGAGCAAGGATCCATACCAATTTTTTAGATTGATCTTCTTTAAACCTTTGAAAACAAGGTAGTTTTTTGGCATCTTGTTGGAATGACACAAAAACACTTTTGTTTACCATTTCGAAGTGATCTTAGGGAAGCCCAAAATTGTCCGAGGCCGTAGTTTTTCGAAAATATCTGATAGACATCCTGAAAAAAAGCTATTTAATCCTAGGCTTCAACGAAAAATAGTTTAGGATGGATGGAAAAGAGAATCGGGTGATCTCTTGAGACATGTCATAAGTTATATGGTTATTGGTCTTTTTCAGTGTTAGCTCCGTCGACCTCTGTCTTTTGCTTGATATTAAATCAATCCTGAGGAATCACTGAAGATACTCCAAAAGATTTCAGATCCGACAACGTCTGAATTGTTGAATGAGATGCTATGTATTGTGGATGCTGCCATGATAAGAAAAGTAAATTGAATTAATAATTTAATATCAAAATATGTAAAGTACTATATATGGTCAACCCGGTGGTCAGTTATACCTGAAGGCGGCTAGGTCTTGGAAATACCCCTTGTAAGTTATTGGGGCCATAAACCTTCAGTTAGAAATTCAAAATAAGCAAAGCTTAGGACCGACAATACTGCCGACAAACACCCAGGGAAATACCTAAGAAGATTGTTAGAGGAACTTTTTGGCCATAAACCCTGGTTTTGCCCCTGCAAAGAGGCCGCTGGGAAACACGTTAAATATGGAAAGGAAGGGAAATTTTAGGCAGCTAGCCAATCAGAAGAAGTCTGGAACCGACCAATCAGGAGAAGTCTGCAGCTAACCAACCAGAGGAAGTCTGAAGAGAGTAGGGGAAAGAAGACTTATACGGAGGGGAGAGAAGTTGAGGGAGGTCGTGAGTGGGTTCTGGTGGAGAGGGAGTCGAGGAGGAGTTCGGTGGAGAGAGAGTTCGGGTAGTGTGCCAAGTGGGCGAGAATGGATCGAGAAGGGCAGACGACCAAATATTATGCCACAGGTTTATTAAAATAAAACAGAATTGGTAAAAACGTCACCTTTGGAGAAGAATCCAATATACAATTGATACATATTCACTACATTAATTACATATATTAACTTGATATAAGCCGTTTCTGGTAACCACCACCCGCCTTAGAAAAGCGGGAGACCAGGAACGTAGCAGAGAGCATTTCATAGTTAGGAATGTGTGAGCGGGAGTGCCGTTTGTTTATGTGTCCTCTCTTCCAGGTGCAATGTTTTCAATCGTTAATAAGCTTCTATTCAAACATGGATTTGTCAATGTTTCAACAATTGTTTATTTGAATCAGTTTTCAGTTTGCTTTCAACGAAGAGAGTGAAATATTTATTCAATCTATTCAATCAAAATTTTATTTTTAAAAATGTGGACTTTTTTTTACCCTCTAACCCTTAAAATGAAATATTACAGCATTGAAAGTGACATAAATCGATTCAGGGACCCAAAAACCATGGAATATTTATATTAAATCGTCATTTGTGACCGGTTAGGGGTTTTGTCCCTAAATTTGTCACTTTGAACCACTGTTCGCCGTATGACAGAATTTAACTTATGTACTTTTCTGGTTATGAAACCAGAACATATGCATGGGAAAAATCGTTCATGATACAAGCAATCTCTCTCAGGAAGTTTATCACCTCCAATATTCGTCATGCTCCATCGATTTCCTTATCAAATCCCTCCTTCACACATTGAGTACACTAGAGGATTGTTTATCTTTTTTTTTTCCTACTTTTTTTTTTTTATTGTATATATAGATTATTATTGTACTTATAGATTATCTTGTATATATTTTACTTGCTTTGTTTTCATTTTATTCATTTGCATTTTTTACTTAGAATAATAATATCTCTTTCTTTTTTGTAAGTTTTTAAATTAGTGTAAGTTCACATGGGCATGTTAATTTTATTTTGTATTTAAAATTTATCCTAAAGGGGCATCACTCCCAGGATAATAAAGTTTTTTTTTTTTTTTTCACTTCAGAATTTTATTTGCTCCTGTTACAAATAATAAGCGACAATCAGCAAATTAAATGAAAACTGCTGTGTGTTGGCATTTTATGGTATGAAGGAAGATAGTACCCAGCAGCGCATCATCCCGGTCATTTATTTAACCTTATTTAATAACATACATATGTCTATTTTAAGGGGAAAAAATATATGAAGGAGGTTACCTATCTAATACCTCCTAGGTTTTAAAAACGTTAAAGTTGTTTTTATTAATAATGAATGTGGTACAACTGAGTCGTGTTCTTAAATCGGAAGAAGAGGTATTTAAGACATTTCAAAGGTTCGGAATATTGCATAAAACACGGAAATGCAGAGAGGATGATACTTTATGAAGCTTGCTTTTCACCAAAGATCTTCAGCATTTAAATGCAGTTTAAGAAGTTGCAGATGCAGTATATTAAACTATCATTTTTGTTTACATTTTAATATCTTTAAATACATTACTTTAATTGTATGTTCTAATTTAATATTAAGATAAATCTCTCTTTTAGAAATAAGTAACTGGTGTGGTAAAAAAGGTTTTCCAGGTTTTCCTCATTTAGCCCTGATGATTACCTAAAATTTGGGTTTCAGGAGAGGAGGTCTCTCATACAACTCCTTTTCAGTTGGCACATAAAAAGCATATCAGTCGTGGCCATGTAATTAATTAGTCTGTTGTTATGTCCGTTGAATTTTTTGTGGAAGTCGGAATAGAGGGTGAGGGTTCTTATTTGTTCGTCGATAGTTGGTAGTTAAAAGTCCGTATGTAGAGTTTTCTTGCTAACGTACGTACAAAGGAGCGTTCTTTATTAGTCGTAAAATTTTGGATTGAAAGGTTTGTAGATTTGTAAATTTGTCTTTTTTGCTGAACTATAAATTTGTGAGCCTTATGTCCATATGGGTTTCAGTAAATATGTGTATATATTAATTTTCTCTGATTTTCAATTTTGATGATTTCGAAAATAGTGAGTATAGTATTGTCAGTCGCTTGTTTAATGTCTGTCTTTTCATTTTGGCACGATGACCCCAAGTCATCCTTCTGTCAAATATTAGTCCAAGGTATTGTACTTTGCCTGGATAATAAAGTTATTTACATATTTATATCTATATGTCCCATTGTTTGTGTGAATAATCCGTTCATGCCTTCGTGTAAAGTTTATTACATTGAGGGATCGGGTTATGTTTCTAAGTAGCTGAGGGGAAGAGGCTAAACTGCTTGGGGTTTTAATAATTTGGGACGGTTGGGCGATAAAATTGTGCACGCCGGTTATAAAGAATGCATCAGCTTGTTACACTTTATGCCGGGAGGCAGTCGGTTAAAGCTTTACAAGCCGCCTCTAAACTTTTTAGCCGAGAGAAGAGCGCCCCCCTCCGGACAAAGTGCCCTAATATAAGGCCCGCACTGCAGGCGGTACAACTTCAATAGTCCTGCCAGTTCTTTGTACTTTTGTCCTCTCTTTTCTTCATTGCTATGATCCTCTACCAAAAGATGGATTCGAGCTAATTCTTTTTGTTAGTGAAAAAGTAAGCACATGTCGTTACTCGTTCAGCGAAATCAGTATAATTATGATTCGGGCACCGAAATTCATATTAACATCTAAAACCTAAAAATGTATAATTCTCTTATCAGACCTATTCTCTGTTATTGCAGGTTCTTGGCTCTCTTAGTATTTGAAAAGAAAGCACTAAGAGGTATGCAAGGTATTGATTGATAACCTGATACAACTTATGGATCGGTCAATTGCAGAGACTATCAGAAGAGTGAATGTCTACGAAATTATATGAAATATTACCTGAAAGGAGGAAGTAAGGCCACCCAAGAAATACTTACTACAAAAACCAGAAACTGTCGATAACAGTCTAAATTGGGATGAACGAATGACAGTTCATTTCATCCAGGTTCATCTTAAACTATATGGCCGGTTAATTATGTAGATTTTATTTTTATGTCATGTGAACTGGGCTTTGTATTTTTGTCAAAGTAAGCAGGAGGTCCATTAGGATATTACGATGTACTATAGTTTAAATATATTATTGATGGTGGACTGCGTATGTATGAAATATCGTATTCATATGCATAAAAGCGTCCAAATTCAAAAGAGACACAGACAATCAAACTAAACACTAAATGCGTTATCGTCCAGTTCGTACATCCGGACAGAAACAGCATAAAACAAATAAGCATTCCACACATTCATTAGCAAACGAACTTCACTCTATGAAATCCCAGCTAATACCAAAGGTATATTAAGTAACAAAACAATCTTACATATACTTCGATTATTTTATTTATGTGGATAACCATCTATTTTAAGTTACAAAATTATTTAATGATATCCCTCCCTGCATACCTCTCTATCTTTTGAGAATGATAATGTTGTGCAAATTTACTAATAAATAATACCTGGAATTTGGAAGTGGATTTAATGACAGCATTAAGAGTAAATGTATACGGTTTGTCAAAAACCATTTTGTTTGAATCTAATTAACCGGTAAAAAATTCTAATTCTCCTTTTCCTATCAATGATAACAGGGAGGACATTTGTTTCATATTTCGTCAAAATCTAATAAAGTGGTTAAAAGTTAATACCTACTCCTCACATTTCCCGACTTTCCGATATTTAAGTTGCTATTCTGCTTTTGGTTCACGGATACAAGAAATCATAAAAATATTTTTCATTAAGGAAAAAACAAGCAATTAAAGAATGATCCAATTTATTTACCAATAAGTTGAAATTCCAACACCAGTTCTGTGAAGCAATTCACTAAATCACACATTGGAACTGAGTTGATCAATACTACTGATTTAGCGAAGGTTTTTCTCGCCGTTGTGATATCGGATGAGAAGAGTATATTTACCGTCTGGGAAAGCCTACGACCTCCATAATGGATATTAAAAGCAAACCAATCACGATATTCTTCGGTGAAATAAATGCTTGTAATTGCATTAGGTCCAGTTCGCCATGAGGCATACCAGCGTTTATCCTTTCTACACGTAGCAATTTGAAGTGGTTAAGGTCTGAAAGATTAGAAGTTACAGTAATTCGAAACCTATAATCCATGCTTCTATTTTCTCAGTTTGTTATAAGGTTTCAGGAGTCAGGAGGAGGTTTCTTTTAATGATATTTTTTAAATGATCACAGTTAGTTTACAGGTAAAATTATTGTTGAAAGGCAATTTAAAAAAAAAACTAATCTACATCTAAACTTCTTAGAATGCTTGAAGAACCAATAACTAAATGTGACTTACACATTTTAATGTTCAATTGCAGCTATTAATAATGGTGTTGAATTAGTTAATAGGTAAGAAAATATCTATTAATGAATAGATTAGCTTAAATTGAGATTTTATTTAGACGGTCAACGGCTCGGTTATTACATCCTTTTGATTTTTTTTTTTTTTTAATCGATCCTATTTTTAAGGTTTGTTATTTTATAATTGTCAATCTTTGGCTTCCTAGTATATTTTATAGATTTTATCTATTGCTATTAAATGAAATATATATAATTATTCTACATACAGTGGTATTTTAAATATAAAATAAAACTGTTATTATTATTTTTTCCTTTCTTTTTGTTATTATTATTCTCTCTTTTTTTTTTTTTTTTACAACTTATTGTAAACACCAATTCATTTTGTTAGTTGTAACAAGGCCTGCTACTGCCTCCGATGAATCTCTTAACGCCTCGGCTGCATTACGAGGAATTCTAGGTTGATTTAATTGTTGAGTCTATACATTTAGGTTGCGATTCTTTTGTAATATGATGCGCATGAGTCACGTTCGTGTGGCCTATTTTAATTCTTGTTATCACGACTTCCTCTCTTCGATTTCCCCTGAAAGCATTGCTCCATTTTTTTGCAGTTGGTTTGATTGATCTCAGTTTACTGTTGAGGACTCTTCTGTTTAACCAACTACTAATGTCGAGAGGTCCATATATTTGCAGAGTAGGTCCGTTCATATTTGCTGCTCCTTTGACGGATTTATCTGCTGCTTCATTTCCTGGGGTACGTTTATGGGATGAGACCCAAAGAAATTTTACTAATATGGAAATAGAAATTTTACTATTAATGAATATAAATAAACAAATTGTCTTTATATTACTTTTTTAATATAGGTTTGTTTGTTTGTTTGTTTTAACGTCACTTTATGCCACTAAGGCTTATCGGACGATGCTACAGTGGGAGCCCTAAATTTCGCCTATCCAGGTATTATTAGGATAGGGATCTATAACGAGTACCTGATATCGTACAGGCTCAGGACCTCCATTTTACGTCCTATCCGAGGGTCGGCATAGCCAAGGATTTTTTACTCCCATTAAAAAATCCTAGGGCCACCGCGGGACGCGAACCTGCGACCTTTAGTATTGTAGGTTGCCATGCTAACCATTATACCACAGGTGACCCCTAATATAGGTTGTTCGTTAAAAAATAACTCTATTAACAAGTGATCTTAACGTACTGATTATAGCTTATATCAATTGAGGCATATCAATGGAAAAGGTATTAAGTATCAAAAATCGAAGAAACAAAACAGTAACTGTAAAATCATGAAAATTCAACCGCCAATGTAATTGGCACGGTCGTGATTGCCTATCATGAAGATTTCAGTATCTAGAGACGACAACAGACAGAGAAAAGCGCTGTATGTCTCACGGTTTTACTTGAGAGAATGGTGAAAGAACACCAGCTAGGGACGTTACGATATAATTTCAGTATGGATAGTTCTTTCTTTAGGATAAATTTTCCTTAAAGTACTCGATATTATTGGACATGCTTGTCGATCCTAATACTCGAAGACAAAATTAGATAATTAGCGAAAAAAAGATGGAATTAGAGACGGAACAAACTACTATTGAAATTGTTTTGTAGAAACATATTCATCTTAAATTGGGCGTGTCCCTTATATTTTTTCTTATTTTTATAACCAAATTTGAGCTAAAATTCTAGTTTGTTTTATCTCCAAACGAATAACTTGTTACTTAAAGCCTTCTCCATTTACAGATCTCTATTGATCATATTAATAGTAATCGAACAAACACTTCATCAAATGGGTTGGATAAAAGAAAATAAAATTATAAATCTTCTGGTAAGCATTAAAAAAATAATTAAATCATTTATATATCCTTCGCTGTTTTTCACCCTGTTTAAATAAATAAATAAATCATTTGAAACCGGTTATCCAAACATACATAGGTCGTTGTTAACTTTTTTTTTAATTTTTTTTCGTTTTTTTTTTGGTATTGTAAGAATGTGTAATTTTGGATCAATAACTTCTTGTAAAGTACCGAGAACCTGATTTTCAAATCTATTATTGAATGCATTTCTTATCTAATCTAAGCTCTATTGAGCAGAGACATGGACAAGGGAAGTGATGCCTTAGGGAAATGTTGCTAACCACTGAGTTGGACTATTGCAGGAGAGCTTCTAGGCTGGTGGACCAATGCTGAAATTAGAGAGTAAATGCAAGTCCACCAAAATTTCGTCAAAATATTGGGGGAAAAGATTAGAATGAAGAATATGATGAAGAGGAAGAAGTATGGTCATGAAGAAGGAAACAGCGAGGAAGACCAAAAAAAAAAGTGGCTAGAAAATGAAGAAATGGAAATGGAAGAGAAGCATTTGGCTGATTTAAGAATGTTTGGTTGAAGGAGACCAGAATGTGAGGAAACAATTTAAGACATATTTAGCAATAACAAATAGAATCTTAAGGTCGACTTAAAATAAATGAAGAGTATAAAATAGTTTCTTTTAAAAAACAGGACCTTCCTCTAGTTTTTATTAATTTATTTTCGTTTTTCAATTAAATTGTATAGAATTAGCTAAACACTCTAGTCTGTTAATAAGTCAGAAAATTACTCGAGGCTAGGGGGATACAGACCATTCCTTTACGTGAATTTTTTTTTCCTGCCTGGAACCCCTGTAGGAGTGGTACATAGGTTAAATAAATAAATTCAACCGAAAAACTTCTGTCAACGGTTTTTAATTAACATCTCATAAATAGTTCAGCATAATTTGATATATTAAATTATATAATTTAATAGTAATCAGCATCATAAATTAAATAGGTAATAATAAAAAACCATGATTAATTGCATTATATTTGTGCAATATAAACCTTAAATATATAGGGGCCTTTCCGCTGTAGTAAATGTTTAGAGTAAGAAAGATTTTGCCTGAGCGTGGAGGGCTTTGTGGTGAATATAAATCCCATTTGGAATACAGCCCAGCGGTAAATTCCCCCTTCACGTTTGATCTTTATTCTTTTTATTTTAATAATTAATTAGCCTTTATAAATGATGGATGGATTTATAGGAGCCAAAGTATATTCCTCTCTCTCACCCTCTCTCTCTCAAAAGATTTTTTTTCCGTTTTATAATATAATTTATCCTTTATAGGGATATTTCTATTAGCTTTGTCATTTCAAGTCGGCTTATGAAATCTCTCTAGACTTTGAAGGGGTTCTCTGTAGACTTTGTTCCGTTTGCTCGCTTCTTCGATAAAAGTAAATAATATCTTCTATTTACTTTACGACTGAATATTTTCTAATTCTCTTCTCGAATTATTAACTTTCTTTTTATTAGTTCCGGTCATGTACCTTTAAGTATCGACAAACGCATATTTATAAAACTTAACTCGATATATATTTTAATGAAGCAAGACGTTTTAGTGTCCAAATCAATAATTAAATAATAGAATGGCCACAGGCAAACACATAAGACAGCAAACTGTCCTATAAAATAGATAGACGTCAATTCAACTTTATGACATAAGTGATTTAAGTGCTACAAATGCAAATATATATACTGTTCAGGGAACCCATATGTTGTTTTAAATTATTTTAGTTTATTTGTTGTTTAATTCATTATTTTCAAATTAATTTTAAATTTAATTAACTATTATTATTAATGTAATAAGTATGTATCAAGTTATTATATTATATAATAATATAATTATATAATTATGTAAATTATATAAGTCATACCAATCTATATTAAGTATTTAATTAGCATTAGTTTAGTGTTATATGCGTGGGCGTCTGTGATTGGTCGAAGACGCTCTGAGACAAACAAAAGACGCTTCAAGTCAGTCAGCTGTTGATTCTCGCCAAGCGAGTACGCATTACACCTCACGCTTAAAACATTCTTTAAAAACATTTATTACATTCTCGTTCACCCAGGGTGTTCAGTTGTGTATTGTGCACATTTGCAGACATTATTTCAGAAGACTGAGCGAAGAGGAAGATTAAGTTCCCATGGATGGATGGACATTTAAAGTAAAATAACTCCAATACTATTGTTTATATAATGTCTGAACTTTAAATTTTGTTTAATCTTCAACTTTAAATAACATTCTAGTAACATTGGACTTAACCTTTTAACATTAAGTCAAATTGCTGAATTCAGTTATTATATATATCTTTGTATTATAGTTATTAATCATTTTTTTTATTGCTCTACTCTATAGTTCATCAATGGCCATTCGATTAAAACATAATTTTTGTCTATAATAGTTTATAAGTTGTGTTTCATTTTCATTTAATCATTTTAGTTTCATTCTTGTTTAATAAATTATTTGTATTTAATAAATTATAGTTTAAGCTCTAAATATCAGAGAATTTTCTTTATTTCCTTTCATTCATGTTATTTTGTTCTCCTTTTTTATTATGCTATTATTCCTTAAATTGCAATGGTAAACTTTATGTTAAATATCTTGCATCTTATTCTTTTATTATATAAATCTTTTAATACATTAATCAACAAAACTAGGAGCATTAAGCACCCGGCCATACTTTCTTCATCAGGGAAGCGAAAGGTTTTTATTATTAAAACCTAACTTGCCTGAACATACTGGTCCTCCGGGCTCCGGATCGCTTAATTGCCTTAACTTTGTATTGAAATTAGCAAAAAAAGTGAAAGGAAATTCTCTGTTATTATATTCTTGTAATATACTTATAATCTAATTCTTTCTTTAAATTGATATTTTCATTTGTATGCTTCAGATTTTATTTTTGTATACATCTTTTGAATTCTAGCTTGGTTCCTATTTTATTTGTTTTATCTAAGTCTTTGTAACTTTAGTTGTTCGATCTCACCCACCAGATTTCGCTTATTTTAATTTAATTTCATACGTTCTTTTTAAATTTTACCCCTTCATTTCACTTCACTTTAACAATAATCCTTCATGATGTCGACTGAGGCTTCATTGCGCAGAAAACTTAACGTTTTAGGGCCAAAAATCAAAGCAGTTGTTGAACAAGGTCGTAAGGTCGATTCAGATAGGGATTGTCTTTTTATGTTCAAGGGATTATATAAAAGTCTGCAACGCAATTATGATACCTATATTACAACTTTTGAGTCATTAGAAGATATTTATGAGACTGAAGGAAAAGAGCTAAGTGATAAGGATCGGAGCACATTGGCGAACGTTGAGCGGTATTTTCATGAATCGAATGCGATTTATGAAAAATATATGAATCCTACACCATCGCAACCAGCACAATTGGATCAAACTAGCATTCTCAATCAATCGCTGTCTCTGCGAACTCATCTTCCAAAGATCAATCTTCCTAAATTTGATGGTAATTACCAAGACTGGCCCACATTTCGTGATACATTCCTGTCTTTGATACATAATGAGGCGGCTATTCCAAAGATTGAGAAATATCACTTCTTGTTGTCCTGTTTACATGGGGCTGCACGCTCACTCATCAAGAGTGTACCGCTTCGCGACGAGAACTATGACCAAGCCTGGTCGATCCTCGTTGAGAATTATGACAATAAACGTCTCTTGGCTACTCACCATTTGAATTCATTGTTGGAATTCAAGCCATTGCCCTCTAAACCCACTTTGCAATTATTGAAATCATTTCTTTCTAGTGTTGGAGAAAATATTCAAGCGTTTAAGCTCTTGAAAATACCTGATCCCGATGAGTTCATTTTATTTTCCTTAGCCATAAGATGTTTAGACCCCGCTACTAGAAGAGAATTCGAAAAAAGGAATTTGGACTCCGATTTTCCAAAATTTGACGACTTAGTCAACTTCATCAAGGATGAATGCAAAGCATTGGAGCTAACTGAAAATAAACCTTCCTACTCAAACTCAAACCCAAATTCAGCTCATTCCATCGCAAGGCCAAAAGTCAAAACCTCATTAATGGTTGAGAGTAAGCCGGTTCGAACCAAAGGATACCGAACTAAACAAAACTCACATAAACCATGCCCAGTGTGCAAGGGAACACATTCACTATATGAATGCAACCAATTCCGAAAAGCACCAAACCATGCCAAGTGGAAGCTTCTTAAAGGCTGGAAAGGCTGTCTTAACTGCTTCAACGCCAATCATGAGCTTGATGATTGTAGATCAAAACATAGCTGCAGAATTTGCCACAAACGTCATCACACTTGGCTTCATGTTGGTGGTGATCCCACAAAGGATGTATCTACAACTGGCACCTCTACAAGGGAAGATATTCAATGCGACAATAAAGATCAAGAAGTATCGCCCGTATCTCTAGCCAGTCATTCTCAAACTAATGATGTGCTCCTAGGAACAGCTGTTGCTACTATTAAGGATGGCAAGGGAAACTTCCAACCTGTCCGCATGGTTCTCGATTGTGGTAGCCAATACTCATTCATTTCAGCCGATTGTGCTAATCGTCTCCAACTTAAGGTCAAACCATTCAACCTACCCATATCGGTAATTGGACAAACACCTCTAACTGGAAATCGGGGCATTGCTTCATGTCTCATGCGCCCTGTCTTTGGAACTCAACAGCTCAAGACCAATGCCGTAGTTGTTGAGTGCATTACTAATGCGCTTCCTCATGTTGAACTACCTAGACAACTAGTTGAGACCTACAAGCACTTTGAATTAGCGGATCCTAAATTTTACCAGCCTGGACCCATTGAGTTTCTTTTGGGTGCTGATTTGTATTTTGAAATAATAAAGGACAAGCCAATTACGATCCAACCGACCTTTCCAAAACTTATTCCCACTGTTTTTGGGCATGTTATTGCTGGATCTTTTCAAAACCACACATCTTCAACCTCAATGAAGCAGTCCTTGTTCGTTAATGGGTCAGATAACTTAAATGAAGAAATGTCGAAATTCTGGCAAATTGAGGAAGTCCAACCTAAGACTATACAGTCACCTTTAGATATTTATTGCGAGCAACGTTTCATGGAGACTCATTCACGAACGCCAGAAGGTAAATATATTGTTCGTCTACCATTTAAAGATTCATTTCCCGGCGATATGAGCGAATCCAAAGGCCAGGCCTTGAAGAGGTTCTTTAATTTAGAATCTAAGTTAAGTAAAAATCCGACCCCTCGGCAGGAGTCCACAAATTTCATGGCAGAGCACATTAAACTTAAACATATAGAACGGACTTCTGAAAAAGGATTACATTTAACTTCACACCACGGAGTGGTAAAGAAAGATGGCAATAATTCTAAAATCCGTGTGATTTTCGACGCTTCTGGATCTACTTCTGTTGGTTCCCTCAACGACAACAAACACTCTGGCCTTAAGTTACAAAGGATATCACTGAAATCTTAGCTAACTTTAGAAGCCAACCAATCATTTCCCTCTAACCCGTCTCTTAATCATAAAACCTTTAACTTAAAATTCGAGGTCGAATTTTGGTGGGCGGGATGTTCAGGGAACCCATATGTTGTTTTAAATTATTTTAGTTTATTTGTTGTTTAATTCATTATTTTCAAATTAATTTTAAATTTAATTAACTATTATTATTAATGTAATAAGTATGTATCAAGTTATTATATTATATAATAATATAATTATATAATTATGTAAATTATATAAGTCATACCAATCTATATTAAGTATTTAATTAGCATTAGTTTAGTGTTATATGCGTGGGCGTCTGTGATTGGTCGAAGACGCTCTGAGACAAACAAAAGACGCTTCAAGTCAGTCAGCTGTTGATTCTCGCCAAGCGAGTACGCATTACACCTCACGCTTAAAACATTCTTTAAAAACATTTATTACATTCTCGTTCACCCAGGGTGTTCAGTTGTGTATTGTGCACATTTGCAGACATTATTTCAGAAGACTGAGCGAAGAGGAAGATTAAGTTCCCATGGATGGATGGACATTTAAAGTAAAATAACTCCAATACTATTGTTTATATAATGTCTGAACTTTAAATTTTGTTTAATCTTCAACTTTAAATAACATTCTAGTAACATTGGACTTAACCTTTTAACATTAAGTCAAATTGCTGAATTCAGTTATTATATATATCTTTGTATTATAGTTATTAATCATTTTTTTTATTGCTCTACTCTATAGTTCATCAATGGCCATTCGATTAAAACATAATTTTTGTCTATAATAGTTTATAAGTTGTGTTTCATTTTCATTTAATCATTTTAGTTTCATTCTTGTTTAATAAATTATTTGTATTTAATAAATTATAGTTTAAGCTCTAAATATCAGAGAATTTTCTTTATTTCCTTTCATTCATGTTATTTTGTTCTCCTTTTTTATTATGCTATTATTCCTTAAATTGCAATGGTAAACTTTATGTTAAATATCTTGCATCTTATTCTTTTATTATATAAATCTTTTAATACATTAATCAACAAAACTAGGAGCATTAAGCACCCGGCCATACTTTCTTCATCAGGGAAGCGAAAGGTTTTTATTATTAAAACCTAACTTGCCTGAACATATACATATAAATTTATGTAAGTCATTACTAAGTCTGTTTATTTCATAGTTGAGCGTTATCGAAAAACTTTTTATTCCAATAACGAATCAAATATCATTTTTAATCATTATCTTTTAACTTTATAAATGACAGATGGTTAATTATCCGTTATTCGATATATCGGATAATTTTACTTTTATTCTTATCTGCATTGAGATATTAATAAACATAAAATTTTGAATTTTTTTTTTCAATATCGGATAAACAAAATTTTACTATAGTAAGCAACAAACTAAATTTTTTTCCGGGTCAAAATAGTTTCTAATCCACATTGATTTAAATTTTAAATTAACGACTAGAGTCATTATCGAAGAACCTAGGAAAAAAAAGGTGATACCTCAGTGTATCAGGTGCCAACAATATGGCCATACCAAGTCATATTGCAACCACCCCCCTCGTTGCGTTAGATGTGGCCAAGGTCATGAGAGTGCATCCTGCGGGAAGACAAGGGAAACAGCTTCAACTTGCGCCAACTGTAGGGGTAGCCACCCAGCCAACTACCGTGGCTGCCAAGTTCTGAAGCTCCTGAGGGCTCAAAGAAACAAAAGGCAATCCACCCGCCCTCAACAATCTCCTCCTCCTCCTCCTCCACCGCCAGGTCCCGAACATTTTCCCACTCTTCCGCAGCCATCGAAGATTCAACGGCCATCAGAGGCGAATCCATCACCTGTGCCAGTACAGCAGCAGATACAACCACCGTAGAGGAGAATGCGAAAACCGTCAGAAGATAGACCGTCATGTTCAGGCATGAGGCAGGAATGCACACAGCTTCCACCTTCAGCTGACACTTACAGCCCCCAAAACTTGTTTCAGCTAATCAATGGTCTCAATTCCCTCATCCAACCCCTTTTTAGCCTCCTCCAACAGCTCGCTCAAGTGACTCAAGTCATGTGCCCATCCAATGGCCCCTAATCAGTTGACTGCGGGCTCCTTGTCCATCCTTCTTTGGAACGCAAACGGACTTACACAGCACAGGACTGAATTAGACTTGTACCTTCACGATAAACGAGTTGACGTCGCACTATTAACGGAAACACACCTTACTCCTCGATCTAAATTTGGTATTTCTGGTTACTTGACTTACAGGACTGATCACCCTGACACAGCACACGGAGGTACAGCGATTCTTATCAGATCAACACTATCACACAGTTCTTTACACTTACCTAGTACACCTGCAATACAGTGCACATGCATAACACTATAATTGAAACACTATACAATGACACTGGCCTCGGTGTACTGCCCGCCAAGATACGTGCTGACATCTTCGATGTTTTCCAACCTTTTCCAAAGCTTGGGTCGGTGCTTTATAGCCGGAGGTGACTTCAACGCGAAGCATCAAAGTTGGGGGTCACGACTAAGCACACCCAGAGGGAGGAATTTGAAGGCTGCTATCCACGAGCTCTCATTAGACGCTATCTCTCCCCACACACCGACTTACTGGCCTGTTTCGAGGCGAAAATCCCCCGGACCTACTGGACTTTTTTTATTACGAAAGGACTTTGAACTGTACCTCACACCATAGATACACACTCCTTCTTTGCTCTGATCATTCCATGGTACATGTCATAATGTTTGAGGAGGCAGTTAACGTTCAAAGAGAACCAACACAGGAACATCTATACTTACATTACTGGCTTCTCGACTGACGATGGAAGCTTGTGGAAGCATACCAGAAAGTTGTTAAGGCATCGAGGGGTGTCAGCACCCCTTCGAAGAGATGATGGTTCCTGGGCTGTGTCGGACAAGGAAAAATCTGAACTCTTTGTCGACCACCTTTCTTCTGTATTTCAACCATTTACTGACTTTACAAACACAGATCATGACACACTTGTTCTTAACACCCTTGACATTCCACTCCAACTAACACTACCACCTCCTTCATTCACTCCTTCTCAGGTCGCAACACAAATCAAACAGCTACCAAAAATAAAAGCCCCTGGTTATGACTTAATCACAGCCCAAGCTCTCCAGCAAATGCCTAGAAAAGCTTTAGTGTTTCTAACAACAATTTACAACTATATACTAAGAACATCGAAATTCCCGCTACAATGGAAATACTCAATCGTTAGAATGATCCACTAACCAAATAAAGACATATGCAACCCATCATCATATAGACCAATCAGCCTCCTTCCTATATGCTCAAAAGTATTTGAAAAATTGATGTATAGAAGACTTGTTGAGATTTTGACTGAACAAAAGTTAATACCTGATCATCAATTCGGTTTCCGCACATTCCATTCTACAACACAACTACACAGAGCTACTGACTACATTGCTGAAGCACTAAAGCAAAAACTATATGCATCTGGTGTATTTTTGGATGTAGCTCAAAGAATATGAATTAACTCTTTAAATGATCATGAACTAACTTGGATGTAGCTCAGGCGTTCGACAAGGTCTGGCACCAGGGTCTTCTCTTTAAACTCAAGACCATATTACCGCACACTTACTATCTCATCCTTCAATCATATCTTTTCGACATATTTTTCTCGGTTCGTCAAGGGTCGGAGATCTCCTCAATTCGTCCAGTCTTGGCTGGTGTACCTCAAGGTTCAATACTGCCTCCTCTTCTCTACATTATATACACTCATGACATACCGGAAAGCATTGACACACTGACCGCTACGTATGCTGATGATACAGCGATTCTCACTAAACACAAGGATCCTACACATGTCTCACCAATTTTACAACAACATTTACATATAATTACATATATAAACGACTGGTGTAAACTATGGAAGATTCGACTTAATCATGACAAATCCAAATACATAACGTTCACTTTTCGAAAAAATACCTGCCCTCCAATTTATATAGAAAATTTCCAAATTTCACAAACTGAAACTGTACAGTACCTCGGTCTTACCTTTGACAGAAGGAGTACCTGGGGCCCGCATGTTAAGATGAAACGTAAGACCCTTAACAACCGACTCAACCAACTCTACTCACTTTTTTCTAAACACTCAAAACACGGACTGAGACAAAAATTAAATACATATTTATACCCGATAAAACCAATATGGACATACTCTTCACAGATATACGGAACAGCTAAAAAGACCCACTTACACCGACTTCAAAGCTTTCAATCAAAACTGTTAAGACTCATAGTTAAAGCACCATGATACGTCACTAACAAAACACTACATACTGACTTACAAATAGAAACAGTGGACCAACATATAAAGACACTTTATAAACATTTTCACACTCACTTACAAGGCCACTTCAACCGACTGATTAGCGACATGGCAACAGGTGATATACCAATAAATAGGAGATTAAAAAGGCGTTGGATGAGGGATCTCCTTCGTTAACAAACCAGATTAACTGACACAAGCCAGGGAAGAGGTACCGCTGGGTGCCATCCTTCCCCATGCCTAACATGCCCTTATATACATTACTGTAGCTCTCAAATTTGCTGATTCTCGAAGTTGTTGACAGGCGCAAATCAAGATTTGAAGACAAAAAAAAAACGACTACACATGAATTAATTAATGATTAAACGTCCATTAATTTAATAAATAGTGTTTAGTCTTGTAATGGAAACTTGTTAAATGTCCCGAATCCCCTCTGTGATTTGGCTTCCGAATCGTCTAATGTTCGAGAGAATCTTGAGAACATTAATACAAAAATAATATATATTATATTTTTTTTCTACGGACAGAGACTAAAAGAGGCATAGCAACATTAGATTGTTTTATAAAAAAAAAATCTGGTGCGTGCGCGCAACACACAACTTTCACTTACCAACTTATTTAGATTAGAAATTGACGTGTTTTGTTAATTGCCACTTCACAAAGTCACAAATCTTTCCACATTCATTTCTTATTTTTTCCTTTTATGAGTAATTTAAAACAAACGTGAAAATGATACAAAATTTATTAAGTAAAGTACCCCCTCCATTTGATCAATGTTGATGAAATTTTTACAATCATATCTCGGGCATATTAGTACATCAAATACTCAGTTTGATCAAAATCGTGAAAACCGTTTTTGAGTAAATAAAAAAAAACACGTGAAAATGACACAACATTTATTCAGTAAATTGCCCCCTCCAATTGATCAATTTTGATGAAATTTTTACTGTCATATCGCGGGCACATAGCACATATACTAAATACCAAATTTGATCGAAATCATTAAAGCCGTTTTTGGGTAAATGAAAAAAAACACATAAAAGTGGGACAAAATTTATTAAGTAAAGTACCCCCTCCGGTTGATCAATTTTAATGAAATTTTTACAGTCGGTATATATTTTACGCACGGTTTATAGTTTTTGAGCTAGTCTGTTCACACACACACACACACACACACACACACACACACACACACACACACACACACACACACACACACACACACACACACACACACACACAGACCATTTCGCGGGACATGGTTAATTGGACTCAGGGGACCCCAAAACGTGTATTTCCGTTGAAAACCGAAAGACGAAATTTTTCACGATCGCAATACTTCCACTTACTATATATTTTATATATAGGTAAGTGAAAGTAAAAACCCGTAAAAATGATACAAAATTTATTAAGTAAAGTCCCCCCTCCGGTTGATAAATTTTGATGAAATGTTGGCTATCACATATTTGGCATATACATACATCAAATACCCAGTTTGATCAAAATCTTTAAAGCCGTTTTTGAGTAAATAAAAAGAACACGTGAAAATGATACAAAATTTACTAAGTAAAGTTCCCCCTCCGGTTAATCAATTTTGATGAAATTTTAACAGTCATATCTTGGGCATATAAATACATCAAATACCCAGTTTGATCTAAATCGTTAAAGCCGATTTAGAGTAAATAAAAAAAAAACACGTAAAAATGTTACAAAATTATTAAGTAAAGTCCCCCCTCCGGTTAATCAATTTTGATGAAATTTTTACAGTCATATCTCGGGCATATTAATACATCAAATACTCAGTTTAATCAAAATCGTTAGAGCCGTTTTTGAGTAAATAAAAAGAACACGTGAAAATGATACAAAATTTACTAAGTAAAGTTCCCCCTCCGGTTAATCAATTTTGATGAAATTTTAACAGTCATATCTTGGGCATATAAATACATCAAATACACAGTTTGATCAAAATCGTTAAAGCCGATTTAGAGTAAATAAAAAAAAACACGTAAAAATGTTACAAAATTATTAAGTAAAGTCCCCCCTCCGGTTAATCAATTTTGATGAAATTTTTACAGTCATATCTCGGGCATATTAATACATCAAATACTCAGTTTAATCAAAATCGTTAGAGCCGTTTTTGAGTAAATAAAAAGAACACGTGAAAATGATACAAAATTTACTAAGTAAAGTTCCCCCTCCGGTTAATCAATTTTGATGAAATTTTAATAGTCATATCTTGGGCATATAAATACATCAAATACACAGTTTGATCAAAATCGTTAAAGCCGATTTAGAGTAAATAAAAAAAAACACGTAAAAATGTTACAAAATTATTAAGTAAAGTCCCCCCTCCGGTTAATCAATTTTGATGAAATTTTTACAGTCATATCTCGGGCATACTAATACATCAAATACTCAGTTTAATCAAAATCGTTAGAGCCGTTTTTGAGAAAATCGAAAAAAACCTAAAATGTTATTAAGTAAAGTACCCCCTCCCTTTAAGGAATTTTGATGAAATTTATGCTGTCACATCGCGGGCATATACCTACACTAAATTTCAGGATCGCACGGTTTATAGTTTTTGAGCTAGTCTGTTCACACACACACACACACACACACACACACACACACAGACACACACACACACACACACACACACACACAGACCATTTCGCGGGACTTGGTCATTTCGACTCAGGGGACCCCAAAACGCGTATTTCCGTTGAAAACCGGAAGTCGAAATTTTTCACGATCGCAATACTTCCACTTACTATATATTTCATATATAGGTAAGTGAAAGTAAAAAAAAAAAATAAAGTTTATCTTTCGAATAACAAAATGTATGACCGATGATTTTTTTTTCCTTTAAATAAAAAAATCATTTCAAGATAAAAGATAACGAATAACCAAACCTCTTCGTCTTCCGTTATCGGAATTTTATTTTACCCCAACTCTGGCCAATTGTTTGAGTTAGGAAGACTTTCTTGGTATATTATTTTGTCTGTTAATAACAAATATGTTTTCTTTGTATTGGTTATACTTTGAATAAGTTATGTGGGTAAAAAAAGAAAAAAAAAATCTAGACTTGGTTATTTGGACTCAAGGGATCTCAAAACGTGTATTTCCATTGAAAACCAGAAGTCGAAATATTTCATGATAGCAATGCTTCCACTTACTATATATTTCGTATATAGGTAAGTGAAAGTAAAAATGAGATAAAATACGCGTTCCATCTGACAGAATGTGAGTGTTAAACCGAAGATAGTTCACAACCATCAATCCCCCACCCTCTTCCTTGCTCGGAAGACCCCGTACAGCCTATACCGCAAGTTAGGCGGTAAAAAAATTTATTAAGTAAGTGCCCCCTCTGTTTGACCAATTTTGATGAAATTTTGGCTGGCACATAAAACCACCAAAAACCAAGTTTGATCAAAGTAGTTACACCCGCTTTTGAGTAAATAAAAAAAACACCTGAAAAAGAGAAAAAAAATTACTAAATAAAGTGCCCCCTCCGTTTGACCTATTTTGATGAGATTGCGGCTGTCGATTTTCCACATTTTCTGCATCATTACGCTGTGTATTTATTACTTTAATTTATTAATTATCAGCAATTCCCTTTGAAGTACGAGGCAAGAGGAAATGCGGCGGTCTGGAAGATACGGACACGGGTATGAAAGCCGGACTTGGGACGGTGTGACATGCAGCTGACGTGTGGAAGGGCCGTCGTGCCAAACACAAAGGAATCCTCCCTATCTGCCCCTCTACCTATCGGTGCTTTACTGCTCCAAAGTACTTCTTTACCTCAATATTGCTTAGACCGGAATTTGTATTTGGTTGGTCACGAGTTTAATCTGTTTTAATATTTTCTGTTGACATGACAAACCCTAGCTAAAGGCGCCACCTTCAATTTTTGTGGAATCTGGAGATCTCGAATCTTACTTCTAAGACGAATTTATAACCAAAGTTTCATGAAGTGCTTTACTTTGGTATACATATCCATTACTAATACCGCAAAAAAAATTATTCCCACCTAAACTTACTAATTTCGTTTGCGCGAAACCTATCCTACAATCTTCTTGTAAGATATACCATTAAATTATAAATAAATAGATTTACGATAGGTTAAATAATGGTCAGGATTTTCAGTTTACAATGATATTTATTATGGTAAGCCAACGTTTCGATCCAGCTTGTGGATCTTCATCAGGGCTAAAAGAAAACAAATATATGAGTATCTATGCTAGAGGGTGACAATAAATGGATACATTACAGAACTGATAATAATATAAAAGATGGTATACATAAATATTAAAATAAGAGGCTGGTTAACAAGATAAAATAGAATCTGATATTTACCTACTGAGTCCAGGTGGATACTAAGACTAAAGGTAAAAATAAGGTGAGGGGTAGTGGTAGGGGGTTAGTTTGCCGACTTCAAAGGTTTATGACGGGGAAATCCAACGCTTTTGAAGTGAAGGCACATACAATGCATACAAATTTGGAAAAATATGCATTGTTACATTATGTATTATCTCATTTTTATGTTATTATTCAGTCCAGACACAACCATTTGTATACTGTACCATATATTTTGTTAGTTTTTAAATATTTTGTTCACTCAGTTGTCATGTGCCTTCACTTCAAAAGCGTTGGATTTCCCCGTCATAAACCTTTGAAGTCGGCAAACTAACCCCCTACCACTACCCCTCACCTTATTTTTACCTTTAGTCTTAGTATCCACCTGGACTCAGTAGGTAAATATCAGATTCTATTTTATCTTGTTAACCAGCCTCTTATTTTAATATTTATGTATACCATCTTTTATATTATTATCAGTTCTGTAATGTATCCATTTATTGTCACCCTCTAGCATAGATACTCATATATTTGTTTTCTTTTAGCCCTGATGAAGATCCACAAGCTGGATCGAAACGTTGGCTTACCATAATAAATATCATTGTAAACTGAAAATCCTGACCATTTTTTAACCTATCGTAATTGAAGAACAGTTGACCATCTCTCATCTCTATAAATAGATTTAGTTTAAATTTTTGTTTTTTACGCTTTTTAAAGACGCCATTCAGGGTTACACCAGAGGATTCTGTAATAACTTTTGTCAACTGTCTTTACTTTAATATTTCACTCTTTGTGTTTTCTTAGCTCCCTTTTTTTCCTCGTTATTCTATTAAATGACTTGGCAATAAAAGAAATTTCTAAATTTGCATACATTTCTTCTTCTTTATTTATCAACATACTTTTGACATTAATGCATTTCTTTCAGTTTTCAAGAATAAAAACAAGGACTTCATTCGATTTCTTAAAGGATTTGTCTAGTATTCTCCATGCGGAGAGCAATAAAAAGTTACCGTCAAAACTTTAAAGCTGTACTTAAAAACATCCTCCGATATAGTTACTGTCACTGGGTAAAGTAGGTTTGGAGGTATTTGTGTGTATACGGGAAAAAGTTTAATTTAAAATACGGACAGCGAAAATGAATTTTCTATAAAATTGGACTATGTACAATAAGACTGAAATATGTACAAAAAAAAAATTTTAATATGAGAATGAAAAATATTGTGTAAAAATATTTTTTAATGCACAAAAGATTAATTGACATACTAACAAACCAAAAAGTAACGACGCATCAACTACACAGAGTTACTGACTACATTGCTGGAGTACTAGAGCAAAAACTATGTGCAACTGGTGTATTTTTGGATGTAGCTCAGGCTTTCGACAAAGTCTGGCGCGAGGGTCTTCTCTTTCAACACAAGATCATTTTACCGCACACCTACTATCTCATCCTTCAATATCTTTTCAAGAGATCTTTCTCCGTTCGGCAGGGGTCAGGAATTTCATCAATTCGTCCAATCCTGGTGGGAGTACCTTAAGGTTCAATACTGGCTCCTCTTCTCTACATTATATACACGCGCGACATAACCGTAAGCAATGATACACTGCCCGCTACTTATGCTGACGATAATTCTCACTAAACATGAAGATCCTATCCATGCCTCACTAACTTTACAAAAACATCTACATAAAGTAAACGACTGGTGTAAATTATGGAAAATTTGACTAAATCATGAAAAATCAAAACACATAACGTTCACTCTTCGAAAAAATACTTGCCCTCCAATTTACGTAGACAATGTTAAAATTTCTCTAACTGATACCGTACATTACCTTAGTCTTACCTTTGACAGAAGTATGACATGGGGCCCGCATGTTAAGATGAAACGAAAAACCCTTAACAAACGACTCAACCTGCTTTATCACTTTTTTCTAAAACTACAAAACTGGGACTAAGACAAAAATTAAATGCATATTTATACTTGATAAAACCAATATGGACATAATCTTCACAGATATACGGTACAGCCAAAAAGACCCACTTACAAAGAATTCCGACATTTCAATCAAAAATTTTAAGACTCATAGTAAAATCACCATGGTACGTGAACAACAGTACTCTACATACAGACTTACAAATGCAAACAGTTGACCAACATAAAGACACTTTACAAACGTTTCCATGCACACTTACACGATCATCTCAACCAACTGATTAGAGGCATGGCAACAGCTGATATGCCCATAAATAGGAGATTAAAAATCTGGTGCGTGCGCGCAACACACAACTTTCACTTACCAACTTAGATTAGATATTAATGCGTTGTGTTAATGCCACTTCTCACTCAGTTACACATTTTTCCACATTCATTTCTTATTTTTTCTTTTTGTTTGCTCTACAAAAAACACCAATTTCTTTTATTATTAAATAAAGGTTTTTACTTGAGATAATTCGGCAATGCAAGCATAATACTCCAAGTCGACTGATTTTATAATTCTCTATGTACTTGTTGAATATTTCATTTATTTCCGATGAAACAAATCATTTCCATTAAATGAACAGAAGGGCATTCATTATGAACAATGGTCTGTCATTAAAAGCGTCATGCGTGGGCTCAAAGTGTTTTATGAGTTGACTGAATATTTTTCTTTTTTTCTCCTCTATATGTTTACTTGGTTTTTATCATATCTCATATTTAGCCATTTTTATTTTTAGGCGTAATGAGAGACAGTTTATTTCTCCATATAAACAAAAACAAAGATACTTCATAGGAAATAAAAACAAATAAAAAAAGGCCCCTACCCCATTTAAGCCTGTTTAAGTGTGTGTGTGTGTGTGTGTGTGTGTGTGTGTGTGTGTGTGTGTGTGTGTGTGTGTGTGTGTGTGTGTGTGTGTGTGTGTGTGTGTGAACAGACTAGCTCAAAAACTATAAACCGTGCGAACCTGAAATTGGGTATTTAGTGTAGGTGTTCGCGGTGTGACAGCGAAAATTTTATCAAAATTACTCAAAGGGAGGGGGTACTTTATTTAATAAATTTTTACGTTTTTTTCGATTTTCTCAAAAACGGCTCTAACGATTTTGATTAAACTGAGTATTTGATCTATTAATATGCCTGAGATATGACTGTAAAAATTTCATCAAAATTGATTAACCGGAGGGGGGACTTTACTTAATAAATTTCGTATCATTTTCACGTGTTTTTTTTATTTACTCAAAAACTGTTTCAACGATTTTGATCAAACTGGGTATTTGATGTATGTATATGCCCGAGTTATGACTGCAAGAATTTCATCAAAATTGATTAACCGGAGAGGGGACTTTACCTAAAAAATTTCATATCATTTTTACGTGTTTTTTTTTTATTTACTTAAAAACGGCTCTAAAGATTTTGATCAAACTGGGTATTTGATGTATTTATATGCCCGAGATATGACTGTAAAAATTTCATCAAAATTGATTTTCAGGAGGGGGGACTTTACTTAATAAATTTTGTATCATTTGCACGTGTTGTTTTAATTACTCAAAAACGGCTTTAACGATTTTGATCAAACTGGGTATATGACGTATGTATATGTTAAAGATGTGATAGCCCGCATTTCATCAAAATTGCTCAAACGGAGGGGGTACTTTATTTCTTAACTATTTTTGCAATTTTTACCTTTTTTTCGATTTTCTCAGAAACGGCTTTAACGATTTTCATCAAATTTGTCATGTTCAATGAAAATTAGGTGTTCTTTAATGTCAGGTAAGCTTTATCATTATGAAAATGTTCTGGGGGGGCTTAAATGGGGTAGGGGCCTTTTTTTGTTTGTTTTTATTTCCTATGAAGTATCTTTGTTTTTGTTTATATGGAGAAATAAACTGTCTCTCATTACGCCTAAAAATAAAAATGGCTAAATATGAGATATGATAAAAACCAAGTAAACATATAGAGGAGAAAAAAAGAAAAATATTCAGTCAACTCATAAAACACTTTGAGCCCACGCATGACGCTTTTAATGACAGACCATTGTTCATAATGAATGCCCTTCTGTTCATTTAATGGAAATGATTTGTTTCATCGGAAATAAATGAAATATTCAACAAGTACATAGAGAATTATAAAATCAGTCGACTTGGAGTATTATGCTTGCATTGCCGAATTATCTCAAGTAAAAACCTTTATTTAATAATAAAAGAAATTGGTGTTTTTTGTAGAGCAAACAAAAAGAAAAAATAAGAAATGAATGTGGAAAAATGTGTAACTGAGTGAGAAGTGGCATTAACACAACGCATTAATATCTAATCTAAGTTGGTAAGTGAAAGTTGTGTGTTGCGCGCACGCACCAGATTTTTAATCTCCTATTTATGGGCATATCAGCTGTTGCCATGCCTCTAATCAGTTGGTTGAGATGATCGTGTAAGTGTGCATGGAAACGTTTGTAAAGTGTCTTTATGTTGGTCAACTGTCTGCATTTGTAAGTCTGTATGTAGAGTACTGTTGTTCACGTACCATGGTGATTTTACTATGAGTCTTAAAATTTTTGATTGAAATGTCGGAATTCTTTGTAAGTGGGTCTTTTTGGCTGTACCGTATATCTGTGAAGATTATGTCCATATTGGTTTTATCAAGTATAAATATGCATTTAATTTTTGTCTTAGTCCCAGTTTTGTAGTTTTAGAAAAAAGTGATAAAGCAGGTTGAGTCGTTTGTTAAGGGTTTTTCGTTTCATCTTAACATGCGGGCCCCATGTCATACTTCTGTCAAAGGTAAGACTAAGGTAATGTACGGTATCAGTTTGAGAAATTTGAACATTGTCTACGTAAATTGGAGGGCAAGTATTTTTTCGAAGAGTGAACGTTATGTGTTTTGATTTTTCATGATTTAGTCAAATTTTCCATAATTTACACCAGTCGTTTAGTTTATGTAGGTGTTGTTGTAAAGCTAGTGAGGCATCCTATACATTTACCCCCTCCCTTTGAGTAATTTTGATAAAATTTTCGCTGTCACACCGCGAACACCTACACTAAATACCCAATTTCAGGTTCGCACGGTTTATAGTTTTTGAGCTAGTCTGTTCACACACACACACACACACACACACTTAAACAGGCTTAAATGGGGTAGGGGCCTTTTTTTGTTTGTTTTTATTTCCTATGAAGTATCTTTGTTTTTGTTTATATGGAGAAATAAACTGTCTCTCATTACGCCTAAAAATAAAATTGGCTAAATATGAGATATGATAAAAACCAAGTAAACATATAGAGGAGAAAAAAAGAACCTTTGAGTAATTTTGATAAAATTTTCGCTGTCACACCGCGAATACCTACACTAAATACCCAATTTCAGGTTCGCACGGTTTATAGTTTTTGAGCTAGTCTGTTCACACACACACACACACACACACAGACCATTTCGCGGGACTTGGTTAATTGGACTCAGGGGACCCCAAAACGTGTATTTGCGTTGAAAACCGGAAATCGAAATTTTTCACGATCGCAATACTTCCACTTACTATATATTTCATATATAGGTAAGTGAAAGTAAAAAGGCGCTGGATGAGAGATCTCCTTCGTTAAAAATCCACATTAACTGAAACAAGCCAGGGAAGAGGTACCGCTGGATACTTAGGCAACCCATCCTTCCCCATGCCTAAGATGGCCTTATTTCAATAGCGCACATTTGCTAATTGTCTATGTTTGTTGACAGGCGCAAATTGAAACATGAAGCCAAAAAAAAAAAAAAAACTATCTTTTCAGAAAACTAAGTTCAGAAAAAGTAAAGTATTAGAAATTTATACTTATCTATTGTGAATCGCAAAGTTTTTTTTACTTAAACATTTCGGACCAAACAAGTGACTATTCACAGGTTCACTTTTATAAAAAAAATATTTGACACAAAAATAACTTCTAGTTTATTACTTTTGGACTACAAATATTTAACAATAAAAAATACCATAATATAATAAATTCAATATAATATTGAATACAAAATATCGAATGTATGCTTAATTATTAAAGAGATGTATTGTAAAACATCGTCCATCAATATAAAAAAAATTATAAATTATTCCAAAATTATCATTCAATTCAAGAAGTATTACATTTTTCATAACATTACTATTTAAGTTATACCTTCAATCGTACCTATATATACCTACATAAATATCTATATGCCTATGATATTGTCTTTTTCATTCATTTATAACAAGTTTTATAATCATAACCAAGAGAAAAAAAGTTGTTGAGCAAACACTTTAATTCTATGTATTAAAAAAAAAAAATTGTTAATAACTTTTAGAATCGAACTTTTTTTAAAAAAAACATAATTTCTCGACCACGGGAAGCATTCGGAAACTGATGATGGGTAACCTTATATAAGCAGAGGTGGAGAAAGAAAGGTGCCACAGGTCTACAAGGTTTGTGGAGCCGAAAGAGGAAATCTTCACATTATAATATCAAGTTGGAACTCTAATCAGTGGGATCCCTAATACCGGTGCTTATCGAGTATAACTCAAAGATTTCCATAGAAAGGATTGTAATAGTTCTTCGGAGGAAAGAACTTTTACTGCCGTATCACTTTGGAGAAAGTAAGAAGATTATGGAAAGAACTTTGGAAGTGGCCAAGTATACAGCTTTAAAGATTTCGTCACTAGCGAAGTTTGATGAAACTCCACGAGATAAAGGGTGTATTTTTTCTAAGTTTTTTTTATTTTGTAAGATCTTAGGCAATAATATTTAAAATCGGTCGCATATATATATTTATTTGAGGGAATCATTCATATTTTTCGAATGATAATAACTAACATTAGTTAGAACAAAATGTTTTGATGCATCGAAATGACATGCGGCATGAAGTGTATTGACAGGTGAATTCAGACGTTTTTGTTTTAAATTACTAACTAGTGTTTTAACACATATATGACCAGGGTGTCTATCGTGCGGGAATTATACGGGAATTTGCGTCGACGGGGAAAAAGCGGGAATTTTCGATTTTTAAGGAAAATGCGAGAATTTCACTCTACAATTTTTAAAACCATTTTCTCAGAGATCCGATTACTCCTAACCAAAACATTAAGCTATTCGCAGGGATTCCATAATAACTGATGATGCCACATCAGGATCGAGTCAAGTAAGTATTGATGATTGAGGGGAGATTTAACCAATATATTCCTTACCATTACTTTTAAGCAATGTTTTCACTCTCCCAAAATTCAGAATTTCCAGATAACTCATTTTTGCATTTTGCCAATGCTGCTCTGCGCAGGGTACATTTCCGTAATTATGATAAATTTAATGAACTTTTAATTGTCATTACATTAGTAATTATAATGAAGTTACCGAGCCGTTCATTTCAAATATATATAATAATGGTCTTTTTATTTATTTTTTTTTATTTATTTACATATTTACAATTGTATGAAAATAAAGACTTACCTCATGGTATTAACCGTCTAAGGGTTCTTTTTTTTTTAACATATTAAAATATTAAATGCATACCGCAATATATAAATATTCAAACATACATACACACACACTCATACATTAATGAGCATGTAATACATGAGCCAGTATACAACATGAAGCAATATACGAACAATATTCATAACACAAATATTACATACACAATAATGAATGCATGCATATACACATATGTTATAATAAGAATGTTGAGTATATATTCACACAGATTACAAGCAAATGTTAAAAGTCTTATTGTGATGAAATCAGTGGGTCGTATATAAAATGGGAGTAAATTAATACCTTAATTCTGATGAGACTGCCTACGGATAACAGCCTTGAAAAGTTCAACGATTTAAAGACTACATTGGAAGCTGTTGCCTCCAACTAAAAAAAATAAAATAAAAACAAAACAAAAATATTGAAAAATACTGTGATAGTATAATTTATATAATCGAAATCAGAATTCAGAATTCGGGGATAAAAAGGAAAAAATGAACTTCAATATATCAATAATCACCACAGAAAATAGAATAATTTATGTTTTACAACTAGTGTTAATTTTAGAAGCCGATGTTAAATGCACATATTTAGTTCAAATAGCAAATTTTTAATAATATTTGAAAATACCTCTTTTTATTTTGAACCTTTTATAGCATATCAACGTTTCCAATCATGAATTTATTGTGAGTTATTAAAAATCAATAACACAGAATTTACATCTTCCTAAAAATAAAAACATTAGGAATTCCTCCATATAATTAAAAATGTATTCCGAACATCCTTTATATATATATATATATATATATATATATATATATATATATATATATATATATATATATATATATATATATACATATGTAAATCAACATATAGACATTGAGAGGCCCTAGTTTGTATATTTTTATATAATAAATCATTTACAAACTAATGCGGGAATTCCGTAAGTCAAGAATGCTAGGCATCCTGATGACACACTCCCCAATAAAATTATCCTCGTCCCTGTGAGAGAAATTTTATACTTAGAGGCAAGTATATTTAATATGTCCATAGCCCTTTCCATTTATACTTACTCCAGGCCTCCGCCCACCAGTCTTGACCGATGGCCCTCCATTTCTCTTTATCCTTCGGTAATACCCTAGTAATTTACCGTGTACTAATGCCACATAGTAGCCCCAACATATCTCAGCTGTATATATATATATATATATATATATATATATATATATATATATATACATATGTAAATCAACATATAGACATTGAGAGGCCCTAGTTTGTATATTTTTATATAATAAATCATTTACAAACTAATGCGGGAATTCCGTAAGTCAAGAATGCTAGGCATCCTGATGACACACTCCCCAATAAAATTATCCTCGTCCCTGTGAGAGAAATTTTATACTTAGAGGCAAGTATATTTAATATGTCCATAGCCCTTTCCATTTATACTTACTCCAGGCCTCCGCCCACCAGTCTTGACCGATGGCCCTCCATTTCTCTTTATCCTTCGGTAATACCCTAGTAATTTACCGTGTACTAATGCCACATAGTAGCCCCAACATATCCCAGCTGATCCGCTAAGCTCCGGATGAGTGCGTGTACAATTCCCGTCATTTACTTTGCCGTATTAATTTTAAGCTGATTATGTTTCCTTGTCACATAGCCATCTCTTCCTGCTAAGTCCTAATATATTTCCGGTGGTTGCTCCTGTCTCTGGAGATTACATTAGATAAGGGATCTTACCTTCCGCGGATTAATTCTGTAGCAGGTTTGTAAAATTTTGATGATGAACCCTCCTGTGCAACACTTCGAATTTAAAACAGTCGATAGTATTTTCTTTGAGTTACTTACGAGTACATGCCTAGTAGAAGGCAGCTAAAAAGGTGCTGGAAAAGAATTCCCCTCCCGAATTAAGACCTCTAAGTGTTGTGAAAGCTATTTTTTTCGTGCCTAAAACGGTTGAATCGCATTAACCAATCGTCACTGCTTCGGCACGTCGATACTTTTGTTTTACTGGGTTCTTACTGAATTATTTGTCAAAATTGTTATTCTTTGTGCTTCTGAGTATCCTTTACGACGAAGTTTACATAAAACATTTAGTAATTTCTCTTAAATCTGTGTTAATTTAATTTATATTGATTTCGCCTGTGACATTATTTTAACTATAACACGTCTACTTTTTATCTTTTCAAATAAGCGATTCTACAGAAATAAAAATTAATGTTTTTTTTTCTCCTTTTTAAATATAACAATTCTTTTTTTTTTTTTTAATTTATATTAAGTTAAGCTGTACTAAACCTGTGGGGGTCGTCTGTGGTGTAGTGGTTAGAATAGAAACTTACAATACCGAAGGTTGCTGGTTCGTGGGATTTTTTAATGGGAGTAAAAAATCCTTGTCTATGGTCCGTCCCTCGGAGAGGTCGTAAAATGGAGGTCCCGAGCCTGTACAATGTTAGGTACTCGTTAAAAATCCCTATCCTAATTATACCTGGAAAGGCAAAATTTAGGACTCCCACTGTAGCATCGTCCGATTAGCCTTAATAGCATAACAATCAAAGCTGTATTAAAATTCCATTTGTTGTAATATTCCCTAACCATTTTCATGTTACTCATTTCATAATTGGATACATAAATTTAAATAAATTTAGAAATTATTAATTTTTATGAAATACATTAATGTAGTATATTGGATAAATGATGAGTGATCACATATTTAATATGTTTGAGAAAAGTCCGGGGTTGGCGGCCAAAAAACTACAAATAGTATTAAACTATTTCATTGCAGCCAACGTTTACACCCAACAATGCAGGTTTCCTTCAAAGCTAAATGAACAAGACACCGACAAAAAAATTATAAATACATAAGACAAAGAATATGAACTAACTATATATATTTATATATAAATATAAAAAGGTCTGCTGCATGATATGTTTACTACAGACCTTTATATTTTACATATACTTTATGCTTACAGACCTTTATTATATTATCTAGTTTGTTCATATTCTTTATCATATATATTTGTAATTTTTATTGTGTGTCTTGTATATTTAGCCCTGAAGAAGACCTGCATCGTTAGGTAGAATCTTTGGCTGAAATAAAATAGTTAATACTATTTGTTATTTTTTTGGCTACCACCCCAGGCTATTCTCATACACGTAAATGTAGTAATTGGATACATAAATTTCATTTTTAAACTCATTCATCAATGAAGAATTACCTTTTTCAAAGCTCCAGATATAAAGAACATTTTATGCCCGAAAATACTCTAATAGGGTGTTGCAAATATAAGAGCACTTTATCGTCAGATGCCATACCGGGTTCGATCTCCCTCAAACGAAATTTCTTTGCGACTGATCGAGATGGAGATTAAGGAGGAAACGGGGCGAGACTGGACCGGTACGATAGTGTGAATACCCGCATTCAATTTCACTTAGAATATTTTATTAATAAGACCAATATCCAACCGGGACCGGAGCTATAGTGTGGATATTAAAAATAAATACAGGTAACAGATACGTGTATAGGTATAGGTATACGTCAAATTAGAAATTGTTGATAAATTTAGGATAGGCGCATTCAAAATGAAAATAACTCGAGTCTTATTTAGAACAGGCCCGCCAGTGATTTTATAATGATATTTAGTAACTGTTACTATGTAATTTGATACCATCGATACAGAAAAAAAAACACATGTTTAAATACTATTTAATTTAGTATTGTTTGTGTATTTGTGGTTATAAAAGTATTAAACTATGAATATTTTTGATGTTTACGATTTATGCAAAGAAGAGCCTCGAGCCAGGATTTTCTTTATCGAAACAGGAATTCTACCCAAGGAAAGATATTGTAAAAAAGGCCACATTATGATATTTTACGAAGAAAGGAAAAAATATAGATGCAACAAAAGAGAATGTCGGTTTGAATGTGGCGTGTATAAGGGTACGTGGCTATGTGACAGCAAGTTACCGTTAAGTAAAGCCCTTTTATTCATTTACTCATGGGCACTTGATAATTTGATAAAACTTGATTGGTACATTGATGGGTATTGTTCGTAAATGTGGAGGCAGACAACTCAAATGTTTTTGAGAAAATCCTTAAGGACATAGTAGTATTTTGGCCTCCAGATGTACCTGGAGGAACTGATTAAAAGTATGATAATGTTTTTGGTTATGTGTAAAAAGTTTTTATTAAATAAATCATATGTTCCTTTAACCCATATTTTTTATTTATCAATAAGTCACTGTTACTAGATAAAATCAATGGCGGGCCTATTCTAAACAAGACCCAATAACTCAAGTCTAAATACCGTATCACAAAATTACTTTTGTTTTATCCACGAGACCATTGAACAAAAGAGGTTCACCAAATCAATTAACCCTTCTTTCGAAAAAAGAAAAACATATTTAAAAAAAAAACAGAATAAAGAAAAAAATATTAATCATTGCATGAGACGGAAAATATGCATTGGATCCGTTCTTCCTTTGAGAATGGTTTGCTATCATGAATAATAATTGAAAATGTAAATTAAGCCGCTATATGGCTACCCTTAAAATGAATATGTTATCATGCACAAGCTCACTTTGGAGATGGGGCCGAGCATGCTCATTGGAATGAATTGTGAGGGCGTAGGGTAGTGGGGAGGGGGAGGGTAGTGGGGAGGGGGAGGGTAGTGGGGAGGGGGAGGGTAGTGGGGAGGGGGAGGGTGGTAAATAAATAAAGTTATTCCCCTCATTATTCAAAATGAATATTATAATCTGATAAATAATGGCTAGTTATAGAATTAATCATAATTAAAATTAATTATTTTTTATTTTTGGAATATTATTTCTATTCCACAATAGACAATGAAGTGACATTTAAATATTAGGGAATAATAAATCATATTACATTATAACTAGCTGACCCGTGCGAAGCATTTGCACTCTATGCTACTTACTCAATTAAAGCATTACTTATATTAAATCCTACTACTTTATTTACTTAAATCCCTCTTAATTAAAGGCATGGGCATACGTGAGAGTTGAAGTAAAGAATATATGTGTTTAAATTGTAAATTATTTATTTTTGAAACATAAGTTTAAGGTATTTACATAATATTTATGTGTTTACAGGACCTCTTTGAACTCTATGTTTGAAGTAACGATATGGTCATATGTGATTGTTTGTTCGTGGGTTTTTTTTACACAGACATAGATGTCACTGAAAGACGCACCTTGGAAAAATCCACATAAGTAAATACACATATCGGTTTCGCGGAAAGCGAGTACGCTGATTCTATTGACTGAAATCGGATGTTTTTACTTGTTACTTGCAAACGACGGCGACAACGGAAAAGTTTATATATCCATAATGTTGTTCTCTACGAACTGAAAAAAATTACACGTTCGAAAAAGCCCCACGACCATTTTTGCTGAGAACTGCAGTTTTTCGTTTGCACAACTCGCAAACTAAGGGGCTAATCGAAAAAAATTTATATGACCGGAAATGCTCTCCTCGAAAACCTGAAAAGATTGACACCATTTAGAAACCTCTACGACAATTTTGATTTTCTCGCAAAACCCGCGGCTTATAATTCGCAATCGAAGGCGAAATGAGTGATTAGTATATTTTTCCAGTGTAGCGGTTAAGGGAAGCTTTAAAACGATGTCTCATTGATGAAATTTGATGGAGTATTACGAAAGTTATGGCGTACTGACAAAAAAAAGGCCTTCAGAAATAATATATACTAGCTATACACTCTATATATACACTCTAACCTACTTAAATTCCTCTTAATATTTAGTATCCTATAGAGCGTATTTAGATCTATAGGTATATAGAGCGTCATGGGCACTGGTGAGGGTTGAAGTAAAGAAAGTGTTTAAATTGCAGATCATTTATTTTTGAAACATAAGTTTAAGGTATTTACATACTATTTACGTATTTACAGGACCTCATCGAACACTAAGTTTGAAGTTAAAATATTGTGGTGGGTTTGTTTTACACAGGCATATATTTCACTGAAAGAGCGCGTGTATATTACCAAAAATTTGGGTCTCGACATTTTTCGCTGAGAATTGAAGTTTTTCGCTTTAAGGAGTTAATCGAAAAAATGTAAATGACCGAAAATGTTCACCTTGAAAACCTGAAAAGATTGTATCTACTACCAAACCTCTATTACCAAACCATCGTTTTGCCCTAATAACTCGCAATCGAAGGCGAAATGAGTGATTTGTATATTTTTGCTCAGCTTTGAGCTCAGGAAATCTTTGTCTCATTGATGAAATTTGATGAAGTATTAAGGAAGTTATGGCGTAGCGCCAAAAAAAAAACAGCCTTGAGAAATAATATATATGATATAATGAAGGGTAACTTTAAGATTTAAACATAAAAAAATTCGGCGTCATGTTTATATTCGATTGCTATTTGGATTAAATAAAAAAAATTATCAAATAAAAAATTATTTATTACGTTTAATTGCGCAATAATACTACTGTGATGATTGTTGATGGTGATATTAGTGAGCTAGACGTATCTACCCACGTTCACGATATGTCTGTTAATTAGTATACATGATATACTGTATATGCTGAGTCCATGATTGATTAGTGGAGTGCATATCTCTGTAATGCATAACTTGTCCTATTTTCTTCAGATTCAACCAAGAAGATTCTTCTTTAGCAGTTCAAAACGAATAAATTTTACTGTCGCTCAAGAATTATTTTATGGTTGGCTGGGATAATAATTCAAATTAGTTCGATTCTTCTAGACCCTGAAGTATTTATTTTTCCTTTTAGTAGTTCAGGTTTAAATACGTTTCGTAAACTGCGTATTATTATAGCAAGTGTCATATTACTCATGTCAAGCTTGTGCGTGAGGAACATTTATCTCCATGCATTTCCGTCACGTGTTCTACCTACGTAGCTTGCAAAAACGGTAACACGAAACTTAGCAGTTATCTCATAGCATTTATCGTTTTGTTCCAGCCCTTCCGTTTACATGTATTAACTACTTTGAAAGCGTTGTCCGGTCCTGATTAATTCAATTTTATTCAACATTTTGATGGGCGTCTCGTTTGTAAGAAACAGACTCTAATATAAACATTTGTATTTATAAAATAAAAATCAATTCTGTTCAAAACTTTTTTTCTGGACTTATTAAAACACATTTCATGATTTTTATCAAAAGTGAGTTTTATTTCATATCATAAGTGAAAACAATGATATTCTGATGTTATTTTACAGTTACAGGTTTAATTAAAAAACTTGATATTTTTTAAAATGAAAATTTCAGCACTAAAATAATAAAATTATTTTTCGAGTGATTCTATTTATTTATTTTATTTTATTTATTTTATTTTTTTTTTTTATTTTTTTATTTTTTTTTGTCTGTAGCTTTAGAGGAAGAATATTGTTATAAAAATTTAGCAAGAGAACAACTTCATTTCCGAAATTTATTAGGAGTTTTCATTTGAAAAAAAAAAAAAAATAGCCTTAGTTTAACTGAAAGAGTTTAACTTCAAAATTAGATTTTTTTTTTTTCCAATTATCGAGTCATAGCTGTTTACATACATGGAAGGGCTATTTGTTTAGGTGTTAGTTTAATTTAAAAAATCCTCAATTTTGTTCTATCTAGATCGAAATCCTCTAGCTGTGATTTAAATAAGACTGTTGAAAATGATCTGCGGAGGTATATCTTTTGTTCCTAGAAACGAAACATGGTAATGAAGTTATCGTTGGCTTTCGTGGCTGGGAGCTATCTAAGTGAAGGTTATTGCTCAATCGACTAGAACCTCTGCTTCCGCTGCAGTTTGTGAGGTCAGTGTTGTTATGTTCCCATTAAATCGGAGGAGTAGCTTTGCATACCGAATATATGTATATCAAGTCAGTGTTCACAGCTCTGCAGTTGTTAAGAACACTACTAAGTTGACCTTTAACCCATGGGCGTCCGAAGGGGGAAGGGGTACCTGCCCTTAAGTTATTAAGTTAAAAATAAAATAAATTCGTATACACTTTTTAGATTTATTAAGTATTAAGTAGGTATATACAAAAATATTTTAATTTTCAAATGTCAAGAAATTTTATTTGAAAAAGTGATTTAGCAGTTAATCGCCATTTACCTCGACTTTTCTCTTAGTTTTATAACTTATTTAATGGTATTTCAATTTTAATTAATCTAAATAACTCCGACAGGAGTTAGGAAATCCGACAGTTGGGACACTAAAAATAAATTATTTCAAGCAGTTGTCTCAGCTACAGTTCTGTATTCATCGAGAATATGGGCATTACGGTATCTATATAACATAGATTCAATTTTAATTCATTTTGTTAAACAGTTGCTCTTGGTACCCAGAAACACACCAAATCATTATATTTATATAGAAACTGGCCTAAACCCTTTAGGATTATCAGTATTAAAAAGAGCCTTTAACTACCTAGACAAGATATTTTTAATGTCAGACACAAGGTTACCTAAGGTTTGTTACCAAATGTTAAAAGCCGTGTCTTACAAGAAAGGGGACAAATTAAATGTTAACTGGGTCAGTATACTAAGAAGTAATCTTGAAGTGATAGGGCAAACAGCAGATCAAGACCTAGCCACAATAGTTAAAAATAAACATGAAATTATAGAATCCCTCAAAAATGTCTATCTAGGTATCAATATTAATAAAGTTTACAACAGTTCTTACAATCCTCTTTATAGAAATATTGTTGATTTTAAAAAATATCAAAATTATCTTCAACACCGGTGTACTATCCATAAAATACGTATAGCAGCTCAAATCAGAATGAGTAACTCGAATAAAATTATCGTTTATCTTAAAGGGAAAAAAATTGTAATGAAAACAAATAAAAAATGTTTAATCTGTAATCGAGGAGAAATAGAGTCATTAGAGCACTTTTACTTTCATTGCCCAACATACCTAAACAATAGAGAAAAATATTTACATGATTACATGGAAGAGAATATTATTACCATGCTGCTGACGATTGATGATTACCAGACCTTAACTAACCTGAATTACTACTCTATAAACTGCCTTAAATTACGAGGATTTATAATAAACTAATAATTAATATTAATTCAGACAATTATTATTTTATATTTTCCTTTCTTATTCTTTCGTCTCCTATAATATAAATATAAATATATTATTGATCGTTTCTGTACATAAATATTTATTACCTATGTGTTTATTTACAATAGTTAAGAAGAATTAAAGTTGCAAGTCATCGATGATTAGATTTATTTTTATTTTTTTATGTTACAATCAATGAAACCTTGATAAAAAACCTTTTTATTGTTTTCATTTATATATTATGACATAGAAACAAACGTAGGTAATTTATGATATTTGGGTTTATAATTTGTTAGGTGTGCTAGAGGCTATTATTTTAATTTCTAAAATGGTATATAGATTGTACTTAAGATATTTTCAATGAATTTATGTGTATGTATGTATATGTATTATATTACATATTTTCAATAACAATTCAATAATGGCCAACTCTATTTGTATGGGGGAAACCCCAAATGGAAATAAACTATATTCTATTCTATTCAAGTAATCGCTTTAATTAATGTAAATCACTTTTGTTTCTTATTATTACAGTTTTAAACTTCAGTAAAATAAATAAGACTTGCTTTGAGCTATAATTTTTTCTCAGGTACGAGTACGAGGTTCTTCTGCACAACTCGACGCTGTGCCTGGTCCCGCGGGGCCGTAGGCTGGGCTCGTTCAGGTTCCTGGAGGCTCTCCAGGCTGGCTGCATTCCAGTCCTCCTTTCCAACGGCTGGGCTCTTCCCTTCTCTCAGGTCATCGACTGGAACAAAGCGGTCATCTGGGCCGACGAGAGGCTTCTCCTACAGGTAACTGTAAATCCTAAGACACATATGTGCCACAGAAAACAATTGGTCTAAGTGGCATTTTCAAAAAAAATCTGATTTGATTTGGTAGCGAAATGTGGTAGTGCAAATGCCACCCTTTCGACTGGAAAAGAGATCGAAGTGGATTTAATGACAGTAGAAACTTTAATAAAATAATTGTGTAAGATAACCACCCTTGTCAAAATTCGTTTAAATCTAAGTTACTGGTAAAAAATAAATAATTCACTCTGATGGGAAAAATGTCACTTAACCTCATGCCATCCAAAGTGCTTATACATCTTTTATTTAATCATTACTTTAAATTATGCCTTCCTGCGACTAAACTTCTATTGACCTCAGTTGTTTTGCCAAAGCACAGCAGAGCCAATGTCTCCTCTTCACTGATCCCTCTCCCCCGATTTCGCCAATTTTGCGAATCTTTTCTCTTCAAAAATAAAATGTTTAAAATCAAATGAAGTGGCCCCCCACGGGGAAAAAAAAACTTAAATTGTACTTGTTATCTGGCGTTTCGGCAATATTTTTGCTCAACGTAAAACTTTTGAGTGTCAGAACAGTATTTGTTGGTTATTTTCTGATAGAACCGCTCATCGTGAAGTAGCTAACGGGCATCAAGTTTTAAGAAGAAAAAAAAATCCAAATTTGAAAAAAAAGGGCTTGAATGACTTAACTGATACTGAACATTCTTCGGCGCTGTGGCTTCCTAGGAAAAGTCGGTTCGGAATCAGAGGCCCCGGATTCATTTCCTCAGTCACGTTATTCATGTTTGCTGGAGGCGGAGGAACAGGCAAATCATCCTGGTTTGGGTTGGCCTTTCTGAAAGTTTTGTGTTATTCTCATTATGTCTTGATGATATTAATGTGATCGATATAATACGACATAGATATTAATGAAATAAATAACGGCGAACACCTGAAGCCCAAGTTACTTTCCAAATTTCTCACCTTGAATAACAATTTTTGACGTTAGCTTTCAAAATTAAGTTAAACTCAAATACATTAAATGTTTTAAGGACCTTCACACACAAACTGGGCATCTTAGTACGATATTCAGAATCATTAATCACAGAAAAAGTTTTAATCCAAATAAATTGATGTTGATGCTTAAATTTATCGGAAATAATCGTCGATAAACAAAATTCTTCAATTATCCAGTTGATTTTTAATGAAAACTGAGAACGGTTGAACTATACTCAATCTGAGATTATAAGTGGGAAGCTAGTATTTAAAAAAAATGGTTCATGGTACAGTTATTATAAAATGAACCATTTTTTTAACGAAATAACTGTTGCCAGTGTAACTTTTTTTTTTTTACTTGAATAATTGATTCGCACCTGTCAGCAAGATGCTGACAATCAGCGAATGAGATGACGGTAGTAGGAAATAATGACATGTCAGGCATGAGGAGGGAAAGCACCCAACAGCACCCCCTTCCTGGCTTGATTCAGTTACCTTGGCTAAGAGAGCAGACCTCTCATCCAACGCCTTTTTAGTCTTCTCGTATCCATCCGTACTTCAGCCATATTACTGATTAGACAATGTATTAGGATGTCCGTTTAAATTAGTAAAAAATCGTTTGTACGAGTATAGCGTCGTTAAGTCTAACTAAAATATGATGTTATCTATTTATGGTCTTTAGTTGAATAATTAAATTATAATTTTTAAAATATTTTATTAGAAGATAAAAGATTCGACCACGGCCGGGAATAAAAAAAAAATACAAAATACAACTATACATACAAACTATACAAAATACAAATACTAAAATAAAATATGATGCTGGTAGCGCCTTCCGCTAGTTGTGATACATTTGTGCATGACTGGCGGGTCATGGGGTTCTACCTACATTCAGAGCCGTATATACTAGTTGGTCTGATAGCAGCCCGGAAACGGATTTTCATGATAAATAAAAATACAAATAGGTATGTAATTATATTTTAAGAAAAATTATCATCAAATTGATTTGAATATATTTATACTCATATACATCAAATATCTACTTTAACTCACCACCTTCTTTAGAATCGGAGCAAGGAGCTGCTATTGGTGTTTGGAACTTAATTTTTTTAAATTCTCTTTTCTCTTTGTACCTAGCTATTCCTCTGTATTTGTGTGTGTGTAGGAAACGTGCATATATTCATAAAAAGACTTGTTACTTGGGTAATAAATTGTTGAATCTGGGTGTTTTTTTTTAACCGCTTTATGCCACAAGGGCTAATCGGGGCGGGTTATCTACGGGTGACCAACCTCTTCTAATCCATGGCAAGCCGCTGAGTCTGTTCAGTGAGGCCGTCACCGAACAGAATCGAGCGGGCTTGGGCGGGATTCGAACCCGCACCGTCAGCGTGGGAGTCGGAGACGCTATCCCCTCGGCCACGCCGCGGCCCCGAATGTGGGTGTTATATTGTTGAAAAACGTATAAAATAAAATAAATAGAAAGCTGCAACTTGGTCAATAATGTTCCGATATCCATGATCTTTTTGGAAGACCTTCTAATTGATATATCTACATTATTGATAAAAAAACAAAAAATAATAAAATTAAAAAAAATTATAGTTTTTCAATTAAAATTGAGTGCGAAAAACGCTCAATGGCAGATAGGAAACATTCAATCCAATCGAAATTTAAGAATCCTCGGAGCAATTTTTTTTAAATGTTACTTCCCAAAAAAAATCTGTGTGAACCTAATTCGGGCTGTTACAGTTTAAAACAAAAAGGAACCAAATCGGTCCAGCCTTTCTTGATTAGTTGGAATGTTTCTACAGAATTTTAATTAGAAAATAGATCCGTCCCATATGAAATATAAAAATGATAACTTCCATTTACCGAAATGGCTTCCCCTGCGGGAAATAAAGGCATGGGGTTGAGACTGGTTCAACAGCCTATAAACGGTTCTATATCTTTTTCAAAACCTATGGATTCCGGCTTTAGCATAACCGTTGATGGAATCTCTGGGCACTAAAACTGGACAATAAACTTTTAATTCCGTTCTTTTATTGTCAGCTCTTTTTGAAACTCTAAAAATGAACTATGATGAAAGCTTTTACATTTATCCAAGTATATCAATCAGTAAAACCATTAATCTATCAGTATATATAGTAATTTTTTTTAAATCAACAGATTACAATTCAATCGCATTTTCCCTAAATAAACCGTAATAGAGAGATTGAAATTCTACCATTGAAATATTTTAAATTATTTTAAAAAGCGGTGAGGACCCGAAATCAAAATAATTTTTTTTTCAAATGTAGTTGAATCTAATACACACACACCGATATGAGTGTCTGTGTGTATGTCTAATGTGTGTGAACAGATTATCTCGTAAAATATAAACCGTACGGACCAGAAATTTGATGTATATAAATATGGGCATTTGATGTATGTATATGCCCGCATTGTGACTGCAAAAGTTTCATCGAAATTCATCAAACGGAGAGAGAACTTCATTTCAAAAATTTTATCTCATATTTATATCTTTTTCGATTTTCTCAAAATTCACAAAGTATTCTTTAATATCAGATAGGTTTATCATCATAGCAATGTTCAGTGGAGGCTTAAATGGCGAAGGCATTTTTTTCGTTTCCCTATTAAGTACCTTTGATTTTGTTCATATGGATGAATTAAATGTCTCTTATTATGCCTAAAAATAAGAGATGCTTAGATATGAAAAAGATCGAATAAAGATATTCTGGTGAAAAAAACAAAAATATTCCGACAACTCATAAAACACGAACCGCGCATGCACATTACGCCTTTAATGAGAGACTATTGTTTCATTAAAGGCGTTCTGCTTATAAGAAAGAGTTGTTTTGAAACCTAGATATTCAATGGAAATTATTTTTTTCCATGGTAACTAAATGAAGTTTTTTACAACTGAATAGAAAATTATAAAATTGAGCGCGATGGAGTATGTTGGTTGCATTCCCGTATTATAACAAATAAAAACGTTTATTTAACATTAAGAAAATTGTATCTACATTAGAGTGTAACTAAGTGGTGCTAAAATTATCTAAAGCAGTTTACTGAGTGATAAAAATATGGTACAAGATAATCTCTAATTAATTATATTTTAGTTTACAAACTTTACTTATACATTTATGATTTCAATATAAATTGGTTTTAGAAGAACAGTGATCGTTCTCGAAAGGCATAAGAGACAAAACTTTTAAATTAAGTTTTAATTTACTATGAGCCGTAAATACACCTTATATCGATTCATCTTCACAATATATTTACAAAAAGCAACTCGCAGTAAAAAAACAAAGAAGCAGTAAAAAACTCGAATGTTGATGAAATTATAATATTTAAAGGCCCTTTAAAAAAAAAATTAACAATAATGAATCGACAAGTACTGAGAACTTTCAAGTTCTGCGAGACAAATTATAATGCTCTATAACTTAAGGAGACGAATAAATAAATAAATGTGAAAAATTGTGTGAAGTTGCTCAATGGAATTTACGTATTTATCGAAACAAGTCGATTTCTAATCTAATTAGAGCACACTTGTTTATTTATTTATTTACATCGCCCACCGACAGGCAAACGCCCAATTACAGGTGGTCATAAATTCAATTCTTACATCATAATATAACATAATCATAATGTATAACTTTAGTAATAATAAAAGATAAAATACAAATATTACTTATTCTTTAAAATAATATAGCAAATTAAATTATCCCTTATTACAATAATATACTCGTATAATATACAAATGATTGATTAAAAAATAATAAAGAAGAAAAACCTAAAATAAAAGAACTAAAAAGAAAGAGAAAATTAAGTACAAAATAAAAATAAAATAAGCGGCGAAGCTCAGATATGATTCATCATAGAGTTTTAATAATTTCTTCAATTATATATTTTAATGTGCCTAAGCTATAACTAAAATCAAGTTATACACTATGATTTACAGAATTCCAAAGTTTAGACATTTTATTTATAGGTGAAGCACTTGCTAAACCGGTTCTACATACTGGTACATAGAAATCAGTGTTTACTCTACTGCATTGCCTCCCATACCTAAAGTTTTGTTTACTTAAGGATTCGCTATCATCAATAATCCCTTTAACTATTGGTATGAAACATATTGGAATTTCCGCAAGTTTAGTATCTCTGTTTTGAAATAAATATATCTTAAAAGTCGTTTTTGCAACTTTTCTATTAATGCCCTTCCTTTTGTTTGAATTCGGATACCAAATCAGGCAACAATATTCAATTTGTGATCTTATTAGTGAGTTGAAAATGGTGATCAGTGTTAATGGGTTTCTGAAATTATTGCAGTGTCTTTTTATGTAACCTAAAGTTTTGGAACATTTTATGTAAATCATTTCTATATGATTGTTAAAAGTGAGTCTTTCTTCAAATAATACGCCTAAATCCTTTACTTTATTTGATCGAAGTAAAGACTTTCCCTCTATAACGTAATCAAATTTCATTATATATTTTTTCCTCGAGTAAGAAATAATAAAGAATTTATCGATATTAAAGTTTAACCTATTATTTTTTGACCAATGTGCTACATAATCTAAATCATTCTGTAAAGCATAAAAGTCATTTAAATTTGAAACACATCTGTATAATTTAAAATCATCTGCATATAAAATAAATTCCGAATTTTTGATATGGTTTGAAATATCATTTATAAAACACAAAAACATTAGGGGTCCTAAATTGCTTCCTTGTGGAACACCAGAAGTGGGAGTAAAGTTCTCTGAAGAATAACCAAAATATTGAACGTATTGAATCCTGTTTTTTAGGAAAGAAGCAAATAATCTAATATAATCAGAAGAAAGACCTAATCTAAAAAGTTTTTTTAATAATATATCATAATCAACCATATCAAATGCCTTTCTGAAATCGGTATATATAACATCCACTTGTTTATATTTAATCAAACAACCGTTAACAAACTCAGTAAAATTAGTTAAATTGGTTACTGTTGATCTTCGTGGCATGAACCCATGTTGTTTGTCAATAATATATTTTTTTACATGGTTAAATATTCTAGTATGGAGTATTTTTTCATAAACCTTTGAAAAGCAGGATATAATTGAAATGGGTCGGTAATTTGAAATATCATTTCTATTCCCACTCTTAAAAATTGGGTAATTTTTGCCTTTTTCCATTCATCTGTGTATGTTCCTGTTTTCAGAGATAAATTATAAATATATAATAGCGGATCTATAATATATTTTAACAATTGTATAAGAATATATGAAGGTATCCCATCTGGACCTGAAGAATTTTTAATTTTTAAGTTTTTAAAAGCAACATTGATTTCGTCAGCTGTTATAGGCAACAAAGGTAAATAATCAATATTGGGATTGCATTCAGTATCTGTTATTTTATATGCCTGTAAGTGATATAAGTGTTAGTGATATATGCCTGCAATACCAACCTGTAAGTGAAAGTTGTGTATTGGGCGCACCGCACCAGATTTTTTACTGTTCCAATCGCTAATTTAAGACTTTTATTCATTGCTAGCTTTCTCCCCTTTTTAAAATTTACAACTATGATGCCCGAAGTATCAATTTTTGTTTGTTGATATCTGGATGTATTGAAAGCTACCATTTATCTTTAGATTTTTTGACTTTTACTTACATATAAAAGAAATGTATAGTAAGGGAAAGTATTGCGATCGTAAAAAATTTCGACTACCGGTTTTCAACGGAAATACATCTTTTGGTGTTCCCTGAGTCGAAATAACCAAGTCCCCCAAAATGGTGTGTGTGATCAATCCAGCGCAAAAACTATAAACCGTACTCATCTAAGATTAGGTATTTGGTGTACCCTTGAATGCACGCGATGTGACAGCAAAATTTCATCAAAATTGGTCAAACGTAGGGGGTACTTTATTAAATGAATTTCTATGGGTTTTTTTCGATTTTCTCAAATATGGCTTTAACGATTTTGATCAAACTGGGTATTTAATGTATGTGTATACCCGTGATGTGACAGCTAAAATTTCATTCAAATTTATCAATTGGAAGGGGCATTTTATTTAATAAATTTTGTCTCATTGTCACTTTTTTTTTTTTTTTTATTTAATCAAAACGGCTATAACGATTTTGATCAAACTGGGTATTCGATAGGTGCAATACCCTCAATGTGACAGCCAAAATTTCATCATAATTGGTTAAACGGAGAGGGCACTTTATTTAATAAATTTTGTCTCATTTTCACGTTTTTTTTTTTTTTTTTTATTTAATCAAAACGGCTATAACGATTTTGATCAAACTGGGTATTCGATAGGTGCAATACCCTCAATGTGACAGCCAAAATTTCATCATAATTGGTTAAACGGAGAGGGCACTTTATTTAATAAATTTTGTCTCATTTTCACTTTTTTTTTTTTTTTTTATTTAATCAAAACGGCTATAACGATTTTGATCAAACTGGGTATTCGATAGGTGCAATACCCTCAATGTGACAGCCAAAATTTCATCATAATTGGTTAAACGGAGAGGGCACTTTATTTAATAAATTTTGTCTCATTTTCACGTTTTTTTTTTTCTTTATTTAATCAAAAACGCCAGTAACTATTTTGATCAAACTGGATATTTGATGTACGTATATGCCCGCGATGCGACAGCAAAAATGTCATATCCCGATGAAAATAAAAACTCATATTTATCAATAACAAATTTTATTTTACTTTAGAGAGTAAAATCATAATTCTCAAATTATTTAAAGGATTTAAGGTGTGAAAAAAATGTGGTATAAGATAATCTTTAATTATTTATATTTTAATTTATAAACTTGCAAGAAAGTTCCATTATAGATTTCTGAATGCTATATAAAGTGATTTTAGAAGAGCAGGAATCGTTCTCGGTTTCCAGTAAGCATAAGAGACAAACTTTACTACGAGACGTAAATACATCTTCTATCGATTCACCTTCACGATATATTTACTAAAGCAACTCGCAGTAAGAAACAAACCAGCAGTAAAAAAAAAACAAAAAACTCGACTGTTGATGAAATTAGGTTCCTTAAAAAAGAAATAAGCTATAAAAGTGATGAGAACTTTCAAATTTTGCGATACAAAAACTCTATAACTTAAGGAGATATAAAACTATAAGCATATAAATGTAGAAAAATGTGTGAAGTTGAGGAAGTGCTTACACATATTATCGAAACACGTCGATTTCTAATCTAAGTAAGTTCGTAAGTGAAAGTTGTTTCGCCCATCGCACCAGATTTTTTTTTTTTTTTTTTTGTACATTTACTTACATCTCTTATGTTTCAAGAACAAAAACATTGAAGCCTGATTTATCAATATTTATTTGATATTTGGTCTGTTTTTTATTTTCCAATTCTTTTTTTAGGGTGTCGGAAAAATCTATGGCCCTACCCAACAAATAAATAATTAAAAACCTCCTAGAAATCTGTATCGTGTGCGTAATAGCTCAATGAATAACTCTGCTAGTTTTCTATTGCGGTAGGTTATTTTTTTTTATTTTATACACTGATTGTGATCGACCTTGGGATCGGAAGACCCTCCCAGTGCATATCCAGCTTCTATACACCAGCCTCATAAGAAAAGAACTCCCGTTCGCGGTTGATCTCGGGCAGAACTTTTTACAACCGTCGCCGAACAAAACCGAATTAAAGAAAAGACTGCCATTGGTTGTAGTGGTACGGATTTTGTAGGATAAAGAAGAAAAACTATTGTTATTGGTGTAGATGTCATTATTTAAAAATTGTAAAAAAAAAAAATAAAATACCATTTTTCAACAAATAATTTTTAACTATGACGGTATGTCAACTATATTCTATCGTTTGGACAGTTGACCAGCCCCAGCTGTAATGTGGCGAGGCCTGGCGGGTGGAATCGTTGAAGAGAAAGGGAGAAAGGAATGATACGTTTAGGATTTACCCCATGGTTGGCTCAGTAGTAAGAGCGCTGTGACGGAGATGCAGAGGACTTGGGTTCGATTCCCGGTCGTAACTAACCTTTCCTTTTTTAATAAAATATTTTAAAGCTAAACCTACCAGAGCGGTCAAAGGACCGCTTTTGAGACTAATCTAAATTGTTAAATTCCAGGTTTTTATTTTTCTTGAACTTAATGCACGACTTTTTCTATCATATATAGCTGTTTAATTTTTCAATATATATTTCTCTTGTTCTTTCGTTTTTCCTGATAATAATATGTACTCTACCGTTGTCTACCCTGAGCGGTCTTTTGACCGCTAGAATATATATGAAATTTCATGAAGTTATCTGCATTGAAATCTCAAACTTAACACAAAAACAGTAGTTATTCCAAGAAAATGTCATTCGATTGTGTTCTAGGAAAACGCGATGTGCTTAAAGTTTGTTTTATGATGGGAACAGAGCGACTGCTGGTAACTCACGAGGTGAGGCAAAATGACGATCAATCAAATTAGATTACGCGGCATTATAAATATTTGCGACGTGATTAGTTCTATTTGTGACAGTACGGGATGAGAATAATAAAAACTTTTGATAAAATAAAATAACAACACTATATTCAGATAAAAATAACAAAACGAATAATGAAAATAAAGAGACTTCTGTTGAAAAACATAAATAACCCACTTGAAAATATAATATAAGTCTTAATATTCAGTTTTTTTAGCAAGTCAAAGTATCCCACACACGTAATCAACACACACTCTGAGAGAGTTTATATGTTTGGCCTTTGTTTTGGCAACACTTACAAAGGCAGGTTTCTATTAGAAATAGGTGCTGCTAAACCACTAAACCGATTTAAACTTCAAATATATCATTCTATTTGCAATAGTTTAGCCTCTTATAGTAAGAAGAAAACAATACTTTGTGATATGTATTTGCCGAATTATATGCGAGAAACTGAAAAAAAAATTCACGGATTTTACACCACAAGGCGCTAAATACGTTCACGTTTTAATTATTTTGTCTCTACAGGAGTGGGCTAATTTTAAAATTAATGAGATCGTTTTACACAGAATTCGATATTCTACAACTATTATAGGTAACATTTTTTATTTGGAGTAACCATCTTTAAATTGCAGGCTTTGGAGCATGAGCGTAATTAATTTTTCCGCTAAAGTGCCTGAATTGACAATCGGTTTTGGCGAAAAGACTTACCATATTTTAACTGTTAGGACCTCAGTCGACGCGAAATTTAATGCTCTTTTATTTTAGAAAGAAAACAATTTCTTCTGCGATTAATCGTTTTCGAGGTATTAGCGAAAAATTGAAAAAAGTTCGAAAATGTCGATTTTGTTCGCCTATAAAATTTGAAGGCAACCGATCTGGGGTGGCAGACGTTCACATTTGTTGTCTATGAATTGAGTACTTTCAGCCTGTATGATCAACAATTTTCTTCAAATCAGGCACCTATTTGGCCCTCAGCTCCCGGACTAAAATAGGTTCAGTAAAATCTGTCTAAAACTGATCTAAAGACCGAACGTCAGGTTTTGATAGTTCTTTCATTATTAGGTCCTCATCCCTATGGAATCCTATTCCTCCTTTCATCTGTAATTCCAATACCCTCTCCACCTTTATATCCCGCTTATATCATCACTTCATAGCCATCCAGTCTCCTTAAAAAGTAAATTGACAATTCCAATTATAATTTACCTTTTAAACCGTTAGAAGCTCTTATCTCATTTTTTTCTTTTTTTAATATAATTTTTTTTATGTTTTTTTTTTTTTTTTTTTTTTTTTTTTAAATATAAATATTATTTAACCAACCTGTAAATAAGTATGTACATATGTGTATATTATAAGATGCAGAAACTAGCTTCTTTTCACTCGATTGAACATGTAATGTGTATTCTTTTTATTTTTATTTATTTAAACTAGAGGTTTTCTAATTATTTTTATCAATTCAATTTGTTACTTAAACTTCAAGGCTCTAAAGCCCTCTCTGTATTTTATTTAATTTTGTTCTTAAGGGATACGTCCCAGAACAAATGAAAAAAGAATTTATTATTATTATTATTAAAACGGAATGCCAAGGGTCCGTCCTTATTTTTCCGTTTTGACAGATTTCCGTTTTAGATAGGTTATGCTGGAAAGTATGAAAAATAAGCATCTGTAACTATTTTTTTGTTTAAGCAGTTTAATAAAACTCCAGTAGCAAGATAAGCATTTATTAAATTAGAAAATACATAATTATGTTAAAAAAGAATGATAAAAAAATAACATTTTTAAGATAAGCATTTATTAAAAATAAAAAATACATAAATACATTAAAAAAAAAAATAACGTTTTTAAGGTAAGCTATTAAAAATAGAAAATGCGTAATTACGTAGTGATTTTTTTATACATATTAGGATGACCTCATATTAGGATCTTTTGATTCTCCAGAAATTATATTTAACACTGTATTATGCCTTTTTCTGAAGCTGTCAAGCCATCCAGAGGATGCTTTAAAATCCACATTGCCTACTTTTTGGGCCACTTCCTAAGCTTCTGCTTGAATCATGGGTCCAGAAATCGGCATTCCTCTCGCTCGGGCACTTACGAACCATTCCCAAACAGCTTCATTAATTTCTTCATTTGAGCCAACTTTTTTGGTCCGTTTTGACTGGCCTGCTGATCTTTCATAGCTTCATAAACTTGTGTGTCACCCGATTTGATATTTTTCAGCTAAAAGTTTTTCGATGTTTTTTCATTTCATGCTCCTCAATTAGTTTCACTTTTTCATTGAGAGATAAAGTTTTGTTTTTACGAACTGACATCTCGAATAAGAAAAATTAATTTTGAAAAAGGCACTACTCACAAGTGAATATTTTTCAAAAGCTTTAAAAGGACTAAATAGAAAAGCTAAGAAATATAAGGAGGATTACAGGACGCGGTTCTTCGAAAATTCGATTTCCTGACTTTCAAGCTAAAGCGCTCATAAGAGAAGAGTATATATTGGATTAAACAGAGAATGATTCTTTTAAATCTGTCTCCTACCGGATAGTTCATTAATGCGACTAACAACTATTTTCCGTTTTATGAAAATTTTCGTACCGAAAAAAGCCCTCCGTTTCCGGGTTAGACAGATTTCGGGCTTATGCAAGGTGGTTTCAGGTATAAATTCGGTCCGTTCCGAGATAATTTTTCCGTTTTGACCGAATTCCGTTTTATACAGGTTCCGTTTTAGACAGATTTCACTGTATATATAATATGTCGGTAGTGTTAAATTAATCAAAGATTTATTTTCTACAAAGGAAATATAACGACTATACTTTACAACTCTTGATATTTTACAAGCAATAGGAATAATGTTTTCTACTATATAGACATGCCGTGCTCATGGAAGACTCGAGACTATGGCGTGCTTAGGGGCTTTATATAATAAGTGTTATTGTAGCCAGGCACTAATAGGGCTGTTATAACGGCCTGAAGATGTGAAAGGTGGGGGGGGGGGGGGGATATGGGCGAAGCAGTTGGTGGAACAGGAGTACATCCAATATCGCGGAACTGCTCTCGTTGCGGGTCGGGTCACTTACACTGGCCTTGTACATTGCCCCGTCAGGTTATCGCGCCCCGGGCACTGATGAAATCATCAACACTCCATGTCTTAGCCTAGGTTATAATAGGGTTATTGCATTGTGCTCCAAGTCATCCCATCGGCATCTTCTTTCAACATTGTGACGATAATAAGAAGTAATAATAATAATTATTATTATTCGCCTCTGTTTATACTCCCATGCAACTAGGGCGAATTTAGTTCAAAGTGTGGGGGGACGACCCCCGAGTCTCACACTCACCTTTTGCCCTTCGCCTGAGAGCACTGTTGATTTCGAATTTATTTAATGGATTATTTTCTTAGGACATTATCAGGAGGATTATGTTCCTCTAAAAATTCAAAACATTTTAATAGATATAAATCTTGTGGAATGGTCATGACCCATGATACACCCCCCTCTCACAATCTGGATCCGCCCTTGCCCGTAACCAAGCATCAAATTGGCTCATCGTAACAAAATTTTTAAGTGTGAATCTTACGTAATTCCAAGAGTAATAGGAGGCACCCTACTGATTCTAGCTTATAGCATCATTCAGTTTAAAGAAAACCGTCAACTGATGAGGGTTACAGAAACACAATACATTTAGTTTATAAGAAATGTCATTATTATTGAAAAAAGAGTCTGTTTTAGACATTTTGAATTGCTTTTCCCTGAAGTATTACTCCTTTAGAAATTCTCTATTATTTGTTATTCCTGTTCCTGAATAATGTTCCGATGGAAGGGGATCTAATGGAATGATACTTTTTATTCACGAAAATGGAGCTCCTTCAGAGTTGGGGAGTGGATTCCCATTGTCACCCAGGTATCATTGTTCCCTTTAACTGTCAATGGAGCCGACCTGGAATTGCTAATTGGACGATAGGAGCTTGTTGGAACGGGGCCATTCAGCTGTAGCCGGTGATTGGAGCTCGCTCGGAACTGATAATGTTGATCCGCAGCGAACTTGGGTGTCGCAGTTGGTACCGACTCCCTCCCCCTCCCTAAGTCGACCCCAAACTGCGCTAAGTCGTCAGATCTTTTAGACTAACTGAGTTTTTGCTTTTATGGTCTACTTGTCTTCCCGGTCCTCTTTGCGAATTCAATGGTTAAATGTTCTCTAATAACATTATTTATTAAATTTATGACATCATGTGAATTAAGCAAATCGATATTTCTGAACAGGTTTCCTGGTGTGAAGTAAAATAATTTGAAACTGTACACAAAGAACCTCTAGGAAATGATCAACTGCGACTTTGGACATTTGCATTAAAGCCATTTCTAGGGTTAAAACAGTAAATTCACTGCGCTTAGTGTTTTTTTTTTTTTTTTTTTTTTACTTTCACTTACCTATTTATGAAATATATAGGAAGGGAAATATATTGCGATCGTGAAAAATTTCGACTTCCGATTTTCAACGGAAATACACGTTTTGGGGTCCCCTCAGTCCAAATAACCAAGTCCCGCGAAATGGTCTGTGTGTCCATTTGTGTGTGTGTGTGAAGAGATTAGCTCAAAAACTATAAGCCGTACAAAACCGAAATTGGGTATTTGGTGTATGTATATGCCCGCGATGGGATAGCCGAAATTTCATCAAAATTGGTCAAACGGAAGGGGCACTTTACTTAATAAATGTTTTCTCATTTTCACGTCTTTTTTTTTTTTTTTTTATTTACTCAAAAACGGCTTTAATGATTTTGATCAAACTAGTTATTTAATGTATGTATATGTCCGCGATGCGACAGCCGAAATTTCATCAAAATTGGTCAAACGGAAGGGGCACTTTACTTAATAAATGTTTTCTCATTTCCACGTGTTTTTTTTTTTTTTTATTTACTCAAAAACGGCTTTAATGATTTTAATCAAACTAGTTATTTGATGTATGTATATGTCCGCGATGCGACAGCCGAAATTTCATCAAAATTGGTCAAACGGAAGGGGCACTTTACTTAATAAATTTCACGTGTTTCACTCATTTTCACGTGTTTTTTTTTTTTATTTACTCAAAAACGGCTTTAATGATTTTGATCAAACTAGTTATTTGATGTATGTATATGTCCGCGATGCGACAGCCGAAATTTCATCAAAATTGGTCAAACGGAAGGGGCATTTTACTTAATAAATGTTTTCTCATTACCACTTGTTTTTTATATACTCAAAAACGGCTTTAACAAGTTTGATCAAACTTGGTATTTTATGTATGTATATGCCCACAATGCGACAGCCGAAATTTAATAAAAATTGGTCAAACGGTGGGGGCACATTATTTAATAGTTTTTTTCTCACTTTATGAGTGTTTTTTCTCTCAAAAACCGCTCTAACGATTTTGATTAAACTCAGTATTTGGTGTATGTATCGTTCTCGATTTCCAGAAAGGCATAAGAGACCAACTTTAGAACGAGACGTAAATACACCTATCGATTCACCTTCACGATATATTTACAAAAAGCAAACTCCTATTAAAAGACCAGCAAGCAGTAAAAAAACTCGACTGTTGATTAAATTTGGTCCCTTAAAAAAATAAATAAGTAATAATGAATCGAAAAGTTTGTAAGTGAAAGTTGTGTGTTGCGCGCATCGCACCAGATTTTTTTCATTTTTAAATTAAGCTAACGGTACTAGAATAAAAACTATTTATCTTTACAATGATTGAGAGAAGGGGACAAATACAGTTGGACAGTAAAGTGGCCTATAATCTTTAAATGACTCCCTCCCATAAGATAGTGTGGATGAGGTAGAATGGTCTTTATTTTAAAAAAATTAAAAATATGTTTTTTTTTTTAAATTATTAATTGGAAATACACTTATTTCGAGATATTTTGAATCAGTTGGAAAATTAAATATAAATAATTTTTCTTCTAAATGGTAATAATTCTTCCTTTTCTAACTAAAAAAAAATCCTGACCTCAAAGGTAATCCCTGCTCCATTTTATGAATTATCTTCCTGTAAATTTTAAATTAACCAAGTAATGCTTCTTATTTTCTTGTTAATATTCATTCCTTCTCATTTCTTTTTTTTTTTTTTTTTTTTTTTTTTACAGAGAAACTTTTTTTTGCCATTCGTTCACTAAAATAATTAAATTGAATTGCATATTGCAGATCACAACATGTCCCTCGCATGCAATTGCCTTTGCAAAATATGTTCTTCTTTAGAATCAACTTCTTTTAGGAATTCCTTTGCCATATTCAGTATAGCCTTCTTAGAGATTTCTTGACCTCCCCAACTACAACCCTTCAATTAAAATGAAATTTACAATACATTTTGTAATGATTATTCCTGAAATTACAAATTTTAGGCTTTAATGTAAAAGTGTTTTTTTTTTTTTGTAGTGTTCTTTTATGTCCATAAATTAATTTAAATTTTATATTTTTTTAAATTATGTTGCACATCATAGTTTAATATTGAATTCCGTTTTTTTTTTTTTTTTTTTGTTTTTTTTTAATAAACTATCTTCTTACCTCAAGATTTTCTGTTTCCTCTACTACTTCATAATTTATAATTTATTTATAATGATCCAATTCTTTGAAAACGTATCCTATTCATTAAAGAAACACTCTAAGGGATGATAGAAGCAGATTGGGTTATATACTTTTAAGTTTATTATGTGCTGACTCTTAAAATTAAAGCATCTCCAGACAGTAACCCCATCTCACACCTCTACTAACGTGTGGTACTTCACACCCAATTATTCTCATTATAAATAATACTTTTGTTACTTACAGAATCATATTTGCAGCATATTTCATTGATTAACTAAAAGGTTTTTAATTTGATTAGATATATATCTTTGTCCTAAGTTAAAATTAAAATATAACTATATGCTTTGTTATGAAAGCCTGTTTGTTTTTTGTTCTCTTCTTACTAATTAATTAATATTTTATGTCTTATTTAAATTATTAAATTTAATAGATAAATTTAAATTTTAGATTTAAACAAGTTGATTAAATTCATGGATCATTAAGACCCTGCAACTATATACGTTGCTTTTATTTTGTTGAAATTTGAGATTTTCCTTTCAATCTTTTTTTCTTTAAACATAAAATTTGGGGATTTTAGTCATGCTTTGTAATTAGTCAATTTTTCACTTCAAATTTGTAAACACTAGTAGAAATTTTAATATTTTCCAATATTGAATGGGATATCCCTCATTAAATGTGAATAATTATTGAAATTAATATTATATATTCAGTTTCTACCCAGATATATGAATTTTATAAATCATTAATCCCTCCCCCTTCACGCATTCAAAACTAATACCCACAAATCACATATTTCCTATGCTTTTTGTATTTATGTGTGTCTCATTCTTCTGAAATTCTGGAAAAATGCAGTTTATGTTATATTTTTAAATTTTTAGGATTCATAATTTTTACTTATTTTTTTTTATATTAAAAATTCCTTTTCATTCCAGATATTTTAATAATTTCTACTTTATTATTGTTATATTGTTTTTCATAAATTGGCTTGTAACTTTTTTTAGATAATTTTTTTTCTTAGGTTCCAGAGACAGTCAGGTCAATTCCTGCAACTAAATTGTTTAGCCTTCGTCAGCAAACTCAAATTTTGTGGGACAAATACTTTTCCTCCATAGAAAAGATAGTGTTCACAACTCTAGAGGTAAAAGCAATATTTAGTTAACTTCAGAATTCAATATTTTTATATAATAACCTTATTCTTTTTTAAAATAATAATATGAAGTATTTATAATTTATTAGGATATATGTTAAGTATAAGAAGCATCGTCCATTAAGATAACCTAAAACCCTTGTTTCATGCAAAGTGTGGCTATTGAATATGTAACAATTAATTTGTCTCATTAATGTAAATCAGTTATATTATTCTCCAGTTATATTCGGTGGGTTAACACTGAAGCAGCTATCTACAGTGGAAATCCATTAAATTGTATGATAATCAAAATGTCCTTTTGGCTTAACTTTCAATGTTTTATTCTTTTAGAGTCTTAAAACTACAACACATAAAGTAGGTTGTACTGTGTTATGTGTGACTGCCAGATTCTCAGAAATTTTTTATGGATGAAAATTACCACTCAAACAATTTTAAGTATTAAACAGGTATATTTGTGAAATAGCAGTGTTGTTACAGATATTAATTGTAAATACCTTAAAACTTAATTTTCAATACATGGGCATAATAATGAGAACATATCGCTGCTCTGGAAGCATAATGATGATACCGTGGACTAAATTAAATTTTAACCTTAAAATTTTGTAAAATTAATTTTATCGTATTAGAGGGCAAAAATGAATTTATTAGATGTTTGTTAATCATTATAGGGGTACATAGAAATTTTGCCATGTGATCTTAGGTCCATTTCATTTAGACAAATCGGAATCAATTTCCTTTTGCTTATTCTGTGAAATTTCAATATTTTCGGTTTTGTCATTATACTTCAAAATGATCCTTTTTTGAGTTTATGTATATTTTAACTGGAATTTTGAACAATGACAAAACATAATTATTACACAAGTAAATCTCTGTTATTTACAGTATCAAATTTGTGTTTTCTGACTTTATATTTTACATTAGACCTTTAATTGTTCTTAATTATCATAATGAACTTATTTTAATTTTTTTGTGCAATTTCTTCTTTATTATTATTTTTTTGTAATATTTTATGATATTTTTAGATAATTCGCGAGAGGGTGCCAGGAGAAGCAGTCAGGGACGGCAGAGCGTGGAACACCGCGCCCGGCGGATTGGTGTCGCTCCCTAAGTACACGGGGACATTCCCTTGGGCAGGTTCACATCCTGGCAGGAATTTCACCGCTCTCATCTATTGCCAACTTGGTGGGAATTTGACCCCTGCCTCTTCACTCTACAAGCTTGTTAAAGCTGTTGCCAAGAGCAAGTTTGCTGCTGCCGTAAGTGAACCTTACATATAATGATTTTATCTAAATTCACACCATCACTTCAGCATTTACAGAAAATTGGAATGAAATCCTCTAAAAAGTTAAAACTACTTGTAAAATAGTGCTTGTTGATTGTCATCTGGGATTTGCCTTTACCAGGTCTGCAAGTTTAAAATGTCGTTTTAATTCCAATAGAATGCGCTCTTAGCCTATTGAAGGATTTGCTTATCTCTAAACGCTATTTTGTTTGTTAGTCATTTGTTTACAAAAGTCAGTTGTTTTTAAGTCGTTTACGTGGACGTATCATACCTTTCTTTGGTGTTAAAAATGTCTAATTTTAAGCCAAATAAAGAGCATTTGCGGCATGTCATGATTTTCTTATTCAATCAAAAGAAAAAGGCATCTGAATGTCATCGAATTCTTGTTGAGACTTATGGCGATCTTGCTCCAACCGTCAAGACATGTGAACGTTGGTTTCAAAGTTTCAAACGTGGTGATTTTGATGTTACTGATAAAAAACGAGAAAATCGACCAAAAAAGTTTGAGGACGTCGAATTGCAATCTTAATTAGACGAAGACAATACCCAAACCCAACAAATGATGGCAGAACAGTTGAATGTCACTAGGCAAGCCATTTCCAATCGCCTGAGAGCTATGGGAAAAATTCAAAAGGTTGGAAAATGGGTTCCACATGAATTGGACGAACGACAGATGGAAAAACGAAAAACTGTGTGCGAAATGCTGCTTTTACGCCACGAAAGAAAGGGTTTTTTGCATCGAGTTGTAACTGGCGATGAAAAATGGATTTATTTTCAGAATCCCAAACGAATAAAATCATGGGTAATGCCAGGACAACCATCCACATCGAGTGCAAGACTGGATCGTTTTGGGAAGAAGACAATGCTGTGTGTGTGGTGGGATCAGAAGGGAGTAGTCTACTACGAGCTTCTCAAACCCGGCGAAACAGTCAATACCGACCGCTACCGACAACAAATGATCAATTTGAGTCACGCATTGATCGAAAAAACGCCCAGAATGGGCTCACAGGCACGCCCAAAGTCATTCTTCAGCATGATAACGCTCCTGCACATTCAGCCAGATTGACTAAGGAAACGATTTCTTCGCTTGGTTGGGAACTCCTACCCCACCCGCCGTATACACCTGACCTGGCGCCTTCTGATTATCATCTCTTCTCATCGATGGGACACTCATTGGCTGAGCAACACTTTAACAATTTGGAGGATGTAAGAAAATGGCTCGATGAATGGATTTCAAATAAAGATGAAGCATTCTTTTGGAATGGTATCCATAAATTGCCCGAGAGATGGACAAAATGTGTAGAAAGCGAGGGCCAGTACTTTGAATAAAATATATTATACTTTTTTTTTAAATTACTGTGTATATATTTTAAGAAATAAACGACATTTTAAACTTGCAGACCTGGTAGACATAAAATATTAATATTTTACAATTCCCGGTAAAGAATTTGTACTTAATTTGTTCTTCTGGTTTAAATTAAAACCATCATTAAAAGTAATGAGTATTGAAAAACCCGACATGAAAAAAAAGTCGACTTTCGTTTAATTTGTTTGTGTGCTCTAGCATCCCAAGACTTATAATTGAAGAGAATAATATTTTTAATTTGAAGTTATATTAAGGGGTACACACCGGAGAAAATTATTTAAGTTCAGAGTATGTCTTAGTGCAGCAGTAGAACCTTTTTTTTTCACCTTACCATAAATTTGAATCGATAAACATGTACGTTGTCTCTAGCGACTAACTCAAATTTTTAAGTATGTCGAAGTTTTATTCTTATTTTGTATTTCTGTTTTCCTTATTTTAGATATTATGGCATATTTAAAATGAATAGATATCACATCCTTTTTATTATCAGATAAAAAAAGTAAAAACAAAGTTTTTTATGTTCACGTTAAAAAATACTACTATTCTTTAAACTCAACATAAACAATATGAAAAGAATGAATTATTTATCTTATAAGAATTGATACTATTTATGTGGCACATCCCTCATTGTTACTACTTTGATATTTTATACAGAATGCTTAATATTTGAAATTATTGTCAGAATGCTCATATGGATGACTTTAGTCTGACCGCAGTGAACATACATTATTGAAAACGGATAATTAATCAAAGCACTTGGTGATTTGATTTACTAATGACTTTTTGCAAAAAACTGAGGACATTTTCAAGTATAAATATTAAATATATGCTTTAAATTTATTGGATTTTTTTTTCCCCTGTACAGATAGTTGTCCTCTGGGCCAGTGAAAAAGCTCCGCCAAGCCGTAACCGGTGGCCGCCAGGTGGCCCACCCCTTTACATAATTCACCAACCTGGTGCCTCTCAGAGGTTTTCCCCTCAACCCCTGGTAAAGACCGAAGCTTTGCTGAGCCTGGACGAGGATACCACACTGACCACAGATGAAGTAGACTTTGCCTTCTCAGTCTGGCAACACTTTCCTGATCGAATAGTTGGATACCCTGCGAGGTCGCACTATTGGGATGATGCCAAGGTTTGTTAAGTTTTTACATTCTATATGCTTCTACCAATGTTACTGAAATAAATAATATATAATAATATAGTGATTACGATCAATGACAATGAAAGTAAAACATTTAATTTTTTTATCTCGTCTCCTTTGTGAATAAATGCATTCATAATTTTGGGCCAAAAACAAACAGTAAGATTTTGCTGAATTTTTTTTAAATTTAAATAATTAACATTTTTTTTTTAAATTAACAATACATCCAAAAAATGTATGTAAAAGTATAATAATATTCCAAAATATATTTTTTGGAAACAAAAGTTCTTAAGGGTAATACATACTTACAAACATATAAGCGAATCTTATTTTGCCTTTTAGGCAAGATAAGGTAAGGAAAGGTTGCTATGTATGTCCCTAATTTTAATTAATTATAAGGATTGTTAGTAAGGTCCGTTTTGGTCCATGGATCTTAATTTTTTTAAATAATAGGGACAAGCAAAAACAAACAGAATTACGCAGTGGAAGTGATTATTATTGGTAATAATATATACATATATACATATAGAAAAATATATCAAATTAATACGACTCATATATATATATATAACTAATAACTCGTATATACAGGCCTTGGCAAAGGAGTGAGCTTCTTTGGCCGGAGCTGGGTCACAATATGTCTATACGGCAGCAAATTCCAACTTAAAACTGATCTATAGGGCCTTTTTAGAGTGGGGGCGATAAGGAGGGCTTAGAGTACAAAGTTTGGCCCTATGTTATTACTTAGCATTTTATATAAACTCAAATATTCAACTATTATTTAGGCACTTAATTAAAATAATATATAGTCATTCTCATTAATATCTACATACACAATATTTCTATAATAGCCCTCATATAATATAATATAATAACAATTAATATACATCATATTTATATAATAGCCCTCTTACTACAATTAGAAATAAATATGTGTTGGTCAGATCACAAGGTAGAGGTAGCACTTTTCACCTCCACTGCTTGTTTCGCACCATCATATCACTTTCTCTGTTACCGCTTTATTAAAATGGTTGGCTCCCACCAGAGTTGGGCATAAATTGAAGGGGTCGGGGCAAAATAATGCCAAGCAAAATTTTTAACTTTAGCTGCAATCTGCTGTATATTACGTAGGACTATATGTCTAAAATGGAAATGCCACCTAAATATGACTATAGAGGCTCTATATAGTCAAATTTAGGTGGCATTTCCATTATAGACATAGTCCAATGTAATATACAGCAGACTGCAGCTACAGTTTATTCTTGTTAAAAATGTTGCTTGGCACTATTTTGCCCCAACCCCTTCATTTGTACTAAGATACTATGTATTTGAAGACTTTATATTTGAAAATGAAAACTATTCGAAGAAATTTATCAAAGACAAAAAATTAGTCGAATACTTTTGTATTCGACATTGAAGGTATCAGAAGACACAAGATACGTTTTTATTTTATAGAAAAGTATCTTGCGTATCGAATAGAATAACCATTTGTATCTATAAACTATTCAATATATTCATACATCAAATTGTGGTCTACACATGAAACGTATAGCATTTCCAAGTCAAATTTAACCTTTTCCATTTCAAATTCAACCACTTCTTCATGTTCACCCGATCTGAACCCTTACCTAAGGATATTATATCACAACCAAGTATTCATTTACAATATTTATTTTAATATTGTTGTGGTGGGCGCTCTAAAATATTCAAAGTTAAGTCTTTTGGTTTTCTTTCACACAATAGTGTAATATTATGTTATCGATGAGGGTTTTTTGAAAAAATATTCATTTTGTATTTTAGAGGCTGGGTGGGGAGAGGTACAATGAAAAAGTTGAATTTTCGGATTTCTTTCACTTGTGGGTCTAATTTATGTTATCGAACACTGTGTTTTTGAAAGAAATATTTATTCTTAATTTTAGCGGGGGGGGAGGCGTAATAAAAAAAAAAAAAAGCTAACCTTTTTGAATTCCTTTGAGATGAGGGTCTAATATTATGCTGGCGAGTATCTTTTTTTTTTAAAAAAATTTTTATTTTGTATTTTAGGGGCACAATTCAGTGGAGTACGCAGTATGTAAAAGTTAGATTTTCGGATTTCTTTCACAGAAATGTCTAATATCATGTTATATAACACCGGAGTTTTTGAAAGAAATATTATTTCATAATTTTAGGGGGTACTAATAATAAAAAATTAACTTTTTCAGGTTTCTTTGACATGGGGGTCTAATATGGTGTGAGCGAGTACCTTATTATTAAAAAAAATTCAATTTTTAATTGTACTGGTAGGTGTTAATATTAATAAAATTAACGTTTCGGATTTATCGGACTTAAGATATTTTTAAGTCTATATTAAGGCTATATTAAAAAAAAATAAAAATATTATGTTTAAATTTTGTTTGGGGGATTCTATCACAGAGGCCTATAATATTATGTCATTGAGGGTAGTGTATACTAAAAATATCAATTTTGTAGTTTAGAGGGGGGCACTATAATATTTAAAAATTGGACATTTTTGGTTTTCATTCACAAGGTTGTCTAATATTATGTTATCGAATGCTGTGATTTTTGGTTCCATTTGGTGATCCATTTTTCTTTTTTTGGGGGGGGCACACTAATAATGAAATTGGTTACTTTTTCAGATTTCCGCAATAGCTTTCCATCTGTGATTTCTACAATGTGAGGTACTATTTTAAAGTCATGAACCTGCTCATTGTTGAAATTTTAGAGGTAACAATAATACTCCATTGTATCATATTATATTTCTTATTGCATCTCTTAAATGGGGGCACTATAATATTTAAAAATTGAACATTTTTGGATTTCATTCACACAGGTGTCTAATATTATGTTATCGAAATCTTTGTTTTAAAAAAAAAATATTAACTTTGATTTTAGTGGAGTTGTGCTCCTAAACAACAAAAAATTAAAGATAAATTAAATACGATCTAATTATCTTCGATTACCGATAAATCGTTTATCATGGGGGAAAGATGCAAATAGAAATAAAATATGATAAAATGAATTATTATTGTTACCTATAAAATTTCAATAATGAGCAGGTCCATGACTTTAAAATAGTTCCTAACTTTGCAGATATCCGATGTGGAAAGCTATTGCATAAATCTGAAAAGGTAACCATTTTCAATATTAGTGTACCCCCTCATAAAAAGAAAAATAAATCACCAAATGAATCCAAAAATAAAGTGTTCGATAAAATAATATTAGACACCTGTATGAATGAAATCCAAAAATGTTCAATTTTTAAATACCATAGCGCCCACCCCCCCCCCCCCCACTAAAATTTAAAATTGATATTTTCAGTATACACCATCCTCAATTACATAATATTGGACCCCTCTGTGAAAGAAATCCGAGAAGGTTACCATTTTCAATATTAGTTCGTCCTCCCCACTTAAATTCAAAATGAATAAATATTGTTTTTCTAAAATACCTTACTCGTTTACAAATTTTAACATAATATGAGATCCTCATGTCAAAGAAATCCAAAAAGTTTAACTTTTTAAATATTATTAGTAAATGTCATAATAATATTCAGTGTGTCCCAGATAAAATTCAAAATGGATATTTTTTTCAAAAACACAGTGTTCAATATCATAATACTATACACCCATGTGAAAGAAATCGAAGAAGCTCAATGAAAAAAGGTCAGTTTTTTAAATATCGCAGTGCCCCCCCCCCCACCAATTCTAAATTGATACTTTTAGTACACATCATTCTCAATGACATAACATTAGGCTCCAATGTGAAATAAATCCGAAAAGGTTACCATTTTCAATTTTTTAGCATCCCTCCCCTCGCTCAAACTTTAAAATAAATATTATTCCTAATAAATACATGGTCCTGAGAAAGTATGCTAAGGTAGGAAGTTAGACAGGGTGCACGTTAAGAATTAGTTGAATTTGACTTGAAAAAGAGAGAAATCAAAATGGAAAGGTTGAATTTAACTTGGATATTATTCAAATAAAAACAGACATGATGAAAATAATAAAGATGAGAAAGTGCTTTGCCATGTCTTTGCCAAGTAAAAAACGATTGTATCACCATACCTTTATTTTTCACGGAAATAAATGTTTTGTGTTTAAATAGTTCGAAAATAATCTAAAAAAAGACATCTGTATTCGAAATTCCGAATAGAGGTTCATCTATAAGATGATTTATTCAAATACAACTAAAATTATTCGAAAAACGTATCTTCGGTGTCAAATACAGGTAATTTTTCATTTGATATTCGAATACTTTCAAAAGTATTCAATTTTCGAATAATATATCTAGATAAAAGAAATTAGTATCTGTATTCGTATCTAGATAGATTGTTTGTTATCTTGATATTGCCCAACTCTGGCCCCCACTGCTTTTTTCCAACCTTGTCAAAAAGAAATGAAATGTGGGTAATGATTCCTATTAACTAGCTGAGAGGAATCGTACTCCATGATAGTATGGAGTCCGGTTTGGCCCTTATTGCTTCGTAAGTGACAGTGCTATTATTCCCTAATCAGATATCCCCATTTTTAATTTGCATACCAAATCCAATAATTTTGCACTCCTCTGATTTATGTTATCATCTTTCATTTCTAGATTACAAACCAATTATATGTTTGTTTGTTTTTTGGGTTTATAGTTACATTTATTGAATTATTTATTTTTATTTTGTTATTTTTTTTTTTATTTTAGGGAACGTGGGGCTATACATCCAAATGGACGAATGACTATTCAATAGTGCTGACGGGAGCTGCATTTTACCATCGATATTTCAACTACCTCTACACAGAGTGGTTGAGCCCACTCCTCCTGAAAACCGTTGAACAATCCCACAACTGTGAAGATATTCTCATGAACTTCCTCGTCAGCCATGTCACACGCCGGCCTCCGATCAAGGTCACCCAGCGCAAGCAGTACAAGGAGCAGCCCCCACCTACTGGAGCCCCTAGGTATCTAATTCAATATATTTTTTTACTTTCACTTACCTATATATGAAATATATAGTAAGTGGAAGTATTGCGATCGTGAAAATTTTCGACTTCCGGTTTTCAACGGAAATACACGTTTTGGGACCCCCTGAGTCGAAATAACCAAGTCCCGCGAAATGGTCTGTGTGTGTGTGTGTGTGTGTGTGTGTGTGTGTGTGTGTGTGTGTGTGTGTGTGTGTGTGTGTGTGTGTGTGTGTGTGTGTGTGTATGTGAACAGACTAGCTCAAAAACTATAAACCGTGGGAACCTGAAATTGGGTATTTAGTGTATGTATAGGCCCGCGATGTGACAGCAAAAATTTCATCAAAATTGCTCAAAGGGAGGGGGTACTTTATTTAATAACTTTTTACGTTTTTTTCGATTTTCTCAAAAACGGCTCTAACGATTTTGATTAAACTGAGTATTTGATCGATTTATATGCCCGAAATATGACTGTAAAAATTTCATCAAAATTGATTAACCGGAGGGGGGACTTTACTTAATAAATTTTGTATCATTTTCACGTGTTTTTTTTATTTACTCAAAAACGGTTTTAACGATTTTGATCAAACTTGGTATTTGATGTATTTAAATGCCCGAGATGTGACTGTAAAAATTTCATCAAAATTGATCTACGGGAGGGGGGACTTTACTTAATAAATTTTGTACCATTTTCACATGTTTTTTTTATTTACTCAAAAAAGGGTTTTAACGATTTTGATCAAACTTGGTATTTGATGTATTTATATGCCCGAGATATGACTGTAAAAATTTCATCAAAATTGATCTACGGGAGGGGGGACTTTACTTAATAAATTTTGTATCATTTTCACAGGTTTTTTTATTTACTCAAAAACGGCTTTAACGATTAACAAAAATAAGATATGAATGTAGAAAAATGTGTGACTTTGGGAAATGATTATTAGCAAAACACGTCAATTTCTAATCTAAGTAAGTTGGTAAGTGAAAGTTGTGTGTTGCGCGCACGCACCAGATTTTTTATATTTGAGCTTTGTACTAAAAAATATGTGAGATGATTTGTGTTTAACAGTAAAACTTTCAGGACTTTGTGTCAGAAATAAAAAATTCACTTCTGAATAAACCAATAAACATTGAAATTTTGAACCATAGCCTATATAATCTAGGAGGTTCCAAATCCTTCTCAAGGTTCTATTAACAGCCAAATTTCAAATAAACAACAGATTATAATAATGAAATAATGGTATCCTATTACAGTCTCATGCAATATATATTTTCTCACATTCCTTTAATTTGGTAGACGTTTCGGACTGTCGTGTCCATATTCATCATCTGCATAGTGTACAATTAATTTTAGTATTTTTCTTATACAGTTATAAACAATAAAAATTAAAGTACCGTTATAAATACAAAGATAGAGTTAAAATAGGTATGAACATGACATATAGGTATGTCAAGTGTCAATTTTAAGGGTTACTTAAATAAATACATAAGAATCAATAAATAACAATAGAACAAAAATAAAAATACAGATATAACAAAGGAAGAACCACCAATTAATCAAAATAGTAAATCCTACATCAAACGCAGCTCTCTAACATACATAAATAAATTATCACACTCATTAAAAAAACACTAATAGAATATAATATATCAGACAACTCAATATCCTTCAAACCCATCAAGCAAACACTATTATGCAATAATAAATAGGATATAGCAACACTAGGATTAAAAAGATAGCAGACTCCCCACAGGTCAAACACCCATTAGCATGCAATAATGACAAATTCTATTAGAATACTAATTTTTTAATATCCAAAAAGGAGAAGATTGGCGAGCATTGTTGCCATTTTATTATTATTTTATTTTTGTTCTATTGTTATTTATTGATTCTTATGTATTTATTTAAGTAACCCTTAAAATTGACACTTGACATACCTATATGTCATGTTCATACCTATTTTAACTCTATCTTTGTATTTATAATGGTACTTTAATTTTTATTGTTTATAACTGTATAAGAAAAATTAATTGTACACTATGCAGGTGATGAATACGGACACGACAGTCCGAAACGTCTACCAAATTAAAGGAATGTGAGAAAATATATATTGCATGAGACTGTAATAGGATACCATTGTTTCATTATTAAAAATAAATTAAAGCAGTCTGTCAAGATAATATCAACAAATTTTATATATTTATAACAATATTTACTTTTAAATTTACTGATTATTAATTTACTAATTACAATATGTTGTTTTTATTAATTTTTACTATTTGTTTATTGACCTACATCTTTTTTTTCCTCGCCGTTCAGGCTATACATGGTTTCCAGGGCCAGGGGAGAGAGTGTGGGATTAATTTCGAGTATTATTTTATTTCCCTTTGCTCCAAGTTTTGAAATAGCTATCTTTGGGTTCTCAGCCACATTTTGTCAGAGGCCACAGCGCGTATTTCCTGGCATGTTAGCCCACCCTCCACCGATCTATATCCTCTGTAACTTATCCATTTCAGTTCATTTTTTTTTCTTTTTATTTGATTTAACTTATAAACATATCTATTTATCAATAAATAGATCAGTTTTTGAACTATGGGGGACTAAAGTGTTTGAAGTCATTTTATTATAAATTATTAATTAATTATTTATTGTACTACCTTATGCTTTATTATAATTATACATGGTTGGAAATGAATAATTTTAACACTAAACCTACCGACATATATATACCTATATACCTATATATATATATATATATACCTATTTCTACCGATGGCGGTCAAATGACAGCTTTTGAAATAAACTTTACAATCTTTTCCAGTTGATTGTAATTGTAGCAGCACCTACTTCTAATAGAAACCTGCCTTTGTCAGTGTTGCCACAAATTATATAAATGTATTTATACGTGGCTACACTGCGGTCATTTGACCGCTCTGGTAGGTTTAGTGTTAACAGAGAGATTTAGTTGTTATTCCTTACCTTGAACATCTTACTACTATTTTTAGGCAGATGCTCTGAATCTCAGATATGGACCAGCCCTGATGATGACCTGAAACTCAATTCGAAATATCAGACACTATTATATGTGGAATAACTTTTAAGTTTTATTCCTTCTTACCATACCCCCCAATCATTAATGTTAATTTCCAAAATTCCTTGATAGTTTTTAATTATTTATTTCATTGTATATTATGTTGTTGCCTCAAATAATATGTTTCTCATAGTGATACCAAAATAGGTGCTTTCATGCAAGATGAAACATCGCTAATTCTATTCTTCATAGAATCCCAAAGTAGTCTTTAATTCTAAAATAACTTATTATTTTAGGTCACCGTGGAATGATCCAGATCATTTCATACAAAGACAGACCTGTTTGAACACATTCGCTGCAGTCTTTGGGTATATGCCACTCCTCAGAAGTAACACAAGACTGGACCCGGTTCTTTTCAAGGATCCTGTTTCAAATCTAAGAAAGAAATACAGACAGATAGAAAGAGTAGGAAGCTAGTAAAGAAATATATGTATAAAAAAATTAAAATTAAAAATTAATTCTTACTGAAAATTCAGTGTGACGCTGCCATATTATGTTTTTATTTGTTATCATTTGTACTCAAATTGTTACAATTGATATTTTTATAATTTAATTTTATATAAAATAAGAATATGCGTATAAATATAAACATATATGTGTACAAATATGTATCTTACTCAGTGTAAATAAATGTATTTATTTGGTTGGTTGAGAATTTGCCTCTTCTAATATTAAAGTCGATTTTGAAAGTAAATAGGAGTTTTAAAATTTGTAGAGAACCATTTCGAGATCAATGGCCTACAATAAAGTGAGTATCATTGAATTTTTAAAATGTAATTTATATTAAACTGTATAAACCTTATTATATTTTATTTCTAATTTGTAGGCAATATCATAAGCATTCCAGTGTAAAGTGAAATTAGGTCTGCAGTTCCGTTCAATCACATATATCATGATAAATTTAACCACTTGTGATATTTTTTAGAAAAGGCTCATAATCTTCTATCGGTGAATTGAATACGGATAGATTACAGCTATTTTTTACTTTTTCAGTTAGGGGTTTCCTCATACCTTAGAATTCAGCATTGACCAACCGTCCATTTGTTTTTTTTTTTTGTTTTTTTGGTTTATATGATCAGTTATCAATATTTTGAGAAAGAAGAAAGTGGGGCTTTTTAATTAATTGAAATCATAGCAAATCAGTGAAATAATTTTACTCGACAAATTAAAAAAAAAAAAAAACTCTATACCTACATTTATATTAGGACTTCTCAACATGCTAAAGATATGAGACTTTGAGTGTTATGCAAAAATTAGTCAGAAATTAGAAAAAAAAATTCTTCTTAATTATATCCAATATATAATTGGTTTCTTAATTTCCTGGGATATTTATATTATGGGTATAGTGGCTGTTAACCGTATTGGAGCAATCACCAGGACAATCTCAACTTTACCATTTATTGCTTATTTTCAACGTTTCGGCTATGTCGCCATTTTCAAGTCTCAATCTGAACAAAGATGTAATTTATCCAGCTTTAAACAATGCCTTCATCAATTCAACATAAAAATTCTTTTTTTATAAGTTAAATATATATAAACCATTAACTGGTGTCGTCATTTAAGTCAACAACAAGTCTTTCAACTTTTTAAATGACAACACCAGTTAATGGTTTATATATATTTAACTTATAAAAAAAGAATTTTTATGTTGAATTGATGAAGGCATTGTTTAAAGCTGGATAAATTACATCTTTGTTCAGATTGAGACTTGAAAATGGCGACATAGCCGAAACGTTGAAAATAAGCAATAAATGGTAAAGTTGAGATTGTCTTGGTGATTGCTCCAATACGGTTAACAGCCACTATACCCATAACAGAAAATTTTTTTTTTTTTTAAATCCATTAACAGCACATTTGTTTAATTGAATCATATGATAAAAATTTATTCTTAACAAAACATAAATTCAAATTTCCTTAATACTAAAATTAAATTAATTTTTGCATATACTTAATGAAATATATTCTTTATTGATTAATGATATTCTGAGTTTTACAGATTTTTATTGAACCCCTTTCTAGCATAAAGTTTGTGAAATATAAATTTTCTATTGGTAGCTCTGCTTCTTACTTTCATTGTCTAAATTGTTTTTTAAATATTCAATTTAGACATTTTGTTTCCGATGAGGCTATCAAGAAACTATGACTTTTATTTATTTTTATTTTTGAACAGCATTAGTATTCATATATAATTTTCATAATAGGAGTTTTACTATAATAGGATGAGGCATATAATTTTGTTCTAATGTTTTTAATTAAAACTTTCAATTACTTGTATACTTATTGAATATATGACATTTTTAATTATGTAGTAATTAATTGTAGATAAAATGTAAATTAGAGCACCTGTACTGTCATATAATAAAGATAACTTTATTGCTCAAAATTTCTCCATTCACACAATTATCGCTTATGAACTTATATTAGTTATAAAATTTTTATCGTCTTCCACATAATTATACATTTCCCACCTTGATTAATTGTTGTTTTTGAGGAGTGTTGATTACTTTTCTTTTTTTAAAAAAAGAAGCTGAAGTTCCTTTTTTATTGTTAATTCCTATTTTATCTATTTCAACATGAAAAGAATATTACTTGCCTAGTCTTATGTGGTTACATGTTTTTTTATTTCATTTATGACAAAGCATGAATTGAAATTCCTTTACAAAATGTGTAAGAAACTGTAAGCCAACCAGAAGAAAAAATATAAAAAAATTTAAATAGAATAGAAACATTTTTATGCTTGTTGTATTATGTAAGCATGTAAATTCAAAGAAAGAAAAAAAAGATCTAATTAGAATTGTGAACACCCATTCACTGGTAAGATAAGAAATTATATGCTTGTTGAAGACTAATCTTAATCATGTATTACATTTCCAAGTCCATTTAAATGTTTTCAAAAAATACATTTAGTATTATTTTTGTTATATTCAAGCTATAGTTTAATTTTATATCCACGTTTTAATACAAATCAACTTTATAATTTTCTGCAGATATGATGATTCAAATAGAAATGGTTTTGGTTAAATTATGGTAAACTTAAATTGAAAATGAAAGAATATCTTCTGCTTGGGAAAGAATTGTAAACATATTTAATAACTATATACAGAAATGCTCGATTCAGAAAATGTTTAAATATGACTTGGGATTGCTATCTATTGTTTGAATGAGAATTTTTCAAATTCTACTACTGCAGATTTGACAAAATATTCATTGAGTGTAACTATTGAATCATTGAAAAGTTTATATATAATTAGATAGATGTGTAAGTAAATATTTATATCGTATCATAGACTAACTCAAAAACTTGTTGCCATAATTTTTGTACATAAATAGATGGTTATTTTAAGCTGTACCTTTTGTGTAATTGATTTTTTTAAAAATATATTTATAAATTGTTGTCTTAAATTTGTTTAAATTTAATATTTTTACATAGTATTATCCCAGTTTAGTATTTTTTTTTCCCCCATAAATCTTGTTCAATGTAATGATTAAAACTAGACATCTTTTGTTGAAGTATTGATTGATATTGATCTACAAACTGCTAGATTTAGGAATATTTTGTTCTTTGGCAGTGTTTTGTCTATTATTTGTTCATGAACGTGTCAATAAATAAATCTGGGCTGCCAAATATCTTCTCATCACTCGAAGAATTTGTTTAAAGGACGACAAGTCATAATTATAATTCATTGAGCAGGTTTATATCAATAATAGATAAAAAATGATAATTTCACAATCCGTACTTTCATTTGTGCTTGACCCCAATAACAAGATAATAAAAGATGAAAAAGTAAAAATTGAAGTTTTTTCTATGTCGATCAAGTCAGATGGTATTTCCAAACTGCTTCTTGCACAGGTTGAGAGCTCAACCTTTACTGAAGGTAAGAGTTGGAGGGTTTACGGCGTTATCGCACCTTTTGGGCCACCAAAGTAACATAAGGAAGCCCATTCTGTAAAAGGTAAACGTACTTCCTCCTCACATAGAGTGCTAAACATTAAATCATTAAAGATCATAGTTTAACCCATGATTTCCTTAAAACAACCTACTTTTAAGTAATAATAAAGAACTAACTAGCAGATTATTATTTATACAAAGATTAAATTATTAGTGATTTAATCCACTGTTCATCACATGTAAAAAATCATCATATCTTTTATGATACAACTTGATAGGTGTATCAAATTTACATCTAGTTCACCGCACATAAAATCCCCAGAAGTTCAAGACTATGTCTAACATTACGTGGGATAACCAAAGTCCTGAAAAGGAATTGTTGGAGGGTTTGTTCGTCCCATAATTCTTGCTAGTTCACACTTAACCAAACTCAGAAACTCTCAGCTATTTTCATAATTATAAAATAATACAAAGATAACATCAGATTTTGCTTAGGCAATTTTAAATGTTTTTCCAACTAATTACTCCTCTCTGATTTCACACTTCCTATGTTGATATGAAACAGATTCTCCTGCATAAACTTTTTATTCTATTTATTATTGTTTATCTTGTTTTTTATTCTGCCTCTACCCCATATGGTCACTTGCTATGATGTTTATATTCCGTTGTATATTTTATCATCTAAAGGAAATTAAACTGAGTGGAGAATCGCTTTTCTTGTCTTCCAGAATTTCTTTGAATGATTTCAATAGACTTTTCTTTTTTTCTGTATTTTTCATAGTATGGTATTACAGCAGCAAGTGATTGATGGGCTGTTGGACATTACTGCATTTTTGTAATTGGCTGCTTCAGTACTTTTATAAAATTCCCATGTTTAAACTGAAGATGTCCGCTCCTTATTCCACTGACCATAACTTATTCTCTTCTTGTCAGGGCCAGATCTAGGGAGGGCCACTTGCCACAGGCAACAACTTTATAGAAATTATTTATTTTTGGCTTTAGTAAAAAAATTTTATTTATAATTGTCAATTGTTTTTTCGTGCATTCAGTCACAGTGATAAATATAATCTCATTATATTTAAAATTTCTTTTAAAATTAATATCATAATGAGATAATTTCCACTACCTAAAATATGACTATACAATTTTGACTTTTAATGGAGGACGGGAGAAAAGATGTGAAAGAAGGGATCAGTATTGCTATACATCCAAAAAAACAAAAAGATATATAAATAAATCAAGTTTGAAGTATAAATCAATAAATTTTAGGAAAAATAATAATTTGAACATTTATAAAAATGTAAATAAATAAACACATATTTTTCATGTTTGAATTTATATAGTGTGATATTATGTACTTTTAAATATTATGTATTTAAAAGTGAGCAAATTATTGTACATGTTAATCAGTTTCACACTTTTGTAATGAAATTTAAAAAAAAATCTATTGGCAGCCCTGATTTCCTTTTTTAAAAGTGTTCTAAATTTATTTTTGATTCATTACATTTATGTTTTGATTCATTTTACAAATATTATTGTCTGTGACACATTCCATTCCTTTATGTATTTAAAAGTGATTTATTAAACGTATTATTTTAAAAAATAGATAAATAACCAAACAAGTATCTGTATTTATGCAGGTTTTGAAAAAGTTCTTAAGGTAAGATTAAAATTAGAATTGTGTTTCTATCATAAATTCCATAGCATATCATGATGATTGAAAATTAAGACTGAGTAAATAAAAGAGATGGATAAAAAAACAGTAATTATTTTTTAACCCATTTGAACGTTGAATGGGGTTGAATTTTTCAACCCCTATGATTTCTTAATCATTCTTTTTATTTAAGTTTTCCTAATTATTTTCTAATTGTCATTAATGATACTATGATTATAATGATTTGTTCAGAAAAAATATATGTAACATGTAAGTATAGATACATAAATCCCTGGAGCTACAGAGTGTTGCATTCCCTGCCCTCCTCCATGAGCCTCTGCCAGAGCATCCAACTCCCACCTTAGCCTTGGTCTGCCTCTACCTCTGGAGCAGTCCAGCCTTCCCTCCAATAGTATCTAGGGGAGCTGGTCATCCTTCATCCTGGCGACATGGCCTGCCTCCATCGTGCCAAAGTGATGGTCTGTAACAGATTACCTTCACTATAGAGCTCATACAATTCGTTGTTGTGCTATCTTCTCTGTTGGTTCCCTTGTTTAATGGGCCCAGAAATCTTCCTCAATATTTTATTTTCGAAAATAAGAATTTCCCTTTCATCTTATTATCATATTTCATTATTTTGTAAATCTGTTGGCCATATTTAATTTAAGATATACATTGGCTGTAGGCCACCAAAACTTCTTACTTATTCATTATAAAAGCATTATCGTCGATGTTTTGGTATCATTGTGACATTTTCATGACTTCTATGCATTATAGTTTCTGTGTTTAATTAATTCTATATAATATCTTAATATAAAATCGTCATATTTAATTAGTACCTTAGTTCTTGGATCTGCCTTCCATCACTAGTAAACGATGACTGACCATGATGGTTTTGAATGATTTATTAACATAATTCAGATAACGGTACTTAATTTTTTTTAAATATTACTAAATTCGGGGGTGCCACCTTTTTTTTTGGCCAAGACCAATTTTCATGCTTCTTTTCCGTTTTACTGAGTAATACATCTGTGTCACAAATGCAGTCATGATTCCTGGGTATGTCTTACCCCCCTAGTTCACATCAACATATTCGCCACTGCGCCAACAAACCCCAGTTTAAGAGAGCCAACTAACCCCACAGAAGAGATCATATAAAAGATGGCTGCCCAGGCAGGGTAGAACAACCAAACAAAAAACTGGTTAATTGAAAGGTTCAATTAAGTTTGGGAAAGGAGTTTGGGGCGGGCTGTGTGTACAGGATCAGAGTATACGTTTTGCCATGCGTCAAAACCAAATTTACTGAAAATGTAAAAATTTACTTACATGTTGTAAAATCAATTAATGAAGCAACCTCTTCTCTACACTGTTAGCATCGGACTGAAACCTGAGGACAAGACTCCAAAGGTCAAGCGGGTCACATGGTACGATGTTGGCGCATTCACAACAGCTGTGATGGAAACTATAAGCCAAAGGCCAACCTACCCCCTATGCCAACCAACCCCGCTCTCCCCCTAATAATAATAATATTGACTTAAAAATGTTTAATTAACGATTAACTAACTTAAACTCAAGTTAGATTGAAAATAAAATAGGTCGTGTCATTTCGTCTTACATCAACACACTTTTTTCCTTCACCATCCCAGATTTTAATGAACTTCGGTGCACAGGTAGACTAAAAAAAAATACCAAATTTCAGCTCAATATCTCAAACAGTTTTCAAAATATTGCTATGTAAACTCATTGAAAAATGCGCAATTTTGACCCGTCGCATCATCTTTAAATTAAATTGCAGCTCGTCTAGTCAAGATAAAGAGTTGAAATTGATGTTATTTTAAAGCTGAATCTTAGACCTTCCTTATGACAAGCAACACAATAGAGTTTAAGGGGAAATTTGTTTTTCAAAATGTGAATCAAAATTTCAAATTTGAATTTCTCAAAAAGCCCACTTTTTAAAAATCTAAAAATATTCAGTAGAGTTTATAAGGTTGTCATTAATAAGTTTTATAAAAATTATGATGGGACAGCAATGGGTTCATGCTTAAAATAATTATTGAAACGTTTTGCTTGTGGATGGACAAAAACCATTAGCTATTAAGCTTCTCAAACTGAACCCTATTTTATCAAACTTTTTTTTTCCAACAGTTGTCACAAATCTTTGAAACATTGTTTAGTTCTGGATACGAATCACACATCTATGTTGTCACATTTCTTAGTATATTTTTTTCTTACAGAATGCTTGCCTTTCTTCAAAGGATTGTAACATTGTAGTATTTTGTATCTTTCCATGTCTACTTAGTACAAGCAACAAAAACTCAGACTGACAAAAGGAGGCGCCTCCACCAAATTTGTGTCACCACTATTCTTAAATTTACCCAGTCCAATGTAACACAAGGATCTTTGGGCAAGGGTTGTGAGGTAATTAATCAACTATGTACAATTTACATCGTTTATTTACAATAGTTTCTACACGTCCCAACTACACAAGGGGGGGTACCTCGTCTCATAAATTACTTGGGGGTACTTGACTACTTCGGGTCCCACTATGCCCCAGGCTCACTCTGCCTGTCCCAGACTTCGACAGCCCATCTCAGACCCAGCCTCCGCTCCAGACTGCTGACTGTCTCTGATTGCCCCTCTCAGACTGACTGACTCAGACTCTCCCAGACTGCCCCACTCTCTCCTGGGCCAGCCTCTTCTAGGAGTTCCCCCTCTCTCTCAGGGACCCCCTCCTAGGTTCAATGGACATCTTCCACATGACAATATAAAATACAACTACCTATTAACTAAATTAACATCCAAATTTTTTAATAAAAATTATTGAATTAAGGACACCTTAAGTGACTATATCATAATTTTGTGGCTAGCTGGGGTAGACAAAGCACCTATTGAGAACAATCCATCCATCGTTTGGCATGGAACTGGCGGCCGGCTAAGATCAAAGACTTCGTTCTACGCGAATTTAGATGCTTCTAGATGTTCCTCCCAGACTAATAAGTAGTGGCTTTGACAAGCCCCATTGGAGTTGTATGTCAACACCTGTCGAGTGAACTTCGAAGTGATAAGTAATAAGTTCTATTGTGATAAGCCTTATTGTGAAAAGTTATTGAGATGTGTATGTCATAGAAATTGCTCTAGTTTTTAACTCATGTGGTTTGTTGTAAGTGATAAGGGTAGACATACACATCCTATTCTGTACCTAATAATAAGGTAGTTCACAGCTGTAAGTATTAGATTAATAAATTGTAGTTTTTGTGATATTATTTTATTTTACTGAACTCGTAGCCCGCAACAACTGGTGTCAGAAGCGGGGATTTTTAGCATTAGCAAATTTAATTATTTAGTTTGTTTAAATAATTTTTATGCTTGTTATTTTAGTTCTTCTTCTTCTTCCTCCTCAGTGCCTCTCAGCATGGGGGTGCCTCGATCCAAGCATTGCAACTGTCCTGTTCCCTTGCTAATGTCTTCATGGAATCCAACTGCTTTCCTCTTTTCTCTCCTATTTGAGTCATACTATCCGACCACAACATCCTTGGCCTGCCTTTTGGTTTCTTGCCAGTTGGTCTAGCTTCGAAGAACTTGCCTGGTCCGCGATCTTCATCCATTCGGCAAACATGGCCGAACCACTTCAGCAGCCTCTTCTCCAGAATTTCAGTTAGAGGTTTCACCCCTAGCTCATCTCTTATTCTCTCAATTCTAATATGTTGTCTCCTTTTCGGTCAGCTACTCTTCCAAGGTATTTCATTTCTGAGGCGGTGATTCTGTTCCATAATCTGTCGAGTAAGACGCAGCTCTCACTTCCGTAAGTAGGGCGAGAATGTAAATTGAATTAAATATGTGCAATTTTACCTTTTTTTCGACTTCACGCTTCCCAACAATAGTATTGCAGATTTGGTAATAAAGGCTATTCACTTTTTTAATCCTGCTGGATACTTCTTGTTGAATTTTACCATATCTGCTGATAACTGTGCCTAGGTACATATAGTCTTCTACTGCCTCAAGAATTTCTCCTCCACAAGTGATCTGTACATCCTCGGGTTCTCACCCTAATTGCATGACTTTACTTTTAGCTGCATTTATTTTCATGCCTTTCCTCCCCAGCTCCGCTTCTCATTCCACTCTAGCTTGCTGAAGATTCTGGACAGAGTCTGTTATGGACACTATATCATCAGCATAGAGAAGTGTCTGAGCGAGAACTGTTCTCAAGTTCCACTTCCCAACTATTGTTCATGCCGGCCTTCTTTTGCATATTTTTAAGACTTCGTCCATCAGAACAATAAAGAGGAGAGGGCTAAGACTAACTCCTTGTTTAACACCTTTCTTCATATCGAAGCTCCCAGATTCCTTTCCATTAATCCTGACTTTAGCCTTTGAACCTTTATAGGAGGATTTAATGGCATTTGTAAGTTCTACAGGGACATTCTTTGCCTTCAATGCATTCCATATTTCAACTCTTGGCACTTAATCAAAAGCGGCTTACAGATCTAAAAACGTCAGATACAAATTTTTATCTCTTTCCCTTGATGATAGTTCTTAGTGTAAATATTTGGTCTTGGGTTTGTCTAAAAACTCTGAATGCGGCTTGCTCTTCGAGGTCTCTTCCTACTACATCCCTGAGTCTCTTCTCGAGGATTGATATATGCAATTTATGGACCACCTGTGACAAACATATATCAGTGTGTTTGTTTATTTAACGTCCCTTTATGCTACTAAGGCTAATCGGACGATGCTATAGTGGGAGTCCTAAATTTTGCCTTTCCAGGTATAATTAGGATGGGGATTTTTAATGAGTACAGGTTCGGGACTGTATGGCATCGTACAGGTTCGGGACCTCCATTTTACATCCTATCCGAGGGGCGGCATGGCTAAGGATTTTTTACTCCCTTTGAAAAATCCTAGGGCCACCACAGGGCGCGAGCCCACGACCTTTAGTATTGTAGGTTGCTATGCTAACCACAAAGCCCCAGTGGCTAGATGGTTAAATGACAAGCATATAGGCCTGTAGTTGTTGCAGTCGCTTTGGGTCCCTTTGGCCGCGCAGTGTGGACTTCTTACAGACATCAGTGTTGCTTGCGGGAGCTCAGGCTGCCTGGAGGGGGTAGCCCAAACCTCACATTGCTGTGAGTCATGGTAACCATGATGCAGCGGCAGACTGCCCAAAGCTCCATAAACAACCCCATTGGGAATTTGGCAGTGTCCTTCCCACCGATGGCATCAGCTCTCTTGGGTTCAAGGACAGTGACAAACTGGTCTAGGTCCAAGGATTATGGTAGCCCAGAGTCAGCAGGCCCCGAGGACCTATATTTTCTTCCCCTGAAGCATACCATTCTTGTACCAGACCTCTGGGCGGTAACTGATATCCTGGAAAACCACACCACTCCTGGGGTACATCACTCCTACGCCCGGTCAGTGTGAATCACCTCCCGTAGGCTGACGGGCCTCACATACCCGGGGGTGGGGGTAGGCTTAGACGGCGTGTCGTTCATTGGCAAGTGGTCACCCGAATGGAGCGGTCACCCATCCAAGTACTAAACACGCTCGACATTGCTTAACTTTGATTACCTATTGCAAGCTTCTTTGTCCACTCGGCCATACCGGCCCCTTGGTGGGATAATTACATTATAATCCCTGTCTTTGGGAATGCTTTTCTCATCGTATATTTTCTGAAATACGCCCTGCAACACTTTAATATCTTCCTATCTTGAGTTTCTCCTATCTTGATAGCCTTTATCACCTCTTCTTCTCATATGATGCCGTCATAGTCCGTTATTTCACCTGTTTTACTTTCTAATTTTCTTGACATTGAGGATCATCGAACATCTGTGCGTAGCGCTGTCTCCATCTGTCCAGAGTATCATTTTCCCTGATAAGAACTTTTCCTGCACTATTTTTTACATTCCATATGGGTTTGCAATTCTTGTCTTTTAGGGTTTTTATCTTTTTCCAAAAAAATTTTGTGTTTTTTAACCGACTTCGAACGAAAGAGGAGGTTACTCAATTCGATACGTATGTGACTTTTTTTTTTTTTGTGCCTTTTTTTTTTTTTTTTTTTTTTTTTTTTTTTTTTTTTTTCTATGTATGTTCACCGATTACTCAGAGATGGGTGGACCAATTGGAACGAAACCTTTTGCATCTTGTAGAGTATTTTCCCAAGGTGGTCCCATTTAAACCTTTTTGGGGTTCCTAATTTATTTAAGAAGTTATCGGGAAAAAACATGAAAATAATTATTTAATTATCGCTCAAATTGTTTACTTATTGGAAAAACATATGACATTTATAACATAAGGTATGCTCCAACAAGCTATTAAAACTAATTGATAACTAACAAATCCAAATATTGTACTACTGCTGGATGAATCAAATGGGAAAACCAACCAATCAAATTCAGAATCAAAAGAGTGGGGGGAGAACATGAGCAGTCTGTTAGTTATCGATGTGTTTTACGTGCTTGTTGGAACAAACCTATACATAACCTTAACTAATTTTTCAACATTAGATTTAAATGAAGATATAAATATCAGCAGAATATAATATCGCTGTCGTTTTCTGTAGCGATATTAGCATAAATAATAGATAGATGTATATTCACCGATAACAGTAAACCTTATTAATTTAGATCTAATCAACGGTTGGACACCATAATCATAAGACAACAAAATTCTTGGAATTCCAAGAAAGACTGAGTATTGGTAATCGTTTTAAAGCAGAATTTAAGACTTCTTCAAGTTCCCGAAGGATCTTTTAAATTTAAAATGATGATAAATGCTACGCCACTAGAATTGAAGCAACATTGTTTAGCAATTTATTTTCTGAATAATGTTTTATTACGAAGGATATAATTCATAGTACTTCGGTAATAAATTTAGTCAAAAATTCATCGAAAGGAATTACGAACATAATTGAATCAATCTTTGGAATTAAGTCAGTAGTCTAATACGGAGAATAATAATATCCTTCGTAATAATAAATTAACCATATGTGAGTCCCAAACCCTTTTGCTTCTATCCTAGCGGGGCAGTCTTTTTGATATCGATAAATTTTATGGTTGCCTCTTTTTTTGCAGGGACTTCTATCCAATGATGTAATCCAATGAAGTCGTGTATAATATCGCCATAGTTTTCAGAAGGATATTCAAGCAATCAAAATTTAAAAATTACTTTCAAATCTACTATAGGTCATATTAGCATCCTGATCGATTCTCCATTACCAATATCTTGTCTAAAACCGGCCAAAATCTCGACTGTTCAGTGACTCATCTACTTCATCTCGGAATGGCCGGATTTATGTATTTATGTATATTTAACTCAACACATCTCGGAACACTGATTCTCAAATGAAATGACAAGTACTGACGACATTTATTAAAGGAAAAATAATGTCATTGTGGGAAAACATTTTATGTGTTCCCTTCCCAATTGAACATTGATCTTTTAAAAAAAAAAAAATCTATTTATAATCATAAAACGTAGTGTGTTGAAAGTTGTATAATACACGCACCGCTTTTCCACTTTTCAGTGTGTATTCATTAAATTGAAAAGGTAAAGTATATTTCATAATAATTTTATACAATTATTGTATAATAAAAAGACCTGGGAAAGACAAACGTGGTAGAGCGTAAAAAGATTTCGAAATTTTTAAACCAACGTTTATTTTATAAACGACCAATTACCAACGAAATTTTTAAACCAACGTACGGTTTTTTACATTTGTTATCTTCTCCAACTAAAAATTGTGAAATAAAAAACATTTTATTAAAAAATATTAAACCGACTTCGAAACCTAGGAACCAGTAAAAATAAATTCACTGAAAAGTATGAAATAATTACCTTCTGATTTTTATGAATACACAGCAAAGTTGAAAATGGTATAAAAAGTGGAAAAGTGCAATAAGACGAATAATTTTATTTTGATTTGTACAAATACACACTAATTGTTAGTAAAAATTATTAAATTTAAATATTAAATACTATGTTCAATACAACACAATCTTTTCGGAGGCGGCGCAAAATTTAAAATTTTTTACACTAGACATTATGAAAATTTTCTAAATGGATCTTCTCTTCCCAGCTATTGATTTCAATGCCTACTAATGGAATTGTATCAATAACATGTCATTTCTATTTTGCGTCGCCTTCGAAAAGATTGTGTTGTATTGAACATAGTATTTAATATTTAAATTTAATAATTTTTACTAACAATTAGTGTGTATTTGTACAAATCAATATAAAATTATTCGTCTTATTGCACTTTTCCACTTTTTATACCATTTTCAACTTTGCTGTGTATTCATAAAAATCAGAAGGTAATTATTTCATACTTTTCAGTGAATTTATTTTTACTGGTTCCTAGGTTTCGAAGTCGGTTTAATATTTTTTAATAAAATGTTTTTCATTGTAATTATTCTGTAAGCTTTTACCAAATTTTTCCTAGCTCTTCTTTATAGTCTCTCTCACAAATTATTTTTGCGTCTTTTGTCCGTCGAGCGTAAAAGCATGGTCATTCTTGCTGTGTCATTTTGTCATTTTGTCACATGGTAGAATTATTGTATTAAATAAGGGGATTTCTATAGGAGTAAATACATTAATCCCCTTAGGAGGTCATATCATTCCAATTTCTACTGTAGGGGCTAATCCAAGAATAAAATAAAAAAGAAGATCTCGGAAATAATAAATAAAATTAATCCAATCTTTAACCCTCTTGTTACTTTGATGGTATGATGCCCGTGGAATGTGGCTTCTCGAATAATGTCTCGCCATCATTGGATTATTGTTAATAATAAAATAATAATTCCCAGATAAAATAAATATATTTCATTTTTATGGAATCATAGTACTAAGCCTGATGTATTGGCGGATCCAGGGGGGGGGGGGGGGGCTGCAGCCCCGATGCAGAAATTTGGAGATTTTAGGACAAACGGTATGGATTTCTATAAAGAACAAACAAACAGAATTTCATCTTTATTTATATAGATATTGTTTATTTTTCAGTTCTATATCATCTTTTTATTATCATATCTATCATCATCTTATAATTTAGTTTATTTTTTATAGTGTTAAGAATTTCATTTGTTAATTTCAATCATTGTAACTGTGTATAATATTAAATTTCTTTTTTGTTGTTAGTTAATAATTAACTTACTGTTGTTAGACTTTAAGATTTTATTTGTTAATTTTAAAAATTTGAAAGTAGCAGATTTAAAAAGGGAATTAGAACAATGCGATTTGGATACTTCTGGGAATAAGTCTACATTACAACAAAGGCTGCAGGAAGCTTTAATTAATAATGAAGAGGATCCAGATCACGTTCTTTTTGAAACGAACTTTAGTAAAATGAAAAATGAGTTATTAGAAAGTTATAATCCTTTAGAAAATAAGTTATCTACATTTGGAAATAAGTAATTAGAAAATAATAATGCTTTGAAAAATGTGTTATTAGAAAGCTATAAGGCTTTAGAAAATAGTTGTCAGAACATTTTACTATTTTAAAAAATAAGTTATCAGAAAATGCTACTGCCTTAGAAAATAAGGTAGTTGAAAATTTTACTGTTTTCAAAAATGAATTATTGGAAAATTGTACTACTTTAGAAAATAAGTTAGTTGGTAAAGATACTCCTCAGGTTTCGGTTAATCGTAAAAACCATTGTAAAGCGAGATCAAAACGATTTTTATAACAATAAAGAATATACCCCGAAATTGGCTGAAGTTATGCAATTTTTAAATGGACAGGTGTTCGCACCTGGTATCAAGGAGGTTCTTAGTGCAACGCAAATTGATGAAATGTTTCATTTCAACAAATCGAAAGGTAAAGAAGAAACTAGTGATAAAGAAAAAGAAGAACAATCCTTTGACCCTAATCCTCAAGTGAATATTGAAGATATGAAAGTGTGTGGATCTTGCCACAGTGCTGTTTATTTTGAGGAAGAGTTCATGAAACACAAGCCTGAAAGAATAAGAAATGCAGGGGTAGCTGCTGGACAGGCTGTCATGAATTCTAGTGCTTTTGGGTATGCTAAACTTGTTGATACGATCATTAAGCCACTGCCAGCAAGAAAGTCAATTGACAAGGAAGATTTTGATGAAGGTGATGAGGGAAAGCCTTTTGTAGTGGAAAGGCTTGGTCAGGAGGATTCGTCTGGAGAAGTCATGGAAGTTGAGTCAAACACTGGTGTTGAAAAGGGAGTGAAGGATATTGAGAGCATGGGAGATCAGCTTGAGGATGGGGAGAGCTCACAAGATAAGGAAGAAGAGTTTGTCGAAAAAAAATTGTTTCTCGAAGGCTCCAAGAAAGAAGCAATATGGATATTTACTTGGATGAGAGGGATGCCCTTCTGAGCAAAGTGGCTCGGCTTGGAGCTTGGAGGCTTGTCGGTGTCTGCTTGTAGCATTTGAGGAGAGTTTGGACAAGCCGTCTTTGAATGGACAGAGGACTGCCTTATGGGGGAGGGCCGGAAACAATTAAGTGACAAACTCTGAAAACTTTTCAATCAGTGGTCGGCCAATCAGGTACAGCAAGCAAGGAGCCTTGAATCAGGGAAAGGCTTGGAGTGGGTCTATGAAGCTTGATGATGCTGAACTTGAAAGGTTAAAAAGGAGAATGTCTTTTACTGATTCTTATGAGGATGATGACCCCTTTGCAAAGAAATTGAAGCTGGGAAGAGAAACTGACAGTGAAGGTAGAATGGGTGGAAGAGTCATCTATTTGAGGAGTGGTAAGAGTGGCATCATTCGAGAACCTCGTCGGCCACCTCCTAAGCCCAATATTACCAATGGGACTACAGAAAGTTTAGCAGCAGTCTTAGGATTTGAATCGAGTGGTGATGTGAGCAAATCATCAGCTGCTCTTGGTGCTATTAATGGAGGCGTAGTTGAGCAGAGCACTGGTATCGGCCCTCACAACCAACAGGTGCTGGTTGCCAATGCAGGTGTTGTCAGGATGGATCCGAGCCAGGCCCCAAACCTATCTTCTGGTGTTCGCGTAGTGTCAGAAAAGTCAGATCATGGAGCTCGACTCTTTTTCTTCTTCCAAGGCCTTTTCAGAGGGGTTTACCTGGTACTTTTAAGCAACTACCTGTGCAGCAAAATGCTTCTGCCACATCTGCTGCCTCTACTATCCAGATGCCTCTAGCTCAGGAACAGTCACTTCTGCAACCCAAAGCGGTGTGATTATGGTAAATTGTGAGGACCAGGTCCTAACCAATTCAGGTGTGATGACGAGGCCTGGCATCAGTGGAAGAGGTAACATGAGGGGGTGAGGCGGCGGCAGGGGTGGGTACAACTTGGAACCGGCGAGCCCTCCAAGACCAATAACACTCTGTCAGGAAACAGGAAAAGTTCTGCTTGAAGCTGAAGAGGAGAAAACATCTGAACCTACTCCACCCTATTCACGGTCTGATCTGGGGCAGATCAGCCTTAAGGAGGGGGTAATGTTGCACCCAGCAGGGGTAGGCAAAGCGCAGATTGAGAACAATCCGTCCATTGTTTGGCATGGGACAGGGGGCTGGATAAGAGCAAAGACTTAGTTCTACGCGAATCTAGATGCTACTAGATGTTCTTCCCAGACTTATAAGTAGCGGCTTTGACAAGCCACAGTGGAGTTGTATGTTAACACCCGTCGAGTGCACTTCGAAGTGATAAGTGATAAGTTCTATTGTGATAAGTGATAAGTTCTTTTGTTATAAGTGATAAGTTCTATTGTGATAAGTGATAAGTTCTATTGCGATAAGAGTGTATGTCATAGAAAAGACTTTAGTTTTTAACCAGTGTTGTTTGTCGTAAGTGATTAGAATCTACATACACATCCTACTCTGTATCTATTAATAAGGCAGTAGTCACACTTGTATGTATTAGGTTAATAAATTGTAGTTTTCGTGATAATTGTTTATTTTACTGAACCCATAGCCCGCAATGATAATTATTCTGGTCAATCATTCAAGTTGAGACAAGAAATGAGCATGCAGCAACATCTTCTTTTCAAGCATTCATGTCATTAGTCTCACCTAAGATTATGTTGTGTAAAGAGCTTTGTCAATCAAGTTTTAGTTCCTTGGTTAAACTTGGTTTGTCAAATATATTTTTCAATTTTAGCTATTTTCCCCTAAGCATTGGATTTTTGTTGCTTGTACTAAGTAGACATAGGAAGTTTAAAATCTGAGGCGGTGAAGGAAAAAAGTGTGTTGAAGCGAGACGGAATGACATGGTCATGAAGTATTATTGTTTGAAAAAATTAAAATATATAAAAAAAATAGGGGATAACACACAAATAATGGTTTTAGAATGTTTTATTTAACAATAGAATACAGTATAAGTTATTTACAATATCCTTTAAAGCAGGATAAACTAAAACACACATAAAAAAACAAGGCCATTTTACATAAACAATACATTTAAAAAAAAAATTATCTAAAAAACATAGCAGTCTTGTATTATTAATGTATCGGATGTAAATTATTTTTTATTTCCTGATGACATCAACCTAGCTGCTGTTGTACTTGCTGCGCTATTCACGCCTGAAGTTTTAGTTTCAGCGAATTCCCCATTATCTCCACTCCCTCCTTCTGCATCTGCATCTGCAAGAATTATAGATTAAATTTTTAAGGAAATCAAAATATTTTTCTGACTTCCGTTGATTGGTAAAGGACAAAGTAGCTTAGTTCTATACTTAAATAAATACCCCCCCCCCCCCCCGGAAAATTACAATATTAAATAATCTTAATAAATAGAAAAGTCTCAACTATGAATGGATAAACTGAATGAAAAATGTTTAAACTTGAGTTATAGTTTTATTTCATTTAACAAGAGGATGTCAACATGAGCTCACCTTATAGAATGGAACACTTGATAGGCGGGCGCAATCGACTATAGGGTGCGCTAGTAGCATTTTCAAAATGTCGGAAAGAACGGGGATAGACTTAGTTGATGTAATAGAGATAGTTGGTAATTTTAAGAGACCATTAATTGTAGGGCAGGCTATTCTTGATGCAAACCACATAATAACATGTGGAATATTATCTAGAAGTAAAAAAACAGTTATTTTACAAGCCTTCTGCCTTCAAACTAGCAATTTTAAAGGACTGCCCCATCAAATAAAAGTGGAAATCAAATTTATTAATAATAATAAGCAATTTTCTTGTCATTGTAAGTGTAAAGCTGGTAGTTCTGGTAAATGCAAACACATCATTGTAACTTTACTCTACGTTTTTCGGTTAGTAATAACATTAATTACCTATTCATACAATCATTGTTATGACAGCTTAGATTCTTTGTCATATAATTTATTTATTTGTCAAAACTTTCGGGCTTCGCATTAAAAACTTGGAACAATTAAGCACAACGGATGTAAGACAAAAATGGGGAACATTAAAAAAGAAAAACAAATATGACACCATGGTCCCAATGTTATTTGCTTAAAACCAACATTTTGGAATAATAAAATGTCAAATACTAATATTTACCTGGATAAACATAGTCACTTTCTTTAAAATGAAGACTAAATATCGTCATATGTTTCGAAACAGGCTTATCTATTCTTAATTTTACAATCCACTCTTTAAGAAGCTTTTTATTTTTTGAAAACAAATGGAATGACACATCTTTAGATTTTTTTGAAGAACACTGAGGGACCGAGCAATACCTATTAGACATTTTTCCAATAATTTTTTGCTCAATCGGGTTTTAATTATGGAAAAATAAATTAAAAACGGCAAAAAACCCTATGAATCCCAGGTAATCGCACGGCTTCTATCCCCGTTTCTCTAGTTCCTCAAAGAAGCAGCACCGTCGCTTGCGCTCGCCTATAGCTAAACAGTTTTCCTATCAGCCAGGACAGACAGAATCCTACTGGTGAAATATTAACAATCATATAAAAAAAAAAAAAAATACAGATCCCAGTAGATACAGATCTACTGGGTAGACTAGATGTAATGGATGAGCACATTAGTGTGAGTGGATGATGGGTTTGATCTCATCTGGGTCAGATAATATTTATTTCTCTGTCGGAATCTCTGGAAGGGCATAAGGACCAGATTGGTTCCCCTACCAGTATCAATTTGAGATAATCAAGATAAATTAATAAATACCAGGTTTATTTCACTTTTATTAGGCCATAAAATTCAGAATTAATGTTTTATAATATATTAAGACATTCAATTTTTAGACATGGTATATTATAAGTGAAGTTAATTTTATGATCCTAATTAGGAAAAAGTCAATGTTCGTTAAGGCATTGAACTCCTTGATATATAACCTAGATCGAGATTGAGCCTGGGTGTACAATAAAATATGTCAGTTATAATACAGATTGTTGATTTCCAGGGCCTTTAGGCATGTTTTTCATACAGAAAAAAATATAAATTGTGAAAGATATTGATTTTTTAAACATGTAAGCAATGGAAGATAAAAATTTGGTCAATCATAAATTGCAGATTTACCCAGATGACAGATTTTTTTAAGTACAAAGATTTTAAACAATCTTCATTAGCAAGGTTTCGTCACAAACTGCTCAGTTTGTGATAAATTTCATATTCCCATTTATGTATGTTTAGAAGAATTCTTTGTTAAAAACAAATAAGTGATAATCAGGGTCCGGACTTTTATGCAATTGCATATTTTGTTTGCGTGCTGCATTAAAATAGCAGACCAGATATGATTACGAATCAGAGTATGCATATCTAATTAGTCAAGTTTTATTTTGCATATTTGATGATAACTGCATATTTTGATGATCTAATAAAGTATTTATTTATTTATGTAAAATTTTTGGACTTTTCGACCACCTGGGTCATTTTCACCCCATCTAATAAAGAAAACAATACAATAAGAAATATAAAATTAATATCCAATGTGGAAGCTATGATTCCCAATTTCGATCGGCATTATTTGCTGTATATAAGTTTCCTTTTTCGGATTAATGATTTCTGAGATTCATGACTTTCCACCTCCTTTTTTAGAAATAAGAATCTCTGTATCGTTCCAATTTTAGATATGTACCACCGAAGCGAGTATAAATTGCACATATCAAACAAACTAACTAACAAGTAAAAAAAATTAAAAACGGGGATAATTCAACTGTTCTCAGCGACATGGACAACGACCTATTAATTTAGGCGCTTGTAAATTTGCCCTAACAACATCATTTCATGCTGAGAGATCATTTTCAAATTATAAAAATATTTTAAACGATAGAAGGTTAGGACCCACAGAAATAAATTTAGAAATAGTATTTCCTTACACAGTAAGTAAGGAAACAGTGTTTCTAGTTCAGAGGTCATACAAGGAGGTTATTTGACCGTGATCACGCTTAACCGTCTGCTTTTTCCCCTTAATTTTTCAATTAAGAATACCCACATTTAAAAAGGCAGAGTAGAGTATCCAAATTTTTAAGAGTAGGGGAGAGCAGGTTTGGTTGGCATAGGGGGCAGGTTGGCCATTGGCTTATAGTTTCCGTCACACCTGAAGTGAAGTAGTTCCGTCCCACCATTGTACCAGCAGGTGCTCGACCTCGAGAGTCTTGTCCTGAGTTTTCAATCCAATGCTTACAGTGCAGAGAAGAGTGTGCTTCATTGATTGATTTTACAACATGTAAGTAAATTTTTATATGTTCAGTAAATTTGGTTTAAAGGAATGGCAAAACACTTGACTCCCATCACGATTCTGTTCACATAGCCCCAAACTACTTTGATAAACCTAACCTTTCGACTAACCAGTTTCTTGTTTGATTTTCTCCCCTGTCCTGGCAGCCATCTTTCATATTATCTCTCTTGTGGGGTTAGTTGGCTCTCTTCAACTGGGGTTTGTTGAAGCAGTAGCAATTCACAAAAGCAAGGTAAACATAAACAAAGGTGAAACTACCAATTGGCGTTAGTTCCAGCAAGGAGGATAAGATCAATTTTTCTTATGCAGAAAGTGACGACAGTCTAAACTTTTATCTTCTTCTATTATCATTCTATTTTCCCTTAAAAGCTGGTTAAAACCAATTCAAAATTATTATACCATTATAGCGCAGCTTTCAATAAAAATAATATGTGTCAGGCAGTACTTGAATGAGATGGCTAAAGGACCCTACCTTTTAGGCCAACCTGCCCCACATAGGGGGTTAATTGGCATACTCTGGATTGACGAATCAATTTCCTATAATCTTAGTATTAAATATTATGTGTTGAAAAAATACTTGAAGTACTCTAATACTTGGAGTTTACAGTGGTACCATCCCTATTGGGATTATTATATTAACAGGAACAACTCAACAATCAAAAAAGTGAAAACTGTTGCCAACCAACCCTGCTCACCCCTACTCAAATTTATAAATGCATTTAGTAAATAATTTTATTGATTATTTCAATTGTTTTATATATTTTTAATTGATTGTTAATTAAATTGTCTTTACTAATGTTATTCGTGTATTTTTCTTGAATTAATGTATTTTTAAGTTTGAATTATTTTTACATTTTAGTTTTAAAGGCGTTTACTGTTATTATCGGAAATAAAAAAAAATTTAAAATCATTTTGGTTTCATTTCTAAATAGTCTCCTCCACTTTCTTTCCTGTGAAATATTTTACACACATAGTAGCTTTGAATATTACGGTTGTTGATAGCTTAATTTTGGATTTTTTGCTGCACATTTTGCTACATATGTTATAGTTTTTTACTTATATAATATGGCATATTTCGACGCTTTTTATTTCATAAAAATCCGGGCTCTGGTGATAATCATATTAATATTTAACTCCCCAATATTTTTATAAAAAAAATAATAGCCATCAGTATTTTATTGCTTACATGAAAAACAAATTTCTTCCTGGTGTAATTTTGTAAATTAATTGAGAATTTAAATATTAGACGAAATAAGGAACTTTAATTTCCAATAGACTATTAACCCTAAACCGGGGGCAGTGGGTAAAAATTAACCGCGAAGATAGCTCAATTGAGCGATTGGCATGGGTGGGGACCCTGGAAGGTATACCCTTATTCACAGTACTTTAGCCAACCCTTATCATCCTCTCAATGTTATTTCTGAGACCTATTTTGATGAGTTACTCGGAGTGTTAGAGGATCAGCGGATCTCTGTTACCCCCTATGTAGATGACCTTGCTGCTGTGGTGGAGTCCAACAGCAGAGCTGGAGTCAAGAGAGCAGCAGAAAGATGTGCCAGCCTAGTTGCAAGATGGTGTGAGGGTAAGAAGATGAAGAATGCCGCTTCCAAAACGATACTCCTTAAGGACAAGACCGATAGGGCTCACCCAATAACCATGGACATGGAAGGCCAGAGGATATGTCCAAGTGAGGTGGTAACCTACCTAAGCGTAAGGTTAGATGAAGGCTTAAATGTGACACCTCACTTGGAATACTTGGTTGGTATGGTGGCATAAGCTGTGAACAATCTTAGTCGAGTAGGAGGTGTATTCTGGGGCCTTACATACCTGGTAACGATAACTATCTATAAAGGAGTGGTTGAGGGTATACTAAGGTATGCTTCCCCCTTCTGGTATCGGAACCTCAACCAAAGACACAGGAATAGAATGGCATCAACTCAGAGGACGACTCTGCTTTGCATCAACAGAGCTTGTAAGCTTTTATATTACATGTCAATTTTGAATGAAGCAGTGCAAGTCCTAGTGGGGCGGTTACTCTTGACTTCCTCCTACGAGAAGAAGTGACTAAGATCATTTACAGATAAGAAGGCTCAACAGGTCACTCTTAGGGCGAGGACTGTTGAAAACCCAAAAAAATGGAAGGAATAATCCAGGAGGATACGATTGAGGAGTGGAGCCGATGGTGGGCAACCTTCCAGAAAGGGAACATCCTCAGAAAATCCTACATTAAATTTTCCAACAATAAAATCCCGGCTATCAGGTTTCACAGTTACTCACAAGGCGATTTTAGAGCCCATCTGCATCGATTTGGTCAGAACATCAGATCCCCAGTGCTCCACCTGTGGTGTTCCAGACTGTTTAGCACGTGGTAAGCACTTGCGCTGTATTTGATGGAATAAGGGCAAGAATGCTGAGAACCACCGGAATTTTTGTCCTAACTAAGCAGCTCAGATTCCCTCAGCTGAGATTCAAGAAGTTTATTGAAGGATGGAAAAAAGGCATCGGGTCCAGCAGCTCACTTCAAAATAGGAGCCCGGAGAAGAGGACTGACCTGGGCCAAGCAGACAGCTGTAGAAATAGAAGCGACCTTCCAGCTCTTGGGGACAGCGAAAGATGAAAAATAAAAAAAATGGTTTAGAAGCACTAATGTGTTGTTGCGTAACATCCCATTAATGCTAATACTCACATAGCCTGTGAGGCATGGAAGGGAAGAAATAAAATAAATAACCTCTGAGGCTTATCAAAATTGTGATTGGGTATATTTAACCCTATAAGTGTGATTTTTTTATCTATACCAGATAACTTTCATTTCAAATTACTTTGCATTTAAATTCTGATAATGATGTAAAAGTATGAATATTTTGCAAGGAGTTTAGTTGTGCCTCACATAAGATTCAGGTAAGAGCATTCTACTTCGACTTAGTATGAAACTGGTGGATGCTCAGTACAAAAACAAAATGGCTACTGACTAATTTTGTAATTTGAAATTTTAAAAAAAAAAAAACACTTTTTATAAAGGGGTCATATAGAAACTTCCTATAGCTCCTCATTAAGACTCAATAGGTTTTTTTGGTTCAAAAGTTCAATAGTTTTACAATATACGTGGTTTGTCCGGAAAGTAATGAGAATGATTAAAAAAAAATACTTTTATTCAAAAAATTTACAATTTAATGTTGTCACCTTCAAAATAGCAGCCTTGAGAAATAATACACCGGTTCCAACGATTTTTCCACTCTTCATAGCAGTGCTGGAAATCATCTTCCGTAAGGCTGACTAGTACCCTCGTCACGGCCTGTTGGATGTTTGCAACACTACCAAAATGAGTCCCCTTTAGGTGTGATTTTAGCTTGGGGAATAGAAAAGTCACAGGGAGCTAGGTCGGGGCTGTAGGGTGGTTGTGGAAGCGTTGCAATATTTTTTTCTGCCAAACATCGGTAAATTTGTGCCTGTGAAAGAGCATTTTCCTTATAAGCAGTCCTAAGCATTTCAACCGTTTCTGAACCAGATTTATCGAGTTTGACGCAAAATTTTATTGCATAACGTTGCTCCAGAGAACTCTGCATTTTGTCTCGTGACGAGGTGTCAAAACAAGACCGCACGTTTATTGACAGGCACTTTCCCTAGAAGCTGGGATAAGACTGGCAAGGGTCAGAATCACTACCTGGCATCTCCCTCCCCCCACTCCTCCTTGAGACCAGTAAGGACTGGAAAAAAATTCATTCTCATTACTTTCTGGACAAACCACGTATATAACTGTTAAAAGTGCCAAATCTAGTTATTGGCACCCTGTGGATTTAATTGTGAAATCTTCCCTATGGTTATTTTGTTAAAGTCTTACTTCATAGATGACTTAGAGGACCCTTCAAACATTGGACTCATGTATATCTTGTAATAAAATAAGGACTTGTTTACCTATTTCTTTAAGTTAAAGTTGGAGTGCCAATAACTGTATGGTTTACCCTATGTAAAATATATTAGAATAATAAAATATTACTTTTATCATAATTTAGCTTATTAAGTAAATAAGGTTCTGGGTTCAAATAAGCCTGTATCACCAACAGCGTTACATTTGCAGTTTTCCCAGTTATGAAGAAAACTATATTTAACTTGTCAACATTCTGTTTCTTACATAATTTTTATTAGCAATTTTTTAATACCTATAAAAATCCATTAATTAAAAATTCTATTGCCTTATTTTATAAACATCAAAGCCCTATTTCATAATAAAGCTAATGTTATTAGTTCATAAATAAGAGTGTTACAATTACATACTTATAACATTTACTATTATGAAACAAAATAATAGCAAGTAAAAACTTCAAGACTAATAAATGACATTATTTTGTATTTTAATAAGAAATGGGGCTCTTAAATAGAACGGCACGATGTTTCCCAAGGAATCTGTTATGCCCAAATTGTCTTGGATCGCAATAAAGTGGAGTAGCCTTCATAAAAATTTTTCTTTAAAACTTCTTTATTTTATTTATAGCTTATGCATAATATTAAGTTCAATATAATAACAATTAGTGAAAGTTTAAAATAAATTATCAGACATAATTTTTTCAGAATTTACTCAAACAATTTTAAAAAGTCCGGAGATGGTGATATAGGGATAATTTAAATACATTAGGGGTTATGTGGTGGAAAAATAGGATGTGAAAGTAATGTCCTCTTACCCCAATAAAATTACTACAAACTAAACCTAATAAAATTCTAAAATATCTAACAAATTATATTTGTTTAGGAGGTGAAGGAAAATGATCAGAGGAAATGGAAGATGAAAGGGAGATAATATAATAATTTTTAAGCCAATTTTATTGCAAGCATGGCATATTACAGTTTTTGATTACTAATTTATATACATTTCTAAATATATACACTGAATTCAATCAGCACTACTAAATCATTAGATAATTATAAAAAACAAACAGTAATAATAGAACAAAAGTAATAGAGGCACAGTTATGCTGATCATTTTTCTTCACTGACATAACAACTCTTAAACATTCTCATCATTTAAAACTATGCTCAAAATTAATGGTTCTAAGACGCCTTACTCTTAAAGAGTTTATTGCTGGAATCATCGAACGTGGGATCGTTAATATTCAACATTAGGTTAGCTCCGCTCAAGAAGACTCTGTTTTGAGAACCAGCGATCTGATAAAAGAAAGAAAAGAAAAATATACATCGTAATACCATTTAAAATAACTTGAACTGATTCAAAATATTAAAGTAATGGCTTACAGTCCTAGAAATGCTTTGAGCAGCTCTTATCTTCCTCAGTTTTAGGTAACCTGGGTTCCTCGAAACAGCTTCACCCAAGTGAGATCTAAGTTAAGGATCCTATGGAACGTAGTTACAAACAAACATGCTATAATTTTATTAATTTAAAAGATCATTTAAAATACAACAAAATACAGTATATAAAAAAAAAAAATCATTTAAAATTTTGAGATGTATAATACTAATCCATATCAAAAAAGAAATGCTGTAATAAAATAAATCATAAACTCTTTAAACAATTATTTAGCTCAGCGATTTCTTTTAACCCTTTCATGGCTCCAGACGAGATATCTCGCAAAACAAAGTCGGCCCCCACAAGCTAATGGCGAGATAACTCGTCAAAGGCTGCCGTTCCCCCCACGCTAATGACAAGATATCTCGCAATTGGTTTTTCACTTATTTATCGTCCTCAGCTTCACAAGAGATAAGTTGTCGTGACTGAGGCACATCCTAGCGGATCCATGGAGACTTAATAAATAGATCTAGCGGCTGCTAGGCTGCAGTGGTATCTCTGTTGCAGAAATATTTGTGTCGGCGAAAATATTGTAGCTGCCTGTCATCTGGGTCGGCCATTCGGGGAAGCCCGGCACACCCCTTTTTACCTGCTATTTTTTTTTTTGTCCCTTTTTTTATTTATTTATTTATTTTCACCCTACCCTGCCTGTTGAGGCAATACGGGTTGTTGCAGCAGTTGGATGTTAGGCATGTCTGCATAGCATCCCACTGCTGCCATAAAACAAAAATGTTCTGAACTTGAGGCCGGTAGGCTTCATTTGCTCAGTTTGGTTGGCCTCTATGCACGGCTGGTCTCCCTCGTCTGACATTGAAGTGGTCAGGGCCGAGTGCAGTCTTCCATCCGTAGACGAACTCTTTAAAATGATAATAGTTATTTTCCGCAACTAGCTGGGGGAAATCTGATTCTGTGAGAACGTAAAGTCCGGTTGCACGAAGCAACTTAGCCCTCAGAGCCTCGAAGGCGGTGCAGTCAACAAGGACGTGCTCTGCAGTTTCCGGTATACCGCAGGTAGGACACAGGGGGTCAACGTCAATCCCATGGCTATGGAGCTTGGCTCGAAATGCCCCATGGCCTGTGAGAAATTGAGAGAGCCAGTAATCTGGGAGGACCCATTTGGCTTCCAAGCGAGACTGAACAGTGGGGAAGTACTTTCTTGAAGTAGATCCTTTTAGGCTTGTCACCCACCGTCGGTTCCACTCCTCAGTTGTATCCTCCCTTAATATGCTCCTCCATTTCCTTGGGTTCTCATCTATTCTCACCTTAAGATTTCCTGGCATGCCTGCAGAGCCTTCTCTCCTGTAAGTGTGTTTCAAAAGGTCTTCTCGCAGGAGGAGGTCGAGAGGTACCGCTCCTGCTAAAATCTGCACCGCCTCGTGAGACACACTCCGATACGCTCGCGTAACTCGCAACAGCGCCGTTCGCTGGATGGTTGCCAACCTGCATTTTTTGTCCCATGTCCCTCCATCCACTACCGTCAAGGGTCTGAAGGACATATTTTGCCATTATTCATTCCAGTTCTAGACGCTCTGAGCGATACTCCTCAGTGTTTTTTTGGTGATATTCACTGTTTTATTTCACTATTATTTATTAATTAAAAAATATTATTTATTAAAAATTAATTAAATTAAAAAATGTTTATAAAGTATTAACATTATTATACTATTGTTCATTATTACCTTCTTATATCACGTAATCTCTTATTGCAATCAGTAATCTAGCATTTTAATTTATTGAAATAATGATAAAGGTATTATTGAATCATAAAAAATAAATAAAACATTAATAAATAGTCCGTGAAGGTTATGAGGAGTTGAAGCAGTCAGCGGCAGAGAGTGGCCTGCAGGCCTTAGTGTGGGGAGTGAAATGCCTGCAGACCCACTCAGCGTCTCAGTGCAACTCTCGTTCCGAGTGCTTAGCGGTTAAAGGGTTAAAAGGATGGACTGCTGGTTTAATTCAATTACGGTACAGACATTGTAAAATTCATTTGTTTCGATTTTTTATTGAAATATATTTACTGTGCATATGGATGATGCTTCTTAACATTTCTATTTATTGACATTTTTTATGTAAACAGCTCAAATTATTGAATAAGACTGAAGTAAAAGTGTCTTTTTTACTTTAGCTACACCAGTTACTTTTTGATATCATTAGTGATTTATCACACTGTTATATAATAACATATGTATATTGTAATATAAAAAAAAAATATGAAGGAGGTTACCTACCTATTACTTCCTAGATTTAAAAAAACGAAGTAATTTTTGTTAAAAATGAATCTGGTACATCAGAGTCGTGTTCTTGGATAAGAAGTGGCATTTAAGACATTCCAAACCTTTGTAAATGTAGAAATTCAAAAAAAAAAGACATTCAAAACACGGAAATGTAGAATAGGACACCTTTTGAAGCATATTTTCAGCAAATAAGATCTCCAGCCCAGACTCTTGATTGAATAATTCAATGAATTGTATTTTAAACTATAATTTTTTTATTTACATTTGAAGCTTGATAAATATATTACTTTAATCATCTGTTCTTCACTAGTATTAATTTAATATGAAGATAAATCACTCTTTTAGAAATAATTAACTGGTGTGGGTAAAGTAAAAAAGACCCAAATAAAATGTAAGATGTATAATATGGTGGAAGATTTTTTTAAGAATTTTAAAACATACATTAAATGAAGGATTCTTATTAAAAGTTTTAACATAGGAATTTTTTAATTAATTCTTCGATTCATTCTACATATTCAATAAACTTTTAACTACATTTAAATGTAATGCTGGAAAATTAAAGAAAAAATGGTACTTTTCTGTTATAGTCACGCCCAGAGAAAATGTTTTTAATTTAGTTAGTACATTTCTTTAAATAAATAACATATGTTTTCTGAATAAAACACTTTACATGAAATTTAATTAAATTATTTATTTTCATTTTAGTATAAACATTGAAAAAAAAATTATATGTTATAAGTATCATTGTAAAAATCTTTAATACTTTCAATATTTCATTAAAAGGATCTTTTTCTACTAACCTTTGGCGCCACCTAAATTACGCTAAATAAGATTTTTAAAAATTCCTTTTAGTACCCCCCTTCTTTTGTTCACCATTTAATTTTACCTTTGAATGTTAACTTCATCTCATGGTTATTTTTACATATTCTCATTACAGGAATAATATTATGCTTTTGAAAAAAACCTGACCGCAATTTCCTCATCCACAATATTCCTAAAAATATTTTTTAAATTATACTGATACTCAACCATATTTAATGTGATTAATTATCTAGTCAAAACAAATTATTCGGCACGGAATTGTTTTCTCCTGACAGTGTTGCCAGTAAACGAACAGTTGTGAAATTAACTCTTAGTTACCTCCCTAGTAACATTGGCGATAACCCTGCTTCTCCTTAAAGCAATGTACTAACTAAATTAAAAACATTTTCTCTGGGCGTGACTATAACAGAAAAGTACCAAAAAAATAAATACAGGCAAAACCAAAAAAATTAATGATGGTTAATCATGGACCAGGATATTTGATGTCCTACACTACTGTCCTAGTAAACTGCTAAGAATTAAGATACATAAATGTATAATATTTTTTTCCTCGAAATATAGGAGGGAATCTATATCCCTACTCCTTTGGTTCCTACCTCCACCCATAGCAACAGGTACTAAAATAAGATCCCCTTATATCTTGTTTTGGAACTTTTGAACATGAGGTCAACTCAAAAATAGTTTGTTTTTTTTAGTTGTGCCACTTCCACATACAAAGACAAGCCAGTGAAAATACTATGGACACTTCTTCCCCTCCGATCGATATTAGAGGAAAATTAAAAAAAAAAAAGAAAAAACTATGGCACCCATAAGTGTATCTTATTTTGGAGCATGTAAGCATGCTTAACTGAAAACTGACATTGAATGCCCATTGTATTCTCGCATTACCATATGACCATTATCACGTTTCATTCAAAAAAAGTTCTGGGACTAATTTTTTTATAAAAATTACAACTAGCGCCATCTGTTATCTGATGACAAGACTATGTCATATCAGGTCTTAGTTACACAAACTGATGAAAGGAGAGTAGTAACCTTACTGATATGCCAGCTGTGTCGGTTTAACTGGATATGTCTTTGCCAGTATGTCACAATTTTCGCTATGCAACAACATGCCGTGATCAAATTTTGTTATAAATTGGGAATAAGTGGTTCGGAAACATTTGAATTATTGAAAACTGTGTATGGTGAGAATTGTTAAAGCTGCAGTAAGGTTTAAGAATTTTAGAATTTAAAGCGCGAAAACGATGCTCATTTTGTTTTTCGATTCTCACGGGATTATCCATAGCAAATTCATGCCCCCGGGTCAACAAGTGAATGCACAATTCAACAAAGGTCTACTTTTGAAGCGAATTCATCATGAGACCAGAATTGTACCTCACCGCTGATTGGTTTCTACTGCACGACATTGTTCCAGCCCATTCTTCAATACTAATCACACATTTTGGGCCCAAAAGTCGGTTTCCACGATTAAACATCAGCTCTACTCGCCAGATCTGGTTCTGGCAGAATTTTTTTTATTCCCTATATTGAAGATGACCATGAAGGGAGAACGAATGAATGAAGACGTTGAGGCGATACAAAGGAATGTAACCAAGGCTCTGAAAGCTATTCCAGAAGAAGACTTATCCAGAACGCTTCAGATTATGTTAAACACTAAATATACTACTATACTACAGATTATGTTAAACACTAAATAAATTATTTTTTTTAATTTCTTGTTTTAAGTCACAATATTAGTCCCGGAACTTTTTGAATGAACTGTGTATGATACCCCAACCATGAGTAAGGCAAGTAGTGGCAGGACTTTTTTGTTTTAATTTACCTTCTTTAAATAATAAAGCTATTTAAAAAAAAAATTAATCCCCGTAGTGGCCCTAGGATTTTTCTAAAGGGGGTAAAAAATCCTTAGCTATGCTGTCCCTCGGATAGGACGTAAATTGGAGGTCTCGAGCCTGTCCGATGTCAGGTACTCATTAAAGATCCCTATCCTAATTCAACCTGGATAGGCAAAATTTAGGACTCCCACTTTAGCATCGTCCGATTAGCCTTAATAGCATAAAAATGGACGTTAAACAAACAACAAAAATTAATAATTTTTAGTAGGCAAAGGATATCATTTTTGCTGCTTCGGCTTCACCTTCAGCTTGTAAAATTTTCTGTTGCCTTTCTTGTTTAGCTCTTTCCACAACGAAAACTGCCCTTTGTGCTTCTTGTTGTGCCACCTAAAATTGGTTAAAATACCCTTATAATCATTACTACACTAATTAACTTACACTAAAATACTTAATTAATAATAAAAATGAAATTATAAATTAAACTATTTAAAAGAATTATTTTTGGTAGAGCTCACTAAATTATAGCCGAAATCAAACATTTCATAACATTATTATGGCTTATAATAACCACAATTAGTTATGTCACTAATTGAGCCACTCCCTCTGATTCCCTGAAGATGAAATTACTCTATGGCCACTTATTTCTAGTACAAAAGAATCAATAAAAGGGTGTTCAAGTTAAATTGTCAACTTGGTGAACAAGTCTTGGTTATAATTCTCTTCAAGTCCAGAAGAAATGTTAAGGGATAAGAGATGTTTACAAGTAAACATACCAACCTGATTATATATCTGCTATTTATGTTAAAATTAGCTATAAAACATTCCTTAATGTATCTTGCTTATTGAAGCACTTTTCCTGTACTCTTTGGATCTAAGGGAAAGCAAGGTCAAGTTATAATAAGTAAATGCAACAAAATCGTAATAAACCCTTTAGAGGCCAAATTGGTACCAATCCCACACTACTGATTCAAGAATGCAAAGGTGTAAAAAAAAAATTAAAATTTCAATGAATTATATTAAGCTTGCCTATTTCATAGATAATAACAAACCTGTTTAGCTTCAACGGCTGCAGTATATTCCTTGCCAAAACTTAGTTCAGTAATCGAAACGTCATCCAAAATTATATTAAAGTCTCTAGCACGTTCAATAAGTTCCTTCCTAACCAATAAAGATACCTGGAGATCAAAAACAAAGTTAAAATTAGAATTTTAAAAACTTAACATATGATCCTGTTAAAATTTCCTACATATTGATTACTATCAGTTTATTGTACTCTAAGGGATTTTATTAAAGAAGTTAAGAGAAAATTTGTTAAAAGTAAATTAAGGAACAAAAATATTTCCATTAAAACTTGGATATAATTTTCTGAGCCAGCTCTTGTGCAAATACACATGTATAAGTACAGTAGAACCTCTCTTATCCGACCTTGCGATATCCGACTCCTCGGGATATCCGTCACCTTTCCTCCATTCTGGGAAGTACGATTCTCTAAATCACAGTGTCAAGAGCGTTTATACCCATTGGATAACACTGCAGTTTTAAACCTAACTCGCTCGTGACGCATTGCATATTGTTGTGCAAGTGTGTGTGAATTTTAAGTTTGTGTACATACGCATATGTACTTGTAATTGTTGTTATTGTGAGTGTTACACAGTGATTCTGGCTACACAACAAAAACGTAAACTTATTGTATGCACGCTACAGAAGAAGTTGGAAGTTCGGACGACGAAAAACAAGAGCCTGAAAAGATCAGTAATACGGCAGCTAAAGAGGCATTCGAAATCGCGATCAAGTACATCAAGCAGCATCCAAACGCAACACCCATGGATGTGATGTGCTTTAAAAAGTGGAGGGATATCTCTGCTAAAGCAAGGCTAACTTCGTTAAGACAAAAAAATATGACTGACTTTTCAAAATGAATTAACTATGTATATGAATATTATTCATTAAGTATCGTACATATATATGTATATTACTCGTTTCTGTGAGTTTTTATTCACTTCCTGTTGTTCCTCGGGATATCCGACCTTTTTTGTTTACCGACCTTGCTTGGGTCAAGGTATTAAATCCGTCGGTGACGGATATGATGGGTCCTACTGTATAGTTTATTCTTTGCTATAAATTTTGTAGTTCTTATGGATCTTGTTGCTATGACTGGGCTGCTATCATATTTTAACTGTAACCTCTGTGGTTTATTTATTTGCTTCTTAACTACAAATAATGGCCTATTGTTTACTATATTTATATTAGCATACAAATGTCTAGAAGAAATGTGTAAGCAAAAGGCCTCATCAATTTTAACTTTATACTAACTTCTAGCAGCTAAATAAAGGAGAGTTCTCTATCCATGCATGACTCCTCCACTTTTATTTTGTCTCTTTCGGCCTGAATCTAAAGTTCATCAATTAATAGCACAGAAATTAAATTAAAATTTTTTTTTTTAATCTCTCAAATCTGTTTTTAAAGATGCCTGTGCCTCATGTATGTATAACAGTGCTCTATAAATAAAAACAGATGAGAGAAATTAAAAAAAAAAAATCTGGTGCGTGCGCGCAACACACAACTTTCACTTACCAACTTAGATTAGAAATTAATGTGTTGTGTTAATGCCACTTCTCACTCAGGCAAGCACGCACACACGCGCACACACACACACACACACACACACGCACACACACACACTAATACATCAAATACTAAGTTTTATCAAAATCGTTAGAGCTGTTTTTGAGAAAATCGAAAAAAACCCTAAAAAGTTATTAAATAAAGTACCCCCTCCCTTTGACCGATTTTGATGAAATGTTTGCTGTCACATCGCGGGCATGTATGTACACTAAATACACAATTTCAGGTTCACACGGTTTATGTTTTTGAGCTAGTCTGTTCACACACACAGACCATTTCGCGGGACTGGGTTATTTGGACTCAGGGGGCCCCAAAACGTGTATTTCCGTTGAAAACCGGAAGTCGAAATTTTTCACGATCGCAATACTTCCACTTACTATATAGGTAAGTGAAAGTAAAAAATTATCATGCGAGCACATGCCAGATACCACTTCAATGAGTTAATAAATTCAATCAATTATTCAATAAAAACTGATTTAAATTAATGTTGAGTATAAAAATTATATGACAAAACTATTGATACCTGCTGCCTCTGAGTGATCAGTTGAGATGCATTGAACTTGGCTACAACTGATTTGAGAACTTCATTACAAATTGACGGCAAAACTTTCTCATCGTAATCTAGACCAAGTTGTCTATAGACGTAAGGCAACTTGCTTGAGTCGGGTCTTGACAGTACTCTGAGTGAAATATTCACCATCTGCAAATCTTTGGATCCAGTAGGAGAGGAAATTTTTCGGGGTCTCGATCTGTTGAAGAAAATGATTTTTCATTATATCAGAGCATAACTTATTTTCTAACAAAAGCATCTAACTCAATTAATTTCTAAATGCTAGTTTAAATTCATAGTAAACTGGTATTTTTACTTTCACTTACCTATATATGAAATATATAGTAAGGGAAGGTGGTATTGTGAAAGTGAAAAATTTTCATTAAACTTATCATGTTTAATCCTAATGAAGCATCCTTAAATATGAAGTAGGTTTATCGTCAAAGAAAAGGTCTGATGGAATTATTTCCCTGATCTCCTAAAAATATATTCATGTACCTAAACAAAGTCAAACGAACTCCTGGAAAGTACGGAGCGCTTGAATAAATGGTACCAACTTCATTCTTGGTACACCACTATATGAATTACTGACCCCACTTTCCAATAAAAAAAATTTTTCATTGAGAAATAAAGTTTAGTGTTCCCTCTCTGGTAGCAAAAAAGAGAGGTGGTGAATGAAATTGTGATGTACACACCATACCAGATTTATTATATTACCAATCAGGCAACCTAAATTTGCAATTTAAGGGACTCCTAGAGAGAAAAAGATTTACTTAAGAACTGATATATTAACATACTAATTAATCGTATTAATTGGTATACTGTATTTACTTAAGGCCCATATTTTATCAGATGACAAAATTCAGACTCTTGTAGGTCATTTTTAAAATTATTTACAACTTGTAATAAAACTCTGATTCCAACTTATGAATAATATTGCGAGTCCATTTTCATTTACCTAACGTATATAGTTGTGTACTTTTAATTTTGAACTTGATAAATGCAAGAATATTTAAAAAAAAAAATCAGGCCATTTTCAACCAAGTTATTGCACTTTCATTGGCATCCGCAGTGGGGGGCGGGCAGCCTGTCCTACTAGAAAATTTGAGAAATAAGAACTGCAGATTCAATAAAATTGTGCTCATTTACTAAATTTGTTAAGTATTATATTAAAAAATATTTTAAATATCAGTAATTTTTATTTGAAACATTGAGCTTTAAATACTCAGACTCTCATGAGAATTTTACCACCTCCCTTAGATGAAATCCTGCAGACGACCTTGAGCCTTTTGAATTCTGTCTAAGTTTTACTTGACATAGTGAGAAAAAAATTAGTTTTGTATTGTGCAGCGTTTACTTCTTTTGAAATTATGACTATTAGGTCACTGATAAATGCAGCATGCGAATTAGATAACTAATACAGTACATAATTTATAATTATATCATCAGAATGTAGACTACCTGATATCGTAAACAATTGGATACTGAAACCAAGGTATCCTAAAGTGAAGGCCCTCAGGGTAAACTTCTTTCTGAATTCCACTAAGCCTGCTAAATATGATTGCTCGGTGACCGCCTTCAACTGAATATAAAAAGAATTTGTTAATGCAATACATTTCTTAATTTTTTTTATTGCTTAAGACCTTTTCAAGAATTATGCTAAGTTTAATTTGAATTTATAGTATCATTTATATTATTCTAAACTTTTATTGGTTCTAGTTCCAAATCACTACTCCACGATGGGACTGCTTGCAAGATCACTCTGAACACACTATAGATGGTTTGCTGTAAGTAGACAACACAGACCAACGGAAAAATATTGTTTGAAAACTTTTTTAACTTTAATAGCTGATCTTTATAGATTTTTATGTGCTGAATCTAAATCTGGCAGTAGTTTTTTTTTTTTATCACCCACAATTTCCCAGCAATATTATGCTTTGCATTATAAACCTCTATATGGTTTACGTGGGAATTAATGAAACACTATATTACATCATAAGCATTGTATTTCAGTGGCTACTTAAAACAGCGATATAATGTGCTAATACAGTACAGGTTTCACTTGTCAACTGGAATTGGTCTATACTTTCTTTCTCTTTTTTCTTTGAAACTGCTTGTGTAGCTTTTTCTACGATGAGTCCCTTGTTGAACTTCTCGCTGAAGTGACCAACAGTAGTCCCCCATCATGTTGGTATTCCAGCAGCCCTGGTAGCGTTTTTCCATCACTTTAACGTCCTGGTGAAAACGCTCACCTTGCTCCCCACTAAAATCTTCTAAATTGTCCGGGAAGTAGTTAAGGTGGCTGTTCAAAAAGTGAAATTTCAGGCTCATCAAACATCCTAACTTTTTTAACTTCTGTAACATGTGTTAGCTACAATAGAAACATGGTCTGGGTCTTTTTCATTTCCCAAGAACTTTGTAACGACTTGCTTGAATGATACCCATGCTTCTTTCTCATTAAAATTCATTGTGGATTCAAAGGTATCATCAAACATCATTTTCCTTATGTCAGGTCCGACAAAGACGCCTTTTTTTAGTTTTGCTTCTGATAGGCGTGGAAACTTTTGCAGAGATACTTGAAACATGGTCCCTCTTTAGGCAAAGCCTTTACAAATTGTTTCATTAGGCCTAACTTAATGTGTAGAGGTGGTAGAAGCACGTTTTTTGGATCTACAAGGTTTTTGCGTGGAATGTTCTTCTCACCAGGTTTTAAAGATTTCCTCACAGGCCAGGTCTTTCTGCACCAATGTTGCTCCCTAGCCCTACTTTCCCATTGAAACAAGAAACATGGAAATTTGGTAAAACCTTAATATTAAAAAATATTAAAGCTGTTCAATTCTTTAAAAATCGCTTAATTTAATAAATTTAACTATGAAATGTGAAGAAATTGTGGGAGATACAGCTTTGTTAATATCATATTTGGATTCAGCACCCAAAAACTTTAGGAATAAGGTATTCATAGTAAAAAAGTTTTTTCATCGTTAGCCTGTGTAATCTTCAAATCCAATATAATCAGTCATTGTATTTGAATGTTACTGATTAAATCAGGCTACTTTCAGCTTAGCATACCATAAAATAAAATTTAGATTAACAATATAATGTTGACTAAAATATTACTGAATGTTGGTTGAGGCTTATAAGTTATTCGTAGAGTCAGACTATATATTTTTTAATAAACAAACTTAGAGGATGAGAGGGGAACACCAGACTTAAGTTTTTTTTTTTTTTTTACAAATGAAAATAAACTTTATCAGCTGTTTCCATACTGATATTAAACCTGTATCTATTGCAAAAACCTGTCATACCAATATAAGATACGAGCAGACCCGGCCAAGCGTTGCTGTGGCTCAGTGGCTATAATATGTTGTATTAATTGTATCCTATTTTTTACTACTTACCTATATATGAAATATATAGTAAGGGAAAGTATTGCGATCGTGAAAAATTTCGACTTCCGGTTTTCAACGGAAATACAGGTTTTGCGGTCCCCTGATTCCAAATAACCAAGTCCCGCAAAATGGTCTGTGCGTGTGAACAGACTAGCTCAAAAACCACAAACCATGCGAACCTGAAATTGTGTATTTAGTGTATATATATGCCCGCGATGTGACAGCAAAAATTTCATCAAAATTGGTCCTAGGGAGGGGGTACTTTATTAAATAACTTTTTAGGTTTTTTTTTTTCGATTTTCTCAAAAACGGCTCTAACGATTTTGATTAAACTTAGTATTTGATGTATTAATATGCCCGAGATATGACTGTAAAAATTTCATCAAATTTGATCAACCGCATGGGGCACTTTACTTAATAAATTTTGTATTATTTTCACGTGTGTTTTTTATTTACTCAAAAACGGCTTTAACAATTGAAATCAAACTGGGTATTTAATGTATATATATGCCAAAGATGTGACAGCCAACATTTCATCAAAATTGGTCAAACGGAGGGGGTACTTTATTTCGTAACTTTTTTCCAATTTATACCTTTCTTTCGATTATCTCAAAAATGGCATTAATGATTTTGATCAAATTTATCATGTTTAATGAAAATAAGGTGTTCTTTAATATCAGGTAAGCTTTATCGTTATTAAAATGTTCTGAGGGGGCTTAAATGGGGAAGGGGCCTTTTTTGTTTTTTCTGTAAAGTACCATTGTTTTTGTTTATATGGAAAAATTAAGTCTCTCTGTCTCTCATTAAGCCTAAAAATAAGAAATGGCTAAATATGAAATATGAAAAAAACCAAGTAAACATATAGAGGAGAAAAAAAGAAAAATATTCCGTTAACTCATAAAATACGTTCAACACATGCATGTGGGGAGAACGCCTTTAATGACAGACCATTGTTCATAATTAAAGGCTTTCTGTTCATTTAATGGAAATTATTTGTTTCATGGTAAACGAAGTTTTCAACAACCACATAAAGAATTATAAAATCAGACGACTTAGAGTATTATGCTTGCATTGCCGAATCACCACAAGTAAAAACTTTTATTTAATAATAAAAAAATTAGTGTTTTTTATAGAGCAAATAAAAACAAAATACTTACATAATATACTTTGAGCCCACGCATGCGGAGTACAACTTTACCATTGTTCATAATTAAAGCCGTTCTGTTCATTTAATGGAAATTATTTGTTTCATGGTAACTAAATGAAGTTTTCAACAACTACATAGTGAATTGTAAAATCGACTTGGAGTATTATGCTTGCATCGCCGAATTATAACAAGTAAAAACTTTTATTTAATAATAAAAAAAATAGTGTTTTTATGTAGCAAATAAAAACAAAAATAAGAAATGAATGTTGAAAAATGTGTGACTTAGAAAAATGTGGCAAATAACCAAACACATATATTTCTAATCAAAGTAAGTTGGTAAGTGAAAGTTATCTCTTGCACGCATTGCACCAGATTATTTTATTATTAGAATTCACAATTTCTTTTTATTATAGTGCTAACAGGTGCACAATTGTTTTGGTTAATTTGTCTTTTGCCAAAATAAAGAGATTCAATGTTTTCCACACACATGAAAAGGCGACACAGAAAAAAGCGGGCTTTCTAATCCAAGCAGGAAAAAATAGATTTGGCTACTGGATCCCTACCCACCCTAAATATCAAAAGAAAATAAATCAACTTACACCCTCTGTTGGAAATTTATAAAACTTATAAATAATCACACTCAATAATAAGAATTTAAATTGCAATAAAAGAAATATTGAGCCCAATAATCAAGATAGAAACTATCCTATCTTTTAAGTTGGACAAAACTACACATAATGAGCCAAATTTTATAAAGATCGGTTAATTAGTTTATGATTATATCCTTGACAAACATCGTGACCCGAGATTTTTATATATATAAAGATGTTATAACTAGTACTTAAAACACGTTGAATACTTTTTCAGTTGCGCATTATTTTTCAACTTGTAAACATGGGCTAAATATTAACTCCATTCAGTTAGTTAAGGCATATGACAGATGAGAAAGAGTTCTCAAGTGTTTCAAGTCATTTTTGGAACATTACTATAATCATGATTTCGCAAAATACTTTTTTAAGATGTAAACAGTCATATGGATAAACATATTTGCCTTATTGTCATAAATATGTCAACATTTTAGATATTAAAAAAAAAAAAACAATGTAACACATCAACTAGATTCAATTTACATTTCAATATCCGATTATAGTTGTAAAAAAAAAATATTTAATATGTATAGTAGCTGATTTCAGACTTCTAAAACAGGTGGGAGAAAGTATTTTATTTTCTACTAGGCTAAACAGCCTTAAATAAACTTATGGAGACTGAATGCTGGATCCAAACCATACAATTCTGAATCCATACATCAGTTCAAATTGTGCGGTATGAAAAATTCCAATGAGTTATAGGAGTAAACAAAAATTATAATTAACACAAATAAACAAGTGCATGACATTGCCTAGTCGAATTCTTAAGCAAGATAATCTGGGTAAAGCTTCTCCTATGTTACTTCTGGGTGTGGCCTATTAAGAGATTATGTAACCATAATTTAAGTAAATCACCACTGCATTCATTTTTCAGTTAAAAAGGGTCGAATGTCTTAGATATTTGTTTTAATTACTGCGTTTATTCATCATTATAATTAAGACAGTTTCCAGAGAGCAGTTAGGCATTTATCAACTTGAACCAAATAATAATTGGACAGAGGTAAAGAAATCTTATTATAACAAGCAAGACTTGGTTAGTAGTAATGAATTCTGTAAATTATGCTCCTAACAAAGCATAGTGGGAGTAAACTATCATAAATTGTAAGATTCAATGAAAACTGAAAGATCCAAAAAAAAAAAACTAATCCAATATAAATAATAAATTATAAGACAGAACTTCAAATGATCAAAAACAGGGGTAGTATTTTGGGAACAATATTTAAGCAAAAGAACTAATTTTTTTACTTTTAAATTAGATTTCATCATCTTCCTAATGTTCATAGACTTAAGAAAAATAAATCTTACTTTAATTGTAATCATTAGTTTCAAATTAAGTTAAACATTAGAAGATATTTTTAACTAATAAATAATCTTATCTCAGAAACCTCACTTACCAGTATACATAGACTGACTAACTCCATAAGCTGTAGCACCGGCAAATGCTAACAGTTTTAAACCTAAACCGACACCTTTGGGGTTTTGACTAAAACGCCCGGCTAAATCATTCAACTTGCTTTGAGCCATGGTTCTTAACAAATGTAACACACTATCAAAATAATCTTTTTCAGCCTAAAAAAATAAACTGAATAACAACGTGATACAACTGACCAGTGCCGCCTCTATAACAGGCAAGAAACCTACTTTTATCTTTTTCAGTGGAATGACACATCAAATTATGTAGCTATTATTATTTGGAAAATTGCGAAAGTTATTAACATTTTAGTTATTAATTCAATTTTGTAGCAGATTTCATTTTTTTTTAGTGATCAGCATGGATTGTTCATCGAGAAAATTAAAAAACGATTTAAACAGTATGGTTATATACCGGATGCTGGAATAAGGTCACTGTAAACATTATATATGTCTTTCAAAAATTACTATTTTTTTATGACAATACTGTTAAATAATCAAACAAAACTACATAAAACATAAACTGAGGAAAGAGATGGATATTGTACTGGAACTTAATTGATCATTATTGAAATAAAGATGAATATTTATGACGTCATAAGATGACACATTTTCTTTATAGTAGTGATAACACAATTTATTCCCACTTTTCGAACGTTTTTAGTAATAAATTGACGAGTAAAAGCATTTAATACAACAACTATAACTACAGCAATAGTAATTATTGATACACATTACACGCTAAGGTAACATGTTTTGATTTTTCAAATAATATTTCTTAGATAAGGTAGCTTCTGGCTGTCAACCTATCATTTTCGGTAAAGGTACTGAAGAGCGGCTGATGGGCGTGGCCTGATTTGAGAGGTTATGTGAACGTGATGTTATCGAACTCCCATCGCCTTTTTTCAGTTAAAAAGTGCCTTGATTGGCTTTAATAGATTCTAGCTTTCGACTCCCGTTTGCTCTTCAGAGATAAATAAGCCCCCAAAAGGGTACTTATCAGTGGAGATCGGGCCTTAGTGAACGGCGCATAATCCGCACTTCAGAACTTGAACTTTATTCAACTCGATACCACTTCCTGTCTCAGACACAGTCCGGTATCTGGGATTCCTTTTAGACAAAAGACTAACAGTGAACCTACTAGGCTTAAAAGACAATCATTTGGCCAACTATATTGATTATTAAACAAACCATCTCATCTTTCAACCGACAACAAATTAATAATTTACAAGACCCCGATGTTTTGAAACCCATCTGGACATACGGCCTCGAACTGTGGGGAACGGCAAAACCTTCGGTCATCAAACGTATCCAGTCCTTCCAGTCCAAAGTCTTTCGAACCATAGTCAATGCCCCATATTCTCACAAACAAAACCTTACATCACGACCTCAACATTTCATTTATCCTAGACATTATCCCATCCAGATTCTCAAAATTTTACCAGAACCTTTCCTATCATCGTAATCCTTCAGCTCAATCCCTATCATGCCTCAATCATCCCTACAATCCTCCCAGAAGGTTTAAACGGCAATGTTCGAAAGAGCTCTTGTAATATACTATTGGAGTCTTGGCAATGGCTAGCTTCTCCACTCATGTCCTGCCTGATTGTAGCTGAGTGCTCTCACCCAGCCTCCACTGGTTTTTAATTACACTGATGCGGCTGGAAGAGAATCACTGGGATCTCCCAGAGTCTTGCTTTGCCTTCCATAAGTGGGCTGGAAAGCACGAGTCGGAGTTTCCCAGGCTGAATGTATGTACTGTACAAATAAATAGGTATGAAAGTGTGTTATTTAATTTTGGTGATTTTATATATATATATATATATATATATATATATATATATATATTTTTTTTTTTTTACTTTCCTATTTTGAGGTTTACATTTTCTTTATTATTATTACTTTTTTTTTATGTACACTTGTATATAGTTATTGAGTGGATGTGTCCTTACAGCTCTAATATTAATGCCCTTGATTATGGCAGAATGTATTAATTCTTTCAATAAAAAAAATAAAGAAAACATAATCAGTCACTAGTCAGAGCAACGTTTAATTATGAGGTATGTACGTAGTAAGGTCCATAAGTTTCCCGGGCCGGTCCTGCTTCCCCTCCCTCAAACGTGCCTGGACCTGCACGCCTATGCAGGTCCATGCCTGCTCACTCCATACCCATCGCCCGCACCTCCTCAGTCTTGTCAGTCAGTGTCCAGCCTTGAAGGAAACTACCCATTTTTGCAATGTTCAAACTCGAGTACCGTGCGGTAATGAAATTCTTTTGTAAAGAGGGTCTTACTCCTGCGCAAATTAAAGAGCGCTTGGATTGTGTATACGGGCAGTTCTCCCCCTCGTATTCCACAGTGAGAGAATGGGCAAAATTATTTAAGTTAGGGAGAGAAAGTCTAGAAGATGACCCACGTCCCGGTCGCCCATAGGAAGCTGTCACTTCTGAAACAATCCAACTTGTGGAATCTGAATTGCTGTCTGATCGGCGACTAAAAACCAAGGAAATAGCAGCGAGGTTGTGGCTTTCAAAAACAAGTGTTTTGAGGATCATCAAAGAACATTTGCATATGAACAAGGTTAGTGCAAGATGGGTTCCAAAAATTCTTTCAGATGCTCAAAAACAGGAGTTCACTGCTGAAAAGGAATTTTTATGCGAGTATAATGCCGACCCAAGAACTTTTTTGGACTCAATTGTAACTGGGGATGAGACAATGGTTCTATATTATGACCCATTCAGCAAAAAAGAGTCCATGGAATGGAGAAGACCAGGAGAAGCGCCTCCTTTAAAGGCAAAAGTCACGCAGTCAACAAAAAAGGTAATGGCCAAAATTTTTTGGGATTGTAAAGGAATACTACTGATAGATTTTAAAGAAAGGAATACCACAATGAATGGTGAGTAGTATGCAGCCCTACTTCACCGGTTACGAGACGCCATTAAAGAGAAGAGGCGAGGGAAGTTAAGCAGAGGTGTCCGCCTCCTTCACGACAATGCTCCTGTCCACACAGCATTGATTTCCAAGGCCGCTGGGAAGGACTGTGGATTCCAAGAAATCTCTCATCCACCCTACAGCCCAGACTTGGCCCCTAGCAATTTCTACCTTTTCTCAAAGTTAAAATCTGACCTTCGTGGAAGGCGATTTAACACAGACGAAGAGCTCCAAGCAGCAGTGGAAGAACATTTTTTTAACAAAGAAGAAAATTATTTTTTTCATGGTATAGAAATTTTGCCAAAGCGTTGTATTTTGTTGTGTTGAACTTAGAGGAGAATATATTGAAAAACAGTAAAACCAGTTTTTTTCTTTCACCTTTCCTTCTATCCCAGGCCGGAAACTTTTGGACCATACTACGTAGAATAGGATATGTGTGTGTGTGTGATTGATTGAAAGGACTAAACTTAAAATATTTAAGAGATTTAATTGCTTACATTCATTTAAAAACAATACTGAGATTTAATTACTTTAAGCAAGTCCAATATTTTACCATCATTATTCTTTTCGAATAGTCATAAATTGGAGTCGTATTTTTTTTTTGTCTTTTTTTCGAATTATAATATTATAATATTAAATCGAAATATTATATTATATATTGTATATTGTATAATTATAATATTAAAATCGGCTGAGCACATAAATGGTAGACATGTTTATGTGGGATAACATCATGAAATCTTATCTGCATCAGGGGCGGATGCAGAGGGGGGGGGGTCACAGGGGTCATGACCCTTCTCAAATATTTTGCATTTTCAATTTTCTTTATTTTTAAACAATTTTCAGATAGTTACTATGCCCTAAACATAACACTTTTCGTTGTTTAGATCGCAGTGATTCTTAATACAAGTTGATAATCTCTAAAAATGGTGTTGTCAGCCACGCCATGACCCCGTCCGAATTCCGTGCCAACTCCGGCCCTGATCTGCATTACCCCTTGAACGAACAGGCGTTACAAAATATCTAGAACAGAAAATGATGTTGTACATTATGATGGTAGCCATTAGTGGAGTCCCAAACTGGATAAACAAAAATCATTCATTATAAAACAAGATATTATGCTAATACATATATACATCCTTAATGAGTATTATAACTCAAAGATTAGGAGAACATGATCGGGTAATGGAATGAATAAGGATCATGTCTGATCCTTTAAGTATTTTTTTAATATTCCAAGATATATTTATAATATCATAAAAAAAAAATATTATTATAATCCCCTACAATAAGTATCTTGCATATTTGTAAATTTTTGACAAAATAAGTATTGGTATCTTTTGATTGAAATTTATATGTTTTATCATCATTTAGATTCACTGTTACTTAATGTTCTGTCGAATATTTCTAAATAAAATATTTTAAGAAACTAATAATGCTCTTTTAGATTCTAATAAAAGAAAACAATAGTTTTAAATTGAAATAACTTTATTAAAAGACAATCAATAGACGATACAAGAAGAACCTCAGAACATCTTGAAGGCGAGATACGATACCAGAGCGAATACGTACGCTTGGAGATGCCTTCTTACCGAAACAAGAGACTCTACTGTATCTTCGTCACCGGCTTCTAATTTAGTACTGGACTCTGGTTCCAGGGACAATACCTCTTCTTGCTGCGGTTCGGTGGGCTTCTTCTTACATGGCCGTTCCTCTTCCTCAACTTTCCACCTTATTCTTCTCTTGCGAGAAGGGACAAATGATTCATCCTCCCAAGGCTTTATGCTCATTACAGAACTCACTTATTCAGCTTACTTTTATCCACCACTAAATGGTTATCACAATTTTGTTTCTTATTTAAATAAAAACACAGGTTTCAATTCATGGGAAATAAGAGTTACAACCTTTGATGTTGACTTAAAGACTGTCTTCGATTTTGATAAATTTTGAAAGTTGCTGGTTTTCACAGCATTGATCTTTCTTTCAGACCCAAAAAAGAATGATGAGACCGTATTTGTTTTTCGAAATTTCTACATTTGGCTTAATACAGGTAATTTTGGTTCAACTATTAGGAAACATCATGAGCAAATTTTCATTAAATTGTTTGAAGGAAGCTTGACTAAGGTTACGAAAGTGTAACCTTTCAAAAGCAACCTACCAAAAAAACCAACATATGGTGTAACTTTTTTTCTCTTCTTCCTTCCTGACTGCTTACCTACGAATGGTTCATATATTTCTTCATCAATCATACTTAAATAACCGCATGTTCTTGTTAATTTTAATAAATATTCATAAAGTACTGGTTTACTTATATAACATTTCTTTTACTTTTTTTCTAATCTATCTTCTGGTCAAATGAAAATGTGACATCGAACATATGAATAGATTTCAAGGGTATTTTTCATGACCGAATTTCATGTAAACTTTAAATTGAAGCGTGAAAATGCATAAGGGTATAAGTGCCTTAGGAAATTTTTACAGAAATGATGTCACTTATACCTTCTAGGGTGAACTACGTTCAGTACTTACCCCCATGCCATCTTTCAAACGTTCTATAAACTAACAACAAAACATTACTTACCCATTTAAGAAGAATGGCTTAGGCACATATAACAATTTGGCAAAAAAAAACCACGCTTCAATTTTTTTTTCAATATTGTTTTCAGTTCATACTTTTATCAAGGGATAAATTTAAGGACATGGGGCCGTCTAGGGGTAAATCATCCTTTCCACTAAAGATTTTCAAGGGGGGGTAATGAAAAAAAGTAATTAAGCGCTTTAATTTAAATTATTTTTATAAATCATGAAATAGCGAAAATTGAGATAAAATGATAATAATAAAGTTATTCAGTTGTCTTTGTAACGGTATCAGAACTACCATCCCTCCCACACCATCGGTGTCGTCAGTCGGCCTCCCTCGAAAAAATGTTCTATATACTTGTTGTTGATAAATGTTCTATATATATATATATATATATATATATATATATATATATATATTTTTTTTTTTTTTTTTTTTATTGGAACAAGAGGTCCATTTCTACTTCTAAGAGGTTAGGTACTCGAAGGAGCCCTCTTCTAAAATTCTACCTAAATGCACAACTATCATTGAATATTGCATAAAGTATTGTGTCACTACTTTCAATATCACATTTTAGTAGTAACAATATTTTATATTTAAGTTTTAGCTATTCAGTTCACATTCATACATTCTTGAACTTTTAATTTTCATTTGGTTTTGAAGGCCTGCTTTTTACTGTTGCTTGCTTATTATCGCTACTAATAATTTTGTGTCACTTTTTACTTTCACTTACCTATATATGAAATATATAGTAAGTGGAAGTATTGCGATCGTGAAAAATTTCGACTTCCGGTTTTCAACGGAAATAAACGTTTTGGGGTCCCCTGAGTCCAATTAACCAAGTCCCGCGAAATGGTCTGTGTGTGTGTGTGTGTGTGAACAGACTAGCTCAAAAACTATAAACCGTGCGAACCTGAAATTGGGTATTTAGTGTATGTATATGCCCGCGATGTGACAGCAAAAATTTCATCAAAATTGCTCAAAGTGAGGGGGTACTTTATTTAATAACTTTTTAAGTTTTTTTCGATTTTCTCAAAAACGGCTCTAACGATTTTGATTAAACTGAGTATTTGATCTATTTATATGCCCGAGATATGACTGTAAAAATTTCATCAAAATTGATCAACCGGAGGGGGGGCTTTACTTAAATTTTGTATCATTTTCACGTGTTTTTTACTTTCACTTACCTATATATGTAATATATAGTAAGTGGAAGTATTGCGATCGTGAAAAATTTCGACTTCCGATTTTCAACGGAAATACACGTTTTGGGGTCTCCTGAGTCGAAATGACCAAGTCCCGCGAAATGGTCTGTGTGTGTGTGTGTCTGTGTGTGTGTGTGTGTATGTGAACAGACTAGCTCAAAAACTATAAACCGTGCGAACCTCAAATTGGGTATATAGTGTATGTATATGCCCGCGATGTGACAGCAAAAATTTTATCAAAATTTCTCAAAGGGAGGGGGTACTTTACTTAATAACATTTTACGTTTTTTTCGATTTTCTCAAAAATGGCTCTAACGATTTTGATTAAACTGAGTATTTGACGTACTTATATGCCCGAGATATGACTGTAAAAATTTCATCAAAATTGAACAACCGGAGGGGGAACTTTACTTAATAAATTTTGTATCATTTTCACTTGTTTTTTTTATTTGCTCAAAAACGGCTTTCACGATTTTGATCAAACTGAGTATTTGACGTACTTATATGCCCGAGATATGACTGTAAAAATTTCATAAAAATTGATCAACCGGAGGGGGGACTTTACTTAATAAATTTTGTATCATTTTCACTTGTTTTTTTTTATTTGCTAAAAAACGGCTTTCACGATTTTGATCAAACTGAGTATTTGACGTACTTATATGCCCGAGATATGACTGTAAAAATTTCATCAAAATTTATCAACCGGAGGGGGGACTTTACTTAATTAATTTTGTATCATTTTCACGTGTTTTTTTTTATTTACTCAAAAACGGTTTTAACGATTTTAATCAAACTGGGTATTTGATGTATGTATATGCCAAAGATGTGATTACCAACATTTCATCAAAATCGATCAAACGGAGGGGGCACTTTATTTCATAATTTTTTTTTCAGTCTTTACCTTTTTTTCGATGATCTCAAAAACGGATTTAACGATTTTTATCAAATTCTTCATGTTTAATGAAAATTAGGTGTTCTTCATTATCAGGTAAGCTTTATCATTATTGAAATGTTCTGAGGGGGCTGAAATGGGGTAGGGGCCTTTTTTGTTTGTTTGTTTTTTGTTTCCTAAAAAGTACCTTTGTTTTTGTTTATATGGAGAAATTAACTGTCTCTCGTTACGCCTAAAAATAATAAAAGGCAAAATATGAGATATGATGAAAATAAAGAAAACATATAGAGGAGAAAAAAAGAATGCGGAGTACGCCTTTAATGGCAGACCATTGTTCATAATTAAAGCCGTTCTGTTCATTTGAGAATTAACAATTAAAAAACGCATTAATTTCTAATCTAAGTAAGTTGGTAAGTGAAAGTTGTGTGATGCGAGCACGCACCAGATTTTTTTATTTACTCAAATACGGCTTTAACGATTTTGATCAAACTGAGTATTTGATGTATGTATATGCCAAACACTTGACAGCCAATATTTCATCAAAATTGGTCAAACGGATATTCAAATATAAGTATGTAAATGTGGAAACACGTGTGAAGTTGAGGAATGGCGTTAACATATTATCGAAACACATCAATTTCTAATCTACATAAGTAAGTAAGTGAAAGTTGTGTGTTGCGCGCATCGCACCAGATTTTTTTTTTTACTTCTATCAACTGAAAATTTTCTTTTACACTTTACAATTTTAAAGCCACAAGAAATACCAAAATAATATAAAAAAATCACTCCACGTCTGGAAATAGATTTTCGACTGCACATTATAATATATGATCCTTTTTACTTTCAGTATTACATTTTAAAAGAGACTTGCATTTTTGCAAAATAAATTTCATTTTATTATTAAATACGAAAAACTAACTTTCAATTTCTAAAATATAATTAATTTTTTTTAACTCCTAAATTGATGTCTCCCAAAGTTTAGACTTTCTTTTCATGAGTTCATTTCATGAATGGTTTAAGCACGCTGTTTAAGTTTCATGGCGGTAAAAGATCATTACTTTTACGATGCAATAATAATTTTTAAATAAGATGGCATATTGTTCTTCCAAGAATAAATTTTTCACAGTTGATTGTGCCTTTGTTGACTAACATAATAAGACAACACTTTGGCAAACAAAATATTTGCAATGAGGCCAACAAATTTTTATTTCATGAGAAACTGAGCCAAATAATATTCTTAAAATAGTTCTTAATGGGGAATTGACGTATATGTTATAATTTAAGCTATATAATAGAGTTGAAGGAGCTTAGATGTAGGTTATAAAATTTTAAAAAGAAGGATATGAAAAAATATTTAAGAAAGTCGGCCTTACGGACGCTCGGCAGATCAACATTAATGTTAGTGGTATTAATATCGATGTATTTTTTTTATTATTTTAAAAATAATATAGTTTGACCCATTTACGAAGTGCTTCAAATTTGATCGGAAACGAACAGAAAGGTAATAAGTTACGAATAAACTCTCCTGCTTCATAACTTTATAACATTTATATAGAATTAACATCCCTTTTTTTACTTTCACTTACCTATATATGAAATATATAGTAAGGGGAAGTATTAGGATCGTGAAAAATTTCGACTTCCCGTTTTCAACGGAAGTACACGTTTTGGGGTCCTCTGAGTCCAAATAACCAAGTCCCGCGAAATGGTCTGTGTGTGTGTGTGAACAGACTAGCTCAAAAACTATAAACCGTGCGAACCTGAAATTGGCTATTTAGTGTATGTACAAGCTCGACATATGACTGCAAAAATTTTATCAAAATTGATCAACCGGAGGGGGCACTTTACTTAATAAATTTGTTATCATTTTCACGTGGTTTTTGTTATTTACTCAAAAACGGCTTTAACGATTTTGATCAAACCGGGTATCTGACGTATGTGTATGCCAAAGATGTGACAACCAACATTTCATCACTATTGGTCAAACGGAGGGGGAACTTAATATCATAACTTTTTTCCAATTTTTACCTTTCTTTCGATTATCTCAAAAAAGGCTTTAATGATTTTGATCAAATTCGTCATGTTTAATGAAAATTAAGTGTTCTTAAATACCAGGTAAGCTTTATCACTATTAAAATGTTCTGAGGGGGCTTAAATGGGGAAGGGGCCTTTTTTGTTTTCCTATAAAGTATTTTTGCTCTAGTTTATATAGAGATATTAACTGTCTCTCGTAAGCCTAAAAATAAGAAATTGCTAAATATGATATATGAAAAAAATCAAATAAACATACAGAGGAAAAAGAAAAGAAAAATATTCCGTCAACCCTTAAAACACGTCGAGCCCACGCATGCGGAGTAAAACTTTACCATTGTTCATAATTAAAGCCGTTCTGTTCATTTAATGGAAATTATTTGTTTCATGGTAACTAAATGAAATTTTCAACAACTACATAGAGAATTATAAAATCAGACGACTTGAAGTATTATGCTTGCATTGCCGACTTATCACAAGTAAAAACTTTTATTTAATAATAAAAAAAAATAATGTTTTTTATGGAGCAAATAAAAACAAAAATAAGAAATGAATGTTGAAAAATGTGTGACATTGAAAAATGTGGCAAATAACATAGCACATAAATTTCTAATTCAAGTAAGTTGGTAAGTGAAAGTTGTGTGTTGCGCGCGTGCACCAGATTTTTTTAATTGTCTTATGGACAACTAGTTAATCGATAACTGATAAAAATAGAACAATTGACCCCCCCTCATACAAATCGCAATAAAATTTAGGTGTCATTAACCTCCTCTTTCTTTTATTTGACCTATCCACGACCTGTGTTTTAATTAAAATGGGATAAATCAGCAAACATTTAATAGCTACTTCCTTCTTTATTACCAGAGCCCGGATTTTTATGCAGTAAAAAGCGTCAAAATATGCCATATGATATGCAGTAAAAACTATATGTAGCAAAATATGCAGCATAAAATCTAAAAATATGCTGTTGAGCCACTGTAATATTCAAAGATGCTAATGTGAATAAACTATACTTACGTATTTCACAGGAAAGAAAATAAAGGAGACTATTTAGAAATGTAACCAAAATGATTTTTAATTTTGTTTTATCTTAAACAAACATATATTTCTGCTAATAATATTAAACGCATTTGAAACTAAAGTATTAAAATAATTCAAACTTACTAGTTAACAAGAAAACTACAAGAATACAATCTAACTGGGTAACTTTGTACACCGACCTGGAATGTGTTTCAAATCCATCTACCAACCAAACAATAGAAAGTTTTGACGTGAATTATTGTTTTGATTATTGTAATCTCTATGTATTTTTAGTTGAATACGTGCATATCCGTTGAAAACCGGAAGTCGAAATTTTTCACTATCGCAATACTTTCTCTTACTACATATTTCATATATATGTAGGTAAGTGAAAGTAAAAATTAATAACAAGATGTATAGGTTCTGTTCTTCTAATTTATACGATTGTGCAAGTGACAAATAGTTTGTTTATTTAACTCCAATTTAAACTGCTGTGGTGAATGCTAAATAATAGACATGGATTGTTCAAAAAATATTAAATAAGTCTTTCCTAAATCTGCTGAAAAGGCGTAAAGCGTCAAGTCCCAGTAGAGAATGTATGCATGCGTGGGGAATGGGCAAAATTTCAGAGAAATTGCATTCTTAGGTTCAAACAAATATAAATAAAAAATCTACAAAATACATAAAAGGCTTAGTGAACCTGAAACGCAAACTAGGAGAAAACCCTCGAAACCCTATTCCGACAGGTTAGTTTAACGCTTCCTCCCTCTTTCGTCTCGATTCAGCCCATGTTTCAAGGGCGTACCCAGGATAAAAACTAGGGGGGGGGGGCTATGTTCGTTCAGGTTGTAACATCTTACCGCGTAAAAGGCGAATAAAACCAAAATTATGTATAATTATAGCAGTGCTTTATCAACTAACTTATGACAATTATTTGCTTTAAAAACTTATTCTATTATTGCTTCCAGCCTAAAAAAATTATTGCTTCCAGCGATCTAGGGGGGGGCAGCTGCCCCCCTGCCCCCCCTGGGTACGCCCATGGCATGTTTCATTTATAATGTATAAGCAATAAGTTTTTCGTATGTCTCTGGGAGGTACCTTACCAAATCCCCTAGTGGGTTACCACTGCTATTCGCTACTTCTTATCTGATATACATATATTGAACCAACTGTCAAGTTTCCTTTCTCAAAAAATAAAACGCATTATCAATGTAGAATATGTCATATTAACTAATCTCTGAATAGACTGTCATTAATTGTAATAATGCAATGTATCTCCAGGGTATAATTTCGTAGATAACCTGTAACTCGCTTGTGATTATCCTCATTTTGTCAAACATATAACTGTTTGAAACAGTACTTAGGGACAGCAAACAAGTTAACGAGGAAGGAGGTTCCACTATCTCACCGTTTGGATATATCGTGGCTATTAACGCTGTAAGTTCCAGCGATAACCGCCTGTTGGGGACGTGTTTAGTTTGCATACAAGACGGTCTTGTATTGATAGCCGGCCACCGCTCTATTCAACTGTTCTCTTGAAGAATCGAATTACGATTAACATTCGACAACAATCGACGAGATAGTCGATAGCAATATATAAGTGTTCGTGCCGCTTCGATGCTCTGCAGTGTTAAGGAGTTTAATAGGTTTGGAAATGCTCTTCGTAATCCTTTCAATGGCTCTATATTCTGCGGTGGCAGGTGAGCTTAGAATACATCTTTGATCAACTTAATATTTTTTGCTTACCATAATCGTGATATGTGTGTTCCATATTTATGCATCAAATCAATGTTGTATCTGACATTAGTCCGGGAGCTGAGGGCCAAAAAGGTGCCTGATTTGAAGAAAATTTTTGATCATACAGGCGGAAATTATTCATTTCGTAGACAACAAATGTGAACGTCGGCCACCTCAGATCGGTTGCCATCAAATTTTATAGGTGAACAAAATCGACATTTTCGAACTGTTTTCAATTTTTCGCTAATAACTCGAAAACGATTTATCGCAGAGGAAATTGTGTTCTTTCCAATATAAAAGGGAGTTAAATTTCGCGTCGACTGAGATCTCACAGTTAAAATCGGTTAAGTCTAAGTAGTAGGTAGATCGTTAAAATTGTTGTACAAAGTATATCCACCAAGACGATCTCTAATAAAATTATATTTTTTTATTATGTATAATACAAGGGGCTTTCGGCGTCCTGCGCCATATTCATCTAAAATATAATTAACAATCATTCAAAAACACTATTAAAAATTTTATAAAAATAACATGTTAACATAATATAGTTTTGTCATTCTACATAATATAAGATAAAACAATCGGTTAAGTCTTTTCGCCAAAATATGAGTGAAGTCTTAGTGAGATATGAGTGGATCTTTCTACCTTCCTCTCTTTCTTCTTTTGTTTTGTCACGAATAATGTTAATATTTTTGGTTTTTAAGGCTTCTCTATTTCTAAGGATTTCTTATTTAATCAGGTTATTATTCAAACGGACAAGAATCGGTCCCATTCTAAGTCTAAAACAATTGTTTACTGCGTGGCCAGTGTGTGAATCACTTACACGTATCACTCTCTTACAGAAGTCAACTTTCAGGCATACGGCTCGCCGCTTATTCTTAATGGCAATATATCTTATGTCACTCATTTGTGCGACATTATTTTAATTCATTTCTTTATTGTCTTCCTAGGTTTATAAGCAACTCCTGACTTACGTTATCAAATAGGATAGGATAGGTTGGGAGTTTAAGGGCGATCAATATCTAGATTATTACGCCCGGTTATCAAATGGGTATTATTAATATGTAGAACTTGGATTATAGGGTCGGCGACCCTTAACTTACCTGATAGGTATTGGGTGACCTGTTTCGAAAGCTCAAGGTCAGAAATATAATTTTAACTCAATCCTCCCATCTACATTTTAATAATTCTCTTTGTCCATTTCGACAAGGTTGCTGGTCTATTTTATGCTCTGAAATACAATGACTAGAGTTATATTCAGGAGCGATAGATCCCCCCCCCCCCAAATTCGGGATATAAATATTAGTGGAATAAATCGACTTATATATTTCTTACAAATGGTCTAGTATATTAGTTCTAATGTACCTTTAAGCATTGGCGCCGCCAGCACCAAATTATTAGGGAGGACAGTTCAAAGTTATCATAGATAGTAGGATGGTAGGTAGAAATTCGAGAGGCCAAATGTTGAAATAATTACGATTATAATTATAGGAACAACTGTTGCGAGATTTAATTCCTTCTTCAACGGTGTATTTTAAATTTGATATTTGGTCTTTTTTTTTTTTTTTTTTTTTTTTTTCCTCCCCTTCCTCGCCTTGTAGGCTATACGGGGTTTCCCGGGCCAGGGGATAGGGTGGGGGATTGATGCCAAGTATTATTAAATTTTCCCCCTGGCTCCGGGTTTTGAACTTGCTATCTTTCGGGTCTCAATCATATGTTGCCATGGGCAACGCGTATTTTTTAACGCGTTTGCCCACTCGGCCATCCCGCCACCCTGATATTTGGTCTTTTAAAACTAGCTAATTTATGTCTCAGTTAGAGTGTAGGTAGTTGCCCATGCGAAAATATTGCGGGGGACGCGTCCCCCCTTTCCCACCTCCGGTGATAACGCCCCTGCCTTTAAGAACCTAATGAAGTTCTTAATCCTTTTGTAATTTAATTATTTTGCTCTTTTTTCTCGCTAGCTGTATGTTTTTTCTTTTTCATGATAACCAATCCTCTCTCCCCCCGAAATTTCTATCTATATCGAACGAAAGTACGAACCTGAAATGAGGTATTTGGTGTATGTATGTGCCCGCGATGTATGTATGTATGTGGCAGCAAAAATTTCATCAAAATTGGTCAAACGGAGGGGGTACTTTATATAAAGAATTTTGTCTAAGTTTTACGTTTTTTTCAATTTTCTCAAAAACGGCTTTAACGATTTTTATCAAACTAGGTATTTGATGTAGGTATATGCCAAAGAAGTGACAGTCGAAATTTCACATCCTGACCCGCATTATCACTGTTAAAAATAAAAATTTTAATTTAACTATTAAAAAAAATGATTTTACTTTAGAGAATAAATAATCGATGCTTAAATACTTTAAATCATTTAAGGTGTGAAAAAATATGGTATAAGATAATCTTTAATTAATTATATTTTAGCTTAGAAACTTTATTTCCATAATAAATTTTTGAAGGCAATATAAAGTGATTTTAGAGGAACACTATTCGTTCTCGATTTCTAGAAACGCCTATGAGACAAACTTTACTACGAGTCCTAAATATACCTCCTATCGATTCATGCTCACGATATATTTATAGAAAGCAAATCGCTGTAAAAAACAACCAACAGTAAAAAAAAATCGACTGTTGATGAAATTCGGTCCCTTAAAAAAAGAAATAAGCAATAATGAATCGACAGTACTGAGAATTTCCAACTTTTGCATTACAGATACCTTATAACTTATGGAAAGGTACAAATATAAGCTATTAATGTGGAAAAGTGTAGCGTTTACATATTATCGAAACCTGTCGATTTCTAATCTATGTAAGTTCGTAAGTGAAAGTTGTGTGATGCGCGCATCCCACCAGATTTTTTATTTTATTTACAAAGTTTTAGAAATAGAATTTATCACATTTTGAAATTAGTTTCTTGATATAAGGTAACGACTATTAATATTGTATGGTCGGTGTAACGCCGAAGTGAACTGAGCGCCAAACACATTATTTTGAGGAAACTGAAGTTGGAGTTGAATTTCGTGAAGTAGGGCTGTATTGTATCTAACGCTTTCGCTGGGCAACATATTCCACTTTGTATTTTATATCATTCAAATATGAAGGGGAATGATTAAGATTTTTTTTTTAAATATTAAATTGATAAGGCGCTTAGTTTACTATGGTTTTACATCTAAAATAAAAATACAGAACTATTTTTTATCTTTTTCAAATATTCTAGTTTTTTTTTTAATGATTATTTCATCTTGAATTTTAAATTAGTCTTACTACTACCTTACTATATAGTCTTACTACTTTTTAATTAATAATTTGAAACATATTTTTTTCCTTTTTGAAAACATTAAATATTAAGGTGCCTTTACACTCTACGAACCTCACCCTCGAACCTTGCCGTACCGGCGTTAAACGAACAGCCATTTATACTTAACGTGACGTTAAGCGAACCAATATGGCTGACGCACCCAACGCAAGCTTATGATGAAGAAAATATCTCCATTATCAATATATTTTATATTACCTGAAAAATAAAAAAAAAGGAGACGAATTAGAACGGCGCACTAACATCACAAACAACTCCTGTCACTTGGGAAAAACCAAATCAAAAGTGACACTAGCGCCCATGAACACAGGCGAACAGATGAAGTACCTACAACACCCGAACAGTCGACGTGAAGGCTGTTCGAGGGTGGTGCTCGAAGGTAAAGTTCGTAGAGTGTAAAGGCACCTCTAAAAAGAAATGCATAGTAATATATTTTTATTTTTTATAAGTTAAACATGGATATATATTTAGATGGAAGGGCATTGGAAGGAGACCAGATGCACATTTTCTCTTATGTCCATCCCGAGTTCCAAGAAGAAAGATTAAAGTTTCGAGATGGTCACAATGAAATTGAAATTGGTGAAATACCAAAAAACCTTACAAATGAAGAATATACCTTCACCTTCTATAATTGGTAATTTCCTATGCCTATCAATATTTCTTTTAGCAATGATCATTAAGTTTCTCAGGAGTATCATTTAGGACTGTGTAAGATTATGGGACCCACAGGTGAATTGGTATTTTAAAATTGGTTATTCAGTAAAAATGTATTTTTTGGGTAAAAGACTCTTTGGATGTCATATAGAAAGTAGTTTCACTTCAGAAAGGCACTGAAAGGGATATTTAAAAGAGTATGTATTTGATTGCAACATAACACAGCCCACTAGGTTTTGTCCCCTATTCATCATCATGAGGGAGCAGAGCAGCTTACTGGTACAAAGTTTTCCACTGTGCTCAAGTTACTGAGTTTGAATCTGGCTATGGTGGGATATATTTTCTAATCTGCCATGAATTGTCTCTGGGCTTAGGGATCCTCTTGGGGCAGACTTAACATTTCTATGAAGTGGGTCGCCTTTATTGAAAAATTAATCAAACTGTTGGTTGAGAGTGATCTGTGTCAAATCACCTCCTCGCAGGTCTGCTGACCAATAAACAGTACTTCCTTACTCAGTACTGAACCCAAGACCTTCTATGAGTCGTTGTGGTATTTTATTTTTTTTTTATGACAGATTGGTGCACATAATTGTTTCTCCTGAATAACCTAGAATAGATTGGTTAAGAGATTTAATAATATTGTCAATGTCACTAATGTTTTCACTAGAATTTGTATAAAATTATATGGCTAAATAATGCTAGGGTCATTAGCAATTCTGTTTTTAGATATTACAAGAACATTTTGTTTATGATTTCCAGTTATGGGATTCAATAGAACTATCCTCATTTCATTCATTATGTCGATTATGAACATACTACCATGTCTTTAAAAGATTTTTCTGCAATGCCTAATCCTTATCGAAACCCATAAATTATATAATATATTAAATTCAATATTACTTAGGATAGATGAGATACTTAAAAAATATTTAAGACAGGAGAGAACTTTTCTCTGAGATAGTGATTTCTCTTTAAATTCTCCAAGTGGCCTAGGCCAGATTGAATTTGCATGCTCCCACCTGAAAAGAATCTAAGCATAAAGTTTGTTCGGTTTGTGAAGTTAAATTATTTGTGACTCACAACTAAAAATTGATCAATTAAGGTACGGCTAACCTCTTGAAAATAAACCTTAACGGGACTAGAATGGCTGTAGTCAGAAAACAGATGCTCAATGATTTCAGCATTTCCATGTATTGGCTACCTTCTGTGTAGCTGACTACTTAGCATACTAATATATCACAGTAATTCATGGCTAATTTGATACGAAATAACCTTGATAAGTAAATGTAAGATTTGTTTCTCATAAAAGTTGTAAATAAAAAAAAAAAGACACTAATGACATATTTGCAGGGATTGGAGATCTGGAGAAGTCATTTCAGAAGGAAGCTCTATTGAACAACTGAAACGCCTGTTCAAGAAAGATTTGGATACCAAAATAGTCGTTCACGGTTGGTTATCCAGTTCTCATTCTTTTGTTGTCCATAACACTATCAAAGGTAAATATTTATAAAATTTAAAAAAAAAAATTAATTTTTTTAATTTAAAAAAAAAAGTATTTTAGCAAATTGTTGATTCTATGCTTTTAATTTTCCTTAAATAGTTTATTATTTAATTATCATTAAATAAATAAATTATTATTTATTGTGTTTTATTAAGTTATCATATTCATGTTCTATACAGGCATTATAAAGCATAGAAAATTTAGAACAAAAACTATCATTATGGTTAAGTACAGTGCAAATGGTAAAGTGACAACATTATCCAGATAGCCTAGATGGGGGGAAGGGTTTCAGGATTCCTAATATTTTGAAAACCCTCAAAAGTAAGAAAATTTGATATTCTATTATCCTAAAATACAAAAATTGTAGTAGGAAATTTTACTTAAAGAGATATTAGAATTTTAATCCATCACTGATGCTGTTTAAGTCAAGAAATATGAATTTTATCCATAAAACATTGTGATAGAATAGGAAAAAATTCATTAGACAGCAGGGAAAATTAAATAATTCTTGAACTAATTATTTATTTATTATCTTTATTTATGTTTTTAATTAATAATAATAATAATAAATTTACGGGTAGCTTGGCGCATTTGTTGAGCAGTGATATATAATCTCTATATTAGAATACTCTATTGCATATTTTATGCCATGATTTTATAACATTGACCAGCAGCTATTTATTATTTTATTACAATGGTATAAGTTATTGACAAAACAATCGAAATATTATCTTTAGCTGTAATATTCATAAAGAGCGTAAAAATGAAAAAAAATTATCTAACCAAAATAAAAAGATATGTATCATTTTAATCAAAGTAACACACTCAAAAACAGTCCATATATTTTTCCATTCCATCCACCTTACATGTCTACCATAGAAGCTTTCGGGGCCTTTGCGCCATATTCATCTGTAACATTGCTGAGATACCATATAGACTTTCGTCACTATATAGTCTTAAGCACAAACTTAATGGTCAATTTTTATAAAAAAAAAAAAAAAAATGAAGTAACCAAGTTATGATTAGCCTACATGGATCCTACATTTTTACATCCTATTTATATTTTTACATCCTACGTTTTTAAATATATGGGCTGTTTTTGAGTGTGTTACTTTGATTAAAATAATATGTTTTAATCCTCTAATAATTATAATCCTCTAATGATCATAATCATTGTTACTTTGGGGTAATGACCTAATTAAGTTTTTTTTGGAAATAATTCGTAGGAAATTTTGACAAAAATGAATATTACTGTGAAATTTTACATTTGTCTATCTCTACAAGTTTTATATTATTTTATTGATAAATATTTTCCTTCACAAATCCTTTCTAACTCGTCCTTTTATTCCAATAAAATTCATAACCTATTTTTTATTGTTTATTTATTTTATGTCACTTTATGTTACTGTGGCTTGTCGGATGATGCTACAGAAGGAGTCCAAAATTTTGCAAATATAATTAGGATAAGGATCTTTAATGAATATCTGAGATTGCCTAGGATCAGGACCCAGTTTTAAAACTCCTCCGAAGATAGCATAGCCAAGAATTTAATCCCTTTAAAAAAATCAAAGGAATGAACCCAAGATCTTGGGAATTCTACAATCGAACAATTCTACAACTGGTCTCTTCATTTTAGTCAGTAACCTTTTTATAAAAAGGGGGCTCAAGTTGCATCAAATGGTGGTAGTAGGTTTTGTTATTTATTCTTGTATCAAATGAGACTCAGATGCAAAAACCAGTTTTTCGATCTTGGCAGCTCCTTCCCACTCGGGATCACCAATAACATCCCAAAAACTTTTTTCCGTTTTGACCACGAAGAAGCAAGTTTTTGACAAAAAACTATTCTATACATTTTTAAATTAGATTATATCCGCTAACATTTGAGGCCGAAACTGACTCAGTTGTCTAAATAGCTTCTGAGATACAGCTTTACGTATTCGATAGGGCGTCATTTTGTATTTCATCGGTTTATTATGGCAAAGATTCACTACATTATTTATTATATAGATATGGTAATATGATTTTTTATTATTATCAGCCTGTTATTTCAACTTTTAGGGCTGTGCTAGTTAAGGGGTATGGTCTAACATCCCGTGCGGGCCAGCCATACTAGGAAGTAGGACCGGGATTTGGTCCTATAACCTAACTAGCACACCTGTTTTACCACTCTTCTATACCAAGCCACTTATTGTATGAATAATTGAGTTAAATTACTGTCATTTTACATATTACATACTTTCATTTATATTATTGCTTAACTAGACATATTAAACCCTTACATATATTATATAAACACATGTAAATAAGTTTTGGTTTCGGTTTCAGCCCAAAAACAGGTCTATGGCCGAAATCCAGTTTCGGTTTAGGCTTCGGCTAAAATTTTGGTTTCGGTCGGACACTAATGATAATGTTATCCACAGTTTATTTGGCCTCCCGAGACCTGAACATGATTGCAGTCGATTGGAGTACCCTAGCCGGTTATAAACTTTATCCAGTTACGACATACAGTGTGGCTCCAGTTGGCCGTGGAGTTGCAAAATTAGTGGAGCGTTTGCTTGAGGCGAGGGTGGTCAGCTTGGATCGCCTCCACCTCATTGGGCACAGCTTGGGGTCGCATGTCATGGGAATAGCTGCGCAGACCCTGTTCCAGGCAGGCCATGGCAAAGTTGCAAGGGTAACAGGTAAGTATTTAAAGGTGTTTGTATGACAGGTGTATATTTTTACATAATTCATATTTACTTAGTTAGATTTCATGAACTGCAACAATTATGCATAGCATGAGTTTTAAAAATATAGAAATGTCCCGATTTGTTTTAGTTCAGCCTGTTATTGTATGTGAAATTAAATCAAAAAGAGAATTTTCATAATCTGGGAGCTAAAAAAACAAAGGCTTCAGGAGGGCACTTTGTTAAGAGAATGTTATTTGAACTTCAGTTGAAGGTGGTAAATTTCCCTACTAAAACCCCAATCAAAAGTTAAAAACACTTACAATATATTCCTACATGGGATATCAATGAGGTATTACTGCAGATGGAAGTAGCTCTCTCCCATTGGTTATTTCCTCACACTACGACCGGATACCATATTACCATACAGTGGCTAAATCTAACAATATCAGAAGAATTAAATTCAATGAAATAAAAAAAACTTATCTTTAAGGTTCACAAAAAATGATTAGTATTTCTTTAATTTACTATCGCTCTTAGAAAGTTGTGAAGAAAATCTCAAACCATGAATACCATAATGAAAAAAAAAAAGTGGGAGATATTGTTGACATTAACTATTTAAGGAATGGAATATTTTTTAAGGATTGGACCCAGCTTCACCGATGTACGAGTACATTGGTGGTGAGGATTCTCGCTTGGACTCTGGAGATGCGGAATTTGTAGACATTATTCACACTGCAGGTGGCACTGCTGGCTATTACTCTGCACTGGGCCATGCGGACTTCTACCCCAACGGAGGGACACCAATTCAGCCAGCTTGTGAAGGGATTTCAATTGAAATCAGTAAGTTTTGTGTACTTTTCAAAAAATTATAATCACGTTGTTTGTCAAATTATTCTTAAGAATCAATTTCTGAATGGTACCTGCTAGCAATTTTAATCTTGCCATCATAAGCTGGTCATTATCCATTATATGTGAAACATTGTCATTTATTGTTTCCAGTATAAATCTCCTCAGGAAAAGTTAATGTAAGCACTTAGCTCTCTTTTATAGTACTCGGACCCTACACATAACACTCCCTTGTTGAAATTCATGAACATAAATTTAAATAACAAAACAATCATTGATTTTTTTTTTTTAAAACTGACTGAACAAAACTATTTTATTATTTGACTTGTGGGTAAAATAAATAGTTTAGAATTAATTTTATTTATTTAATTTTTTTTTTTAGAAAATTAATGATGAAAATGAGGAACATTTTATATTTCTTTATCAAGCCAATTCAATCTGCTTTTATAACAGGTATATTATGCCTAAAAAACATTTCAAAAAAATGATTGTCTGTAGGTTGCAGCCATGGTATGTCTTACAAGTATTATGATGAAAGTATAGAAAACCCAGAGGCTTTTCCTGCTGTCATGTGTGATACCTGGAAATCCTTCACAAATGGTTACTGTGAAAACCATACTGTGACCTTCATGGGAGACCCTACTCCAACAAGGTAATTTTCTGAATGATGGGAACTATCATGAAGTTCTTATTCTAGACATACATAATCAGGTGGCTTTATAGTTTAATGTTTCACATTAAAATGTTTTATACACCAATAAATAAAAGCACAATTATTTTGAATTTTCATATCACATTTTATATTAAAATTGAATGACTGCTGTATGTTATGTAGGTTATCCATCATTTGCTTACTTTTCTGAATTCTTATAAACCCGATACAAAAATTAATAAGTTGTAGTAAAAATTAATAAACGATAAAATGTGACTAGAATCAATAATGAAATATTCTCCAATTTCTCATAACTATTCTAAGACAGTGATATAGTATTTACCAGATGTTGTCCAATCATGGCTGGATCTAGGAATCAAAAACCTACTCGGTGACATGGCTAAAATAAAAAATTTAATGCCTTGTTTAATAAGTCTCAGCAAAATGTATTCGATAAACTCTATGTGTATCATTCTTCTAAGTGTTTTTTGAAAACAAACTTTATGGTCCCCCCTCCCCTTTGCATTTTTTAATGCTTTAAATGATCTCCTTAAAATAATAATAACTAAAAATATATCAGTAATAAGGAATCTTTGTTAATTAACATTTAAAATTTTATGTTAATAGCTCAGAGTATAATTTTCAGAACAACCTGTTAATGATTGACGAAATAAAAACAGTTTACTACAAAAGTATCAGTTTTGTAGCAAACTGCTTTTCTTTGTTTTTGCTGAGTGGCATAAAAACCCGCAGCTCATCGGGTCACATGGTACAAGTGTCCTATTGTGCCTATAGTATGCCATTAATCTTCTAAGCAATCCCTAATTAAATTTTCCTCTTTTTAGTAATTTTATTTACAGTAATAATAATAATAATAATAATAATAATAATAATAATAATAATAATGCTTTATCTATATAAATAAAGATGAAATTCTGTTTGTTTGTTTATTTGTTCTTTATAGAAATCCATACCGTTTGTCCTAAAATCTCCAAATTTCGCTTAGTGGTTCTTTGATACCAGGTGCGAATACCTGTTCATATTAAAAAACATAACTTCAGTTGATATTCTTTATTGTTATAAAAATCTATGTAAATAAAGATGAGATTCTGTTTGTTCTTTATAGAAATCCGTACCATTTGTCCTGAATTCTCCAAAATTGGCTCAGTGGTTCTTTCATCCCAGGTGCGAACACCTTTCCATATTAAAATTGCATAACTTCAGCTAATCTCTAGGTATATTCTTTATTGTTATAAAAATCGTTTTGATCTCGCTTTACATTGGTTTTTACGAAATCGACCGTATATCGATTTAAAAACTGAAATTCTCCGGTATATACAGCTAGTTATTTATAAAAAAGAAAATACAAAAAAAAAAACCCAAAGTATTTACGGCTTGGGACGTACCCGTCAGCTGGAGTGGTGTTGACATAGCAAGAGAAAAATAAAATAAAATAAAAATAGAATCTCAATTGCAAAATTAATTTCCTGAGAAAAAAAGAAAAAGTAGAAAACTTAATTGCAAAATTAATTTCACTACTTATAAAAAATAATAGTATATAGGATTTACAACAGAAAAAATGCCTATACAAAAAACAAATAAATATTTTCTTTTAAATTTTACAGAAAATAATGTATAAAAGAAAAAATAAGTGTAATAGCAAAAGATGGTATGAAGTTGAAAAGAAATAAAAAAATATTAGATAGAAAAGAAGGTATACAATGACTAAATATAATTTGTTAATAATTAAAGTTAAACATAATAATGAAATACTTGTTATGTAAATAATGCATACCTTCAGTAATTAAACTTTATTTACAGTATATTACATTGGTAACTATTGATTAGATCATGGCTGATGCATAGATCACAGAGCTAATGCATAGATCATGAATAATATATATTTTTTATTTTGTTAATTTATTTGTTTTTCGGTGGAATATACCTCATATTTTATCTATATGAAGGTAAATTATTTGATTCAACATTAGAAGCAATAAATATGGTAAGTAGATGATTAACGTAATAGAACAGTAAATTTTTTTTTAAATTCTAAATTTTTTTCATTTATACATCAAACTTCCGCAAGAAGATGGTTATAACTGGTTATACCATTGAGATCAGAATGACAGAAAGTACATTGCCAGAATGTAGTCACACACTACACAATAGTATAGGAGGTTCTGTTCATGTAAGGCACAATTTACCATATTCTTTTCTGGAGGGAATAATCGTGTTAAGGGAAGTAGAGGGCTACTTTTCAGTTACAGTTAGTAACAGTGGTACTAACTTCCCCATTGGTAGAGTATTTATGATCAAAGACTATTTTCCCTAGTCCATAGTAAAATTGAGAAAGTTGTTGAAACTTGCATATGATTATAAAAAAAAAAACAAACATTTTTTTGAGTTTTAACCATCTTCTTGCCAAGTGCGACATGTTCCAATTAAAAAGGAGATTATAAATTTATTTTTCAGTACAAGAGGGATATTCTACCTTACAACTAATGATAAATCACCTTATGGAAGAGGATAAAGAACAATTTCATTACCATGAAACTTTGAGTAACCTTTTAAGCGCTACGTTCCCCTTGATGTTGCTTTTCTATTAAGTGGTTTTGAATCCAGTAATCAAGTCGATGGGAATAATTCAGTAAATAGTGAATTTTAATTTTTAATTGTAAATAACAACCAATATTTAATTTTTTTTGTGAAATTTCTTTTACCTTTTGAATTATTTAACATTTTCCATTCTTGTTGTTCTTATTTTATTTACTAAATGATTTCAGATTTCTATTCTGTAAATTTCTGTAAAAAAAACAAAGAAAAAAAATTGAATAGCTAATAAGAGAGCATTGCATTCTTGTTATGAAAGATAACAATGAATAATACTTCGTAAGTTTCCTAGACTGTTGTTTAAGACTGAATTTTTGGATTGCATCTCTCAGTTAGTTACTAATGTAAACATGATTTTTTATTTTATTTTTTTTGTATCTGGATGAATCACATTAGTATGTATATATGTATCTGTACAAAATATTTTATTGTATATTTATGTTAATAATCATTCTTTTTTATATTCACTTATATTTATTTAGTATTGTTTTGTTATTTAAGAAATTAGTAGTTATTTTTTTCTCCTCTGGAAGTTTAAAAGAAGGAAGTTTATTTTTTGAGTTATAATTCAACTTTGTTTTACTTCAATGTTTCAAGGTATACTCCCACGTCTTCAGATTTCATTTACTTCCTCCTACTCCACTACACCTAATTTTTTTTTATTCCTTTTTTTTATCTTTTGCAATCTATATGCCACTTTGATGTCAAATCTGTTATTATATATCTGTATTTTAATATTAATAATAAAATTATATCTGTTAACATCTAAAATGGTGTATCCTACCTTTCTTCTTCCATTGTCAAAACTCCTTTCATTCAAAAAATTTAAGATATTATAGTTCTTTTTTATTTCACTTACTTATATATGATATATATATATGGGGAAAGTATTACGATCGTGAAAATTTTCGGCTTCAGTTTATAACGGAAATACACGTTTTTGGGTCCCCTGAGTCCAAATAACCAAGTTCCCCGAAATGATGTGTGGGTGTGTGTGTGTGAACAGAATAGCTCAAAAACTATAAACCATACAAACTGAAATTGGGTACTTTATACTTTATTACAAAAGTTTATTTATATGCCTGCGATATGACAGCAAAAAAAAATAAATATGCTCTTAGATGATCCTATATTGTTTATTTATCTCTCGGAATACGTACAGTAGCTCACAGTCAAAATGATGCAAGGAATTTACTTTCAAATAAAAATTTATGCTAAGCCAAAATTTATTTTCAACAATCTTTGTAAAAAAAAGTACAAAAATTAGGAACGAATTATCAATAGTTAAAAGTTTATTTAAGATCAAATCATAAAATTAAACCAAAACTTCATGAATGAATATACACTTCTAAGGTCACAATAATGGAAAGGATGCTAAATTAAAAACATCCAAAAAATAAAAAATATTTTAAATTTTATTACTTTGTAGGTAAGCCTTCATTTTTTATTACCTTCTTCAAAGGATTGGGCATGGATTGGACAAGGTGAGCTTATCTTGTCCTATTCTTCTTGAAGTGCCTTTTTGAGATCTTCTCTGTTTGACATCTCATGATTTCTCACTTCTACTTCTAATTTACTCCATGAATTCTCTATGACGTTTAGGCCTAGTGATTGGGAAGGTTTTTTTATAGTTTTGGGGCCATTATGCAAACACCATTCTCTTGCAAGATAAGAAGAATGCTAGGTATCGTTATCTCTATAAAAAGCAAAATTATTTATTATTCCAAGCTCGGTTGCACTTGCCTTATTATTTTTTTTTTTTCAGAATGTGATAATATAAATGTTTATCCATTGTTCCTACAATATAATGAAGATTTCCTACCCCCGAGGCAGCAATAGGCGGGCGCAATCGACTATAGGGTGCGCTAGTAGTTTTGCAAAATGTCGGAAAGAACGGTGTTAGACCTAGTTGATGTGATAGAGATAATTGGTAATTTTAAAAGACCATTAATTGATGGGCAGGCTATTCTTGATGCAAACCACATATTTACATGTGGAATAATATCTAAAAATAAAAAAACAGTTATTTTACAAGCCTCGTGCCTTTAAACTAGCAATCTTAAAGGACTGCCCCATCAAATAAAAGTGGAAATCAAATATATTAATAATAATAAGCAATTTTCTTGTCATTGTACATGTAAAGCTGGTAGTTCTGGTAAATGCAAACACATCATTGTAACTTTACTCGACGTTTTTCGGTTAGTAATAACATTAATTACCTATTCACACAATCATTGTTATGACAGCTTAGATTCTTTGTCATATTTATTAATTACCAAAACTTTCAGGCTTCGCATTGAAAACATGGAACAATTAAGCACAACGGATGTAATAGAAAAATGGGGAAAATTAAAAAAGAAAAACAAATCTATGACAGTATGGTCTCAATGTTATTTGCATAAAACTAGCATTTTGGAATAATAAAATGTCAAATACTAATATTTACCTGGATAAATATAGTCTCTTTCTTTAAAATAAAGACTACATATCGTCATATGTTTCGAAACAGGTTTATCTATTCTTAATTTTACAATCCACTCTTTAAGAAGCTTTTTATTTTTTGGAAATGAAAGGGAATGACACGTCTTTTGATTTTCTAATTGAACACTGAGGGACCGAGCAATACCTATTAGATATTTTTCAAATGATTTTTTGCTCAATCGGGTTTTAATTATGGAAAAATAAATTAAAAACGTCAAAAAACCCTATGAATCCCAGGTAATGGCCCCGCTTTTATCCCCGTTTCTCTAGTTCCAGCAGCGCCGTCGCAGAAGCAGCACCGTCGCTTGCGCCCGCCTATACACCCCCAATCTGTGACATGACTACTTCCAAGTTAGATGGTTGGTGATTACTTGTATAAGTATTGTTTATTTTTGTTTTCATAGAAAGAATGAAAGGAATTAAAAGATTAATAAACTCAATTACCCAATAATTGAAGAATACTTGTTACTTTCACTTTTTTATAAACGGAAATAAACATTGCATCTTTTTCACTGTGACCTTCAATCCCTACAAGTTTTAATGACGATTTTTTTTTCTATTTCTATAATTGCTGTTGGGTTGCTTTGATTATATAGGTAAATCTAATGTATGATAATGAATCATTATGGCCTCATTTGCATTAGTTTTGAAATTTTAACAAAGATGAAGTAACTAGCAGTTGAAATATAAATATCCGTTTGCATCATTTTGACTGTGACGTACGATACCGATCGATATGAGTAAAGTATCGATACTTTCATTTCGATACCGGGTATTTTGGTATCGATACCAAGGATTCAAGTATGAAACTGGTATCGATACTGAAAGTCAGTATCGATACCAGGATAGGAATATTAAGAAAGGATATTAAGTGGCGAAAAGTATTTTCATCAAAGTCAGAAGATGTAGGAACTGTCGGATTAGGATATAAGACATCAGTTTACGGTAAGAGTTGTAATCAGAACTAGTACCCAGTTTGGTACAAGTTCTGAAGAGTGACTCTTGGGCGTGGCCTCTTCCGAGATAAGTACACCCCCAAAAGGGTCCTTTTTAGAGGATCGGGCCTTACTCTGAAGGGCCCCTTACTGAACGGCGTAGGAGCCACTGTTCAGAACTAGTAACCAGAACTGCCACTAAGCGCCAAAATGAAACCATACTTATACATATCAAACTTTTGAAACTCCTACATAAGGCCTAAACTTATTGAAAAGTAAGATTGAATGTTAGGAAATTAAAATTCAGTGGTGGAAAAAACTTATTTTTAAAAAAACTTTTATTTTTTATATACTGTATAAGAAAAAACTGAAATCAATTGTACATTATGCAGGTGATGAGTATGGACACTACAGTCCGAAACGTCCACCAAATTTAAGAAATGTTAAAAAATATATATTGAAAATATATTGAAACTGTAATGGGATACCATTGTTTCATTATTACGAATAAATCAAAGCAGTCTGACAAGATAATATGAAAAACTTATTTTCTTTTTGATTCAGAACATTTGCGTATTTTTTTTCATAACTTTTTTGTAATGCGTATCGGAACCAATATATCATTAAGTTCAGTTAGGGGCCCGGTGTGGCTGTGCGGTAAAGTGTCGTACTCCCATGCCGGAGCAGCGGGTTCGAGTCCCGCCCTGGGTGGTGCTTTTCTTTCGTAGGAGGGTCTGGCCACACATGTCCGCACCGGATCCGCACCGTAGCAATAATACAGGTAATGTTCAGAATATTTTTAATTTAACTTACATATTACCTTTAGTATATTACTAAATATATAGTACTTGATATTTGATGTGTGTATGTGCCCGCGATATGGCAGTCAAAATTTCATCAATCTATTGGAGGGGGCACTTTACTTAATAAATTTTGTCTCACTTTCACGTGTTTTTTTTTATTTACTCAAAAACGGCTTTGATGATTTTGATGAAACTGGTTATTTGATGTATGTATATGCCCGCGATGCGACGAAATTTCATCAAAATTGGAGAAACGGAGGGGGTAATTTTTTTATAATCTTTTTCTTATGTTCACGTGTTTTTTTTATTTACTCAAAAACGGCTTTAATGATTTTGATCATACTGGATATTTGGTGTATGAATATGCTCACGATGTGACAGCCAAAATTTCATAGAAATTGGTCAAACGCAGTAGGCTTTTTATTTCATAACTTTTTTCCAATTTTTACATTTTTTTCGAATATCTCAAACACGGCTTTAATGATTTTGATTAAATTAATCATTTTTAATCAAAATCAAGTCATATTTTTTATATTATTTATAGAAATGACAATTAAAAAAACATGTCAATTTCTAAAGTTGGTAAGTGAAAGTTGTGTGGAGCGCGCATCGCACCAGCTTTTTTTTTATTTGCTTATCGATATATCGTTACACTATTAACATTTCGTACATCTGGTACAGGAACAATTCCTCAAAGGTACCTACATGTAAGCAGTATTAAAGTTATTTATTCATTCTATTAACGATTGATTGCGGCACAAAATCTTTATATAAATATTCATGATTCAATGTTAGTTTATAATTCAATGTTTATTCAAAGTCACATAATTACTTTTGTAATCGCAAATACTAATTCTTGTTATTTATTTTTTTTGTGAGAAGGTTTCTTATGTTCTATGTTTCTTGGTTATATTTTTATTTTACAAGAATTCACTTTACATAATAAACAAATAGTGTACACCGACGGATCCAAGAAAGGAGATAATGTCGATCATCAATCGTTTTAAGAATACCGTTGTCCGACAGACTCATTACATTAGCGCCTATATTCACAGCTGAAATGCAGGCAATTCGTGTAGCACTAAATCAAGCGATCTCTTCAGATCATAAGGACTTTCAGCTATACACCGACTCACTTTCCTCCCTAAAGAATATAATCCAATGCAACAAACAGGGACCATTGCTACAAAAAATACTCCAATAGATAAATATTCTTTTTTCGGTTGGCAAAACTATCACATTCCTTTGGGTCCCATTGAAACTGGAATCTTGGGAAATAAGAAGGCCGACCAGGCTGGTAAGGAAACTGCGATGAGTGGCACGACCCCGGAGAACTTACTAGAGGCACAGGATATTAAAACCTGGCTAAAAGGAAAAGTGAACTCAGATTGGAAAGACATGTGGAAGTGGAGTGGAATCAAACAGTAACAAGCTGAGAGCTATTAAGGATACCACCAAGAAATGGAGTACTTCTTGCCGTGGGAATGGTACTGAAACGCATGAGAATAGGATAAAACCAATGTAACGCACGCATACCTTATAAATAAGGATCCGCCAGCTATCTGCCGAAGGTGTAATATCCAACTAACCGTGAAGCATATCGTAGAGGATTGCCCAGTCAGCCAAACTTATAATAATTCCAAGTCAACTCCATATTGACGGCCACCATGCACTGTCAAATGCTCCACTGATATCTAATGATATTAGTACACTGTGCTGGTTATTATTTAATGCATTTCGAACTATATGATTGACTTTGTATAGTGCATGGGTAGTGCTTTTTTGCGGAGTAAACCCGAATTGGTTCTCACTACACTCCGGGACAAATAAAAGTGTACACCCTGTTGTGCTTTTGCCCCTTATTCCTGTATTATTATTTACAACTGGTATTTTTTGTTTCAAAAGGAATAAATAATCAGTGAAATATGGATATGTTAGAATAAACTGTTTATTAGAAATTTTGATATACAATTAAAACCATTTAATAAAATTGGACAAATAAAAGTGTACACTTTAATTTTTATAAAAAATGTGTGAGAAGTACGTAATCTTCAATGAAAATATAGTAGTATATAACATCACCTTTTTTTTTCTAGCACTTTCAACAAGCGCTTATTCATGGAAAGACACGGATTTTTTAAAAGATCTTGATTTTTGCGAGTGACGACTTCTGTTGCTTTTTTGATACCTCTCCAGTGATCATCATCAGTATTAAACGCAACTTCAGCGTACAATTGATTCGAGAGACATTTCCAAAAGCTCTCGATTGTATTCAGATCTGGGAAGTGATATGGCCACTCCACCAATGTGATCCTCATCTCATGAAGGTTTGCCTTCGATTTGTGATATGGAACATTATCTTGCAAGAAATGAAAATTTCCGCCTGGAAATATCAGGGTTGCCCATGGGAACATCCTTTCTTTGATCGAAGTTAAATATTGCTCACTATTCACTCTTCCGGTAAGCCTTTCAATGCGGTAATTACCAGAGGCGGTTATCGCTCCCCAAATCATCACATCCCCTCCTTGATTTTGACGTTTTATTCTGTTGTAAATAGTTTTTTTGGCCTTCTTCTATGTAACTGTATTCATTATCAGGCCCATCTTTAGAAAATCTTTTTCGTCCGAAAAAATTGTGTTTTCCCAAATTCCCAAAACCCATCAAAAGCCACTTGTGAGCCTGGACTACACGGCACACGCGGTGCATTTTGGTTAGGGGATTTTTTTTTTTTAAATTTATGTCTTCTTGATATTCATTTCACAAAGTTTTATCTAGATAATTTCCGTAGATGTATTAAAATTTAAATTAAACCTAATTTTTCGTGCCGACGATAATTCAACTTCCCTTGCCAAACGACTAATTTCCTTTTTATCCTCGTTGCAACGTGATGTACTATCTTGTCTTTTGTTCCTCTCTTCTTCTTGACGCGATTGTAATCAGTTTTGAACATTTTAGCAACTTTGGTGTGAGGAAGAGAATATTTTCGACCAACGTCCCTATAGCTGAGGCCACGACCAACATCTTTCTTAAACCGGATAATTAAATCCATAGAATACATTTATATGTTACTGAAAAGCAATATTCAATGAGTGGATATGATTAGAACCGAAATACACAATGATAAACTATCTGTACACTTTAATTTGTCTCAGTCTCGCTTGTTTATACTGTGATTAATTCTCTTGATGACAACAATATACCTACCAATAGTGTTTCCTTATTAATTTTGTTTTTATTTTCTGCCATAGTATAGTATTTGAAAATATTTATTACTATGAATTAAATAAATAGTCGAGTTTCAACTGTACATTTTTATTTGTCCCGGAGTGTAAGAAGTTTTTTACAGTGGAGATAATATGACAATCTACTGTGAATTATTTTTTTTATTACTTTTCCTTCAGTTGGAATAAGACAGATAGGCCTGAGTGATTTTATACTCTGCATTTTTTTACTGGTTTATTAATGAGAACTAGTTTAGATTTTTTCCAGATACCTGGAAAAAACCCTTGCCTGAAACAGGTACATTTTGTACATGGTTCGTGGAAAAGTATCGTATAACTTTTTATATATCGAAGAGGTAATGCCGTCAATGCATTGAGGTCATTGATTACATCTGATAATTCTATCTCATTCAGAGGGATGTCGTCGTCAGTATCGGGTAAAATCTCCACATACTGTCGCATGATTGCACGTTCTGCTGAATCTGTGAATAGGTCATCTTTTCTAATTATAGAAATATAGAAATGAATTTCTTCTTAGTATATTGTATATGTCCCGTCTGATTTCTTAAAAGTGTTTAAATTAAATTGCTGAAGCATTTTCCCGGCAGCATATTTACAAGGCCATTTTCATGGATTCCTGGTAGGAATAGTGTCACAGTGTTCCATCCAATTTATTCGCCCGTATAGATTTAGAATATTGACGTTTGAGTGTTATGTACTCAAGACGCTTAATGGCTCTTGTAATATCATCCGATTATTTATAAGTGACAATTCCTGGTAGATTCTACGGGCTCTGTTGGTAATAATTTTTAATTCAATAATTAAATAATTTTGAATGATTTGTTGCATGTTTTAGTCGAATGCCGAAAGAACTTGTTTATGAACGATTTAGAGGATTTATCATATAGTTTTAAATTTAATTGATCGTCTAAATTTTCGGTCCGCGGATGTTAAATCCTGAAGAGAATGCAATTATTAATGTATCAATAAATTTTTCTCAATATGCACGTTCAGTTTTATATAGTTTCCCACAATTTCTGATAATAAAGAATGATTGTAAATCAAATGAAAATTGAATCGTGGAGTGATCAGAGAAATTTTCATCTTCTATTATACGCCAGCTATTTATTTTATTAATGGCATGCCTTTTTGTAAAGGTTAAGTCAATATTGCTATGGCCCCGAGAACTGAAAAATGTTCGTAAACCAGATTCTGTATTACAAATATTTAAATAATTTTTTATGATGAAATTTTCAAGAGACTTACCACGATTATTTGTTATGCAATCATACCACAATCTGGATCGACAGTTTGTACCCGCACCAACGACGGTACATCGATCTGGAAATGGATCGATAATGCGTTTTAGGTAGTACTGGGGTGTGACAGATATTTTCTGTCACTGCAGTCACCAGTGACTGCTCCTTAAAAGTCACAGTGACAAATACCAGTGACTTTGTCACTGTTGAAGGAATGTCGTCAACAGTGAATGGTAACTTCGCTGTAAAGTTGTAATTGGAGAGTTTTGGCATCGATTAATATGATTCTCAAATTCTGCTTAACATATTATAAAATGTTAACTTAGTAATTTTTATCCTTATGTACATAATATTGTATAATTTAACTGTGTAGTACTTATTTGTAACAAATGCGAAGGAGATAAAAACAAAATTTAATTTTAGATCGTAAATTTATTCTACTAATATTTTTTGATTTATGGGGTTTATCCTTCATAGCAATCCACGGAATCACCCCCCGGAAAGAAACAATAGAAACTACGACCAATAATACATACTGTTCCCACATTTACATTCGATAAAGAAGAAATAAAAAAGAAAAAAAAAAAAAAGAAGAATCTCCTTGGAAGACTACTATACATGCAAAGCTTTTAAATAACCGTTGTTCACTCTTGAATGAGCGAGCATTATAGCCAGATCTTTTCGCTGCTTGATAGAGGATGGAAAAAGGTTCTTTATTAATTTTTTTTAAATATTTATTTATTCTTATACCAACTATACTAATAAAGTGTTTATCATTATTTCTATTATTTTCTTCTAAATTTAGTTGGAAGATATTTATATATTAATTGATAAAAATAGCAAAAAGTATCTTCCTTATTTCACCATAAATATTTATTTATAGCACATGTTGACGTTTCGGGGCTGTTTCCCCATTCTCAAAACCTGTACATTTTTATATCTATTAACATTTAATAGATATAAAAATGTACAGGTTTTGAGAATGGGGAAACAGCCCCGAAACGACAACATGTGCTGTAAATAAATATTTATGGTGAAATAGGGAAGATACGTTTTGCTATTTTTATCAAATCATTATTTCAGTGAATCAAATCTATATAAAATAAATATAATGGTAGGAACCCAAAATAAAAATTGTATGTAATTCTTTCAATTTCCATATTTTTTATTGAAATAAGTGGCTTGGGGACCAAAAAAAATCAAGGTGGGGTCCATGCCAGGTGGCTATAGGATATCGATATTGATGGATTTAAGAAAGTTCAAATTCTTTTTGTAGATATATAAGTTAGCACTTTATACATGTTTTAATTTTTTCCGAACAGTCCCCACCCTCCCCTGAATTTTTTTGGACCTTGTATCTCAGGCAAATTATTAAATAAAAACAATAAACTTAAGAGAAACACTCATAATGGATATACAATTAAGAACAGAAAAGTCGCCCCTTCAAAGTGGATGCTTCCTCTCACCCAGAACCCAAAATACCCATTTTTTACGTTTCTTCAATATTTACACAAAATAATTCATTTTTGGAAGACATCTTTTATCCGAAAAACAATTCTTGTAAAATTCTGCTCAAATACTTTTTAGAAATAACCTAGTTAGAAGAAAATTAAAAATGAATTGGGGTATAGTTTTTAACTTTTTTTATTTCGGTATTTTTGATTTTGGTTTTCCAAAACTTCTTACCTCATTTAATATTTAACAATGATGTAATAAATGCAGTTCAGAGCAATAAAATAGTACAATTCCTTTAAGACTGACATTTTTGTTTTGATAGCAATTCTACTAAAAATATTTTTATCAGCATTATGTACAGTTATATCTTTTCAAAGTTGGCTTTAGTTTAATTTGAATTGGAGTTGATTCCTCCTATTCCCCAGTTTTTGAAAGCAACAGCCTCAATCATATCTGTATTTGCAGATATATTATGTAGAAAGGGAGACAAGAATGAATGCACGGCTTGCCTGAGTCCAATAATCGTTAACATCTGTAAAAATTTAAAGTATTATTACCATTAGGGTTCCATTTTACTTTCAGTTACCTATACATGAAATATATAGGAAGGGAACGCATTGCGTTCATGAAAAATTTTTACTTCCGGTTTTTAACGGATATACACGTTTTGGGTTCCCCTGATTCTAAATAATCAAACCCAGCCAAACTGTCGGTGTGTGTGTGTGTGAATAGAGTAGCTGAAAAACGAAAAATCCTACGAGAGTGAAATTAGGTATTTCAGGTAAGTGTATCCCCGTGCTGTAACAGCGAAAATTTCATGTCGAAAAACGGAGGGGGGACTTTATATAATAAATTTTGTAACACTTTTAGGTTTTTTGATTTTCTCAAAAACAGCTCTAACGATTTGATTAAACTCCTCATGTTTAACGAAAATCTTTTTTAATATCAGATAAGCTTTATCCTCAGTGACATATTCTGAAGGGGGCTTAAACGGCGAAGGAAAACTTTTGTTTCTATAAAGTAAATTTCATTTTGTTAAAATAGAGAAATTAACTGTCTCTCATTGTGTTCTGTAATAAGGTATTATCCCCCTCTAAAATTTTATTTATGTTGTCCAGGATTATAGCCCAGAATTTTTCATAAAATGTATTCTGTTTTTTTTTTTTTTTTTTTTTTTTATTTAAAGCTTCTCCAACATGGCCTGTAATGGGATTTATGTTTTTATTCACTAATACGTTGGTGGAAAGTCGGGAATCTTAGTAATCCTAAGGTTTTTGAGTTAAGAAGCCGCTTGACTTTGCCCGAATAATTATGGACCCACCTGGAATAGTGCGCGAACATTCCAATTGTCCTCTCAAGGGACTTCCGACTGTCTGGAGGTGGAAGATTAAGCAGCGGTTTTAGATGGAGACTCCATCTGTTAAACCAAAAGCTAGACGTCGAAATTGGTACAAACGGCCACATGCCTCAAACGCGGTAAAAGGCCGATCTTTTAGGGTCTGGCCACACATGTCCGCACCGTAGCAATAATACAGGTTATGTTCAGAATATTTTTAATTTAACTTACATATTACCTTTAGTTATGCCTAAAGTGGCCTGTGTCTGACATGTGTGGCTTGAACTTTAGGCATAACTAAAGGTAATATGTAAGTTAAATTAAAAATATTCTGAACATAACCTGTATTATTGCTACGGTGCGGATCCGGTGCGGACATGTGTGGCCAGACCTTTACTCGTAAAGGTACCTGGTGATAAGCGCTTTTGAAATCGATTGTACTAAACATTTTTTTAAACCTTAGAAACGACTCGATACTAGGAAGGGGATATGTCCATCAAGGTTAATAGTTTGAATGACCATTCGCTTTTTGTGACCCTCGTTTTTTACTACGAAGGCTTGTGCCCTCCAGGGCGACCTACTTACTTCAATGATACCATCAGCCAGCAGTTTTTCAAATTCTCCTAAAGAGTGCGTAAGTTTAAGGTATTTACGAATATATTTATATTGTAAACATCTGCACCTGTGCATTATTAATAGTTATGGCAAAAGCGACTTTTATAGGAAATTTCCTCCTAATCAGTTTGAAAGGCGCGATAAGCTAGTGCACTTATTCTGTTGACTGAAACTGCATGCTTTTTCTTGCAACTCGCTAACGGCGGCGACAATCGGAAAAGTACATAGAACCAAAAATGTTCGTCTTGACAAACTGAAAAAATGACACCTTCGAAAAAGCCCTGCGACAATTTTCGCTGAGAATTGCAGTTTTTCGCTTGCAACTCGCAAGGCGCAATCGAAGGCGACATGAGTGATTTGTATATTTTTCCGTTGTAGGGGTTAACGAAAGCTTCATTCATGCAATTTGATGAAGTATTAAGGAAGTTATGGCGTAGCGCCAAAAAAAAAGGCCTTGAGAAAATATATATTTGATGATAGTAAAGAGAAAAATAGTGGTTGGGATAACGTCCCCTTCCGCTTACTCGATTTAGACGAAATCTCTGCTGTCACATCACGGGTATATACACACCTCAAATACCATATTTCAGTTTCGTAGAAATTTCTTATTAATATATTTTTATGAGAAACTTTTAAAATCTATATTGTTAATTTTAAGTAGGTAGGTATGTATGGTCAAATTGAAGCTTGGCAAAGATCAAATTAAAAGATGACTTACCACTTCCTTTAAATTCAGATCAATAAGCTGTTATTAATGCTTGAGATTACGTTGAGATTATTTTATATTAGGGTTGAGATACGAACTCCGCTCCCCAATTGGTTGGTCAACTGGGACAGCCGAGACCATTACTCCACCAAATAATAAAGACTATATTATAATTCTTATTTATTATAACTAAGGATATGGGGAAGGTCTACGTACAAAGAAGACAAATGTTCATTTAATTTAAGTTAATTTTTTTTTTGTATTTATTCTTTAATTGCACATAATAAAAGGCTATTATTATTATTATTATTAATGCTTGGGATAGAGCCTACAGTTTTTATGAAGCCCTTTCCCGCAATCTCAATGATATATTATATTGAGATGCTATGTATATTGAGATGATATATTATATTGAGTTGCTCAATGATATGATAGCATCAAAGAACTAGCACACCTTTAATACATATCAGAAAATCTATTTCTTTAAATGGATAAAAAATAATCTTCCTCAATTTTTTTAGATTTACTATAGGACGCATTTTCGTTTTCAAGAATTAATGACGCAATAAAAAATAATCGAATGTGAAATGAAAATGAAGTAGATAGAGCGAATATGTAAAAATATCTATTTATACAAGGAATGTATAAATATCTATTTATGTTTTACAGTATGTATTTATAATTAAAAAATATATAAAATAAAAGGGGATTAAACGATTCGAAATGCTATAAAACGATTGAATTCAGCTTCCTAATGATTATTATAAGCTCAAAAAAATTCGTTCCCTAGTGATGATACAGCTTCAGTGTCGTGATATTTACAGCAGTTGGGATGCTGAGGGTGTTGCTGTGCGCTGCGGCCTTGGGGCAGGTTGTCCTCAGCGACGAGTGGTACCCCCAGACGACGACCTCCCAGGGCAGGATGAGGGGAAAGGTCCTCAAGTCCAGGGACGGCAGAGACTACTTTTCCTTCAGCAAGATCCCTTACGCCAAGCCGCCAATTGGAGAGCGGAGGTTTGTGGTGAGTATGGCACATTATCTTCTAATCGCAGCTTATCTTGCTATTAACTTCCTCGTTGAAAGATTATTTTACTCTGATGGAAAGGCATCCATCAAGTTTGTTTGAACAATTAATGTATTGAAAAATAATGTAACAGATCCTTATTGCCTGGTTGGAGGCAATCGTAACTGTATTTCTTTGCATTGATAATGTTTCATCATAAATCCTCTGATACTATTCTTAGTTTTATTAAACTTTTTTTTTTGGAAAAAAATGAAAAATACTTCGTAAAAGATATTAAAAATGAATATAAATTCCGATTTTGGGGTCACCTGTACTGAAGTGTTTAGCATGGGAACCTACTTGGCGCACCGTCTAGCCCTCGCCAATCCCATGCACCCTCGCACCGCACCTCACCCCAGGCCTGTCCACAACAGGGCACCGCACCTTGCACCACGGTCACCTTTAAAGGGAAGTTGGACCTCTTGATAAATACGTAAAAACATCATGAAGCGCACGCGGAACATTATCTGAGGGAGATAATGGGCTAGATCCAATTTCATCTCATCTTTCATAAATATTTATTATTATAAAACATAAATAATTAAATTAAATGAGCACCAATTTATACTACCGAAGTCTTTTCAGGAATGAAGAATTGTCTCAAATCGTTGGTAAAAATCTGAATTAGTTATGAATAATAAGTAAATATTAGTATTTACATAAATAACTAATAAATAAGAAGGAGGATGTGGAGGCCTTAGGCTGATGTAGGGACAGTCACTACCTTTTATTTACCTTTCTTTCGTTTATATTATTTTTTTCTTCGAAATGTTTATATTATTTTTAAACTCAGAGGGATTTATTTTCTTTTAAATTCAAATATGTTTCTTTTGATTATTTTTAATATTCAGAATTTTTCATTCTATAATATTAATGACTATAGGCTTCAATCTTCATGTATTTTTTCTTCTCTATTTTACGACTATCAATTGGTTTTCTCTTATATCGCCACTAATATCCATCACTGTGTCCCTTTACATCAACCTCTACACTCTTACACCCTTCTCAGATCAATACCATTAATTCATCCATATGAGCATTATCCTGCTACCCTGCCACGTTAATTCCCAATCCCTTCCAGCACACTATGATGTGTTATATTCATAGAACACTTCCTCCATAATTTCTATCACATCATTGCTGTCTCGGAAACCTGGCTAAAACCAAACATCTCATCCTCTTCTATATCCATTCCGAACTACTCTCTCATTCGTCGTGATCGTGAGGACCGTACTGGAGGAGGAGTTTGTCTATTATAAAGAGGAGTTTACCAGCACCGGGTTAGACCTCTTTATAATAGATTCCTCTCATAACTTATTGTCTTCCTCACAACATCCAGTACCTTTTCTATCAAATCATGACCTTATCAAAAACTCATATAATGTCCCAACACATTAACTGGGTCTTAACAAAATCTCCTGGCGGAACCTTGATTCATTAACCTTAATCCTATTTATTCATCATCCTCCATTGATAAAATGGTGCAATGCCTCTCGTCTAATCTTTCCACTTTCCTAAACCCACATGCTCCTCTCAAAACTTTCACTTTTAGACGTCCTGCCGCTCCCTGGATAATTCCTGAAATCAGAGAGCTAATGTGGAGAAGAGATGCCGCCAGAAGACGTTTCAAACGCACCCGTACAGCAGAAGATTACTCCTTCTTTAAATCCTTACACAATCCTTATCCTTGAGGCCTTGGTCCATTTAATCCTAGGCACAGTTTTTCCACAACTCCATATCACAAGCCCAAGATCCTAAGTCCAAATGGAAAATCCTTAAAAAATTATCAGTCTTAAAATCCAAATCCTGTACTCATTATGAATTAAATTCCTATTTTGCCAACTCTCCAATTATCCCTTACCCTCCTCATACTCATTCGCACGAACCTTCAACCCTGATAACTTTTACTTCCTTAATGTTCCTCCTGAAGACTTGCTCTCCTCCGTTCTTAAATCCAGAACCAATGATTATGGCCCCGAACAAATTCATGTAAAGATAATCAAACTCTGTCTTCCTGTCATCTTCCCTGCTCTTTTACATATATATAACTTTTCCCTACAAAATTCCATGTTTCCAAAAGCCTGGAAAAAAAGTAATAATTAGTCCAATTGAAGAACAAAGTACCAATTCCCACCTTAGCCTCCGACTATAGACCCATATCCATCCTCTCTAACCTATCCAAACCGCTCGAAAGAATTGTCTCACTCCCAACTCAACGACTTCCTTGAGCGGAATGATCTCCTCAACCCTCTTCAGTCCGGCTTCCGTTCCCATTATTCCACACAATGTGCTCTGTTAAGGTTCACTCAGCACCTCCATTCCTTCGTAGACGAGCATAAAATCACAATCCTAATTCTCTTTGATTTCATAAAAGCGTTCGATACCGTCAATCATGAGATCCTCCTTTCTAAACTCCAAAACCTTTCTATATCAAACAGCGTCTTTAAGTGGTTTCTCTCCTTCCTATTCCTACGTTCACAAACAGTTCACATTCCTGATAAACCCCCTTCCTCAACACTTTTACTAACACGAGGTGTCCCACAGAGATCCTCACTTTCTCAAACTCTCTTCTCTGTTTACATTAACGATCTCCCCGAGTCCATCAAACATTCACAATACCACTTCTACGCTGACGACCTCCACATTTACCTATCCTTCCATCCTTCCAAAATACTAGAGGAAAACCGAAAATTACAAGAATATATAGACAGTATCAACCCCTGGGCAGAGAAAAATGAGTTAAGACTGAACGGACAAAAAACCAAGGCAATCCTAATTGACTCCAAACATTTTCTTAATCCCCTTCCTTACTACCCCTTACTTCGCCTTAATGGCCAAACCATTCATTTCCATTCCCTTGTCAGAAACCTTGGAGTGATCTTTGACCAGCACTTGTCGTGAAATAACCATATCTCCGAAATCACCAGAAAACCAATTGCTATCCTCAAACAGTTCATAAGAACTCGTGACTGCATGCCCTCAAAAACCCGTCAGCTCCTAGTTTCCTCTCTTATATTCCCCCATTTCGATTATGGCTGCCTTGTATATTGTGGATTGTCTGGTATGCATGAGACGAGGTTGAAGAGACTAATGAATTGCTTCATTAGATTCATCTTCAGTGTCCCCAGGCGCTCCCACGTCTCCAGCCGCTACGCTGAATTGAAATGACTTTACCCAGGTAAATACTTCCAAGGTGTTTATCTTTCCCGAACCTTTAGAACCAAGGAACCTCCTTATATAATCAGTTTGTTCACGCCCTGCCCATACATTCTCTAAAACCAGATCCTAAACCTCTAACCTGTATATCCCTTTCTACCGATCTGCCTCCTTTACAAAATCCTTTGTCATCCGTGCTGGCACCTTCTGGAATTCATTACCTGTCCAGATCCGAAAATCTTCATCCGTCACTTCCTTTAAAACCCAACTATTTCATCACCTCCTGAATCTCCAATCTCCTGTAAATATTTAAAATAGCGAAAGCAATATTGAGGATATACCTTTTTAATTTTTAATATATCTTTTAAGCTAAAAAGCTGATCAAAGTTTTGTAATAAACATTCAAATGTTTAATTTTTATTTTTTCTTTCAATATTTTGTTTCAATTATTTTTATTGTAATGCTATTCTTTTTTTTTTTCTTTTTTGTCAACTTTATATTTTTATTTTATTTTTATTATATTATTCCAACTAGCCAGGCAGATGGCCATTAGTTTTGTTAATGCCTGTTCTTCTTAGGGGAGTACCTGTCCCAGAATAAAAATTACTTTTCTTTCTTTCTTTAAACATCAATTAGCAATATCAGTACGTTATATCCCCTAGTAATTACAACAACCGATTCCTGTCTTCCAAGGGAGTTGGTAAAAAGTTACCAGGAATGGCAGAACTTTATTGACAAGAAACTGCTTATTCTGCTCTTTAACTTGACGATAGATCAGATAGTGGCTGACAAAAGCAAAATCCAATAATTTTAATATTTTTAGAAGATACCTTAATGCTTCCATTTTTTTTTTATTTTTTTTTTGTCCAAGTTTTATGGAATAGCAACAGAGAAATTATTACTAAGGAACATAATGTTGGGTTTCAACTTATATTGTACCTATAAAACCTAATTTTATAGAAAAAAAATTAAGATGATGCAAATTAATATTTAAAAAAAGCCCGCTGGCATGAAATCATTTTTAGTTTTCAATTTACATTATAGCTATAAAGCATTTATTTTAGTAGTAATCCGTGGATATTTTATAAACATTCAAAAATATTAAATTAATATATACAAATTTTATTATCAATCCTTATTAATATTTACATAAGAAATCATTAATAATAGTAACTAAATTATTAGAAAAATATGTACATTTTAAATAGCAGTTATTACACCATTATATAAAGAATTAAATTAGGATATTTTTTAAAAATACACAAATATGATTTTTTTTTATATAAATGACGGCGCTGTGAAGCCCGCTGGTGTAAAATAATTTAGGATTTCAATTTATGTTATTAAACCTATAGAGCCCAAATTTGTATTAATCAGTGTATCTTTTACAAACAATTAAATAATTAAAGAAATTAAATTAGGATAGGTTTTAAAAATACACAAATGTAAAAATGTTTTGATAAATGAAGGTGCCGTAAAGCCCTCTGGCTCAAAATAATTCAGGATTTTAATGTATATTTAAATTTATAAAGCCTAATATAGTAGCAACCCTTGAATCTTTTATAATTAATTAAAAAATTGTATCATTCATTAAAGATATTACGAGTAAATTAGAATAGGTTTTAAAAATACGCATGTATAAAAATGTAGAGAAGAGAGCTACACACACTACCGGAACCCGCTTTTCAAGAAACTGCCTATCTAATTTACTCGGGTCTCTATAATTTGTTTATTAAGAAGAAAGAAAAAATAATTTTTTTTTTTTTTCATATCCCCTTTAATAAATTTTATTTATGTTGTGGTTGTTATAATGCTTCGTTGTTACATGTTTTTTTTTTTAATGTTGAGTACCTTAGAGTGATGGGGCTCACCCATTTTTTGTGCTGAATAACTGATATACTACTTAATCTAATTGTCTGACTACCTAAAAATAACTTACTAACTTATGACCTAATGTTCAAAAACAAAGCTATTTTGCCAGTGAACTGGAGCCGGTGCACAGTGGGACGAATCGCCAATCTAGGCGGAAATAGTTAACATCAACGAAATGAAAAAATCTTGTCGGTCTCTTGAAAACAATAGTCTAGCTAAGGCATTTGCAAATTATTAATCACTTTAAGCTAGTATTAACAGAATAATGGGGGTTTGAATACGGTAGTTCCCTCATAATGCTTAGTCAGGATATTTCAAAATTATATTGTAAAACCAATAGAATCATAGAATGGATCGTGTTTTTTTGAAAAAAATTTATGCTAGGCAATAGAAGACGATTCAGAAATTAAGTTTATGTAAGTTCTTGGTTCTTTAAATGTGGATATAATACAGAGTATCCTCCTTTCTTTTCAATAGTCGAAAAGCTAAATTTTTTTCTTACAAAAAAAGGGGTTACTAAAAATCTACACCGATCTACACCGAGATATTTATACAGAATATAGTCCACACTATATAGAAATAAAGTATTTATTGTGAACTACTAATACCTGCTAATAAAGGTGTGCGCTTTTTTTAAAGGTATAAATCTCTCATTGCTGAGAGCCTATATTTTTAATATTTTGAGGCAATACGGAGGTGCTAATGAAATTTATAGATATATAGTAAACCAGTTTCATTGGAATACACTACGGCAATCTCCGAAGCTATGAACAAACGAGATTTGTTGACCATAAGTACAACAATCAAAAGCAAATAGCAAGATTTTTACCTTTCTAGGAATAAGAAAGAAATAAAGCATGAAAACAACAGTATACCTTAGGTATCTACAAACCATGAATCCCTTAAAACAAATACCAACGGTATAACAAAAGAATAAACACGCCACACTCGTCACAATAAGTCAGATAATTTGAACATCTTATTGATAAAGCGGCAACATAGATCAGCGAATTTCATATTGTTTTGGAAAAATTTTTATACCACGGTATAGAAGACGATTCGGCAAGTAAGTTTATCCGTATTTGGCTTTTTAAGTGTGATGTACCCTTCTTTATTTCCATTAGACAACTTAGTAAGCTACTTAATTTAAACTAATACTTATTTAATTATTCTCTCCCCTACACTATTTATCATAGTCTTAGACCGGCTAATGAGGCAGGTCTTAGGTAGAAGGAAAAGAGGGATCCAATGGACATTACATGAAAGGCTCGAGGATCTTGACTTTGCCGATAACGTTTGCCTTCTAGCACAACGGTTTTCTGACATGCAGGCAATATTGAGGAAACTAAAAACCGTTTGCAAAGTTGCGGGGTTAAAGGTAAACGCTTCCAAGACCAAAGAAATTCGATTAAATGTGGAAAATGAGGAGACCCTACAGCTTAATGATGAGGTCCTTGAACGGGATGATGTTTTCACTTATCTGGGAAGCACTGTGGGGAGAGATGGAGGCACAGACCAAGAAATAGTTTGCCGGATCCGCAAAGCAAATGTAGCCTTTGTCCAGCTATATCCTTTATGGCGTAACAAGAATATATCCCGCAATACTAACAAGGGGAGGGCACAGCTATTGGGTCGTCGATCGGGCCCATTTTTTTGTCCGAGCGTTCCGTCCAATGGGCCTTAGGTTTTGAGAAATAAAATAAAATACCTTGAAAATCCTTTATTTTTTATCTTGAGTTTGGAAAATGATATCGCCATGATTCTTTCACTAATTCATTTATTTTAGAGAGTAGATTAAAGGAAAAATACAATCGTTAAAGAATTATTCATATTTCTTCAATTTAATTTAAAAACAGGTTCAAGTTTTCAAGTAAACTAGGTTTATAATTTTTTTCACATAAAAAACAATAGCAGAATTGAGTTCAGCACCTCAAGAAACCCTGATGTCTTAAATATCATCCAAAACAAAAAATAAATTGTTTTTCCTGTCAGGAGCAGCTTAAAAATGTTTCAGCAAAATTGTATGTGTAGTTTCAAAAGTCTGCATCTCGTGTTGAGCTGATCCGATTTTTACGTTCTTGAGCTCGTTGCATAGAAGAAAGCTTCCTTTTTCTAACCATATAAATAACTATTGTATTATCTCGGGAAGCTCTTGTAAAAAATGGTCCTCAAAATAAAAATTAAATTCAAACTTTTCTTTATATTATGTTGATTCCTGAACACGTAAAAATATCTTGATTAGGTAAAAATGTGTAACTCAAGAGCCTTTATTTACCCTATAAATTTGATGAGAATCGGTAGAATTTTCTCCGAAATATGGTCGGATTTTTGGATGTTTAACGAAATTGTAAGGCCTTAGCGAAACTTTTAATGCAATTTTTAATTTTTTTAATCTTCCCAAAATTTACTTATAGGTTTTTTTGTTTGTCCTCAAAACGAATCTGAAAACTGTTATGAAACAAATGAGCCGAGTAACAACCAAAAACAATACTAATAATTTAAAAAAAAAATCCAAGAATGAATGAAAATAAAAAGTTAGTCGATCACTTTGAGAGAGAGGTTTGTAAGAGTTTTCAATAACAAATAACAATTAGGAATGATTCACATCGTATCAGTTTTAAAATCCCCCACCTACCCTCACCAGTAAGTAAACAAAGAGTATATGCGGACGAGTACAAAGTACGTTTTTCTATTTTAGTTCGCACTTGTTTCATTATACCACCTTCACATTGGAAGTATATCCATAAGAAAAAAGTACTACTTGTTGATGGCGAGGGCATAGAAAAAACACATTGCAGATAGATCATTGAGAAAAAGTAGTTTTAAATTTTAGTTCGTTTGAAGTTCAAAAACATTTTTTGTAAGGCGAACGTGAAACTATCGGGATGAACCCATTTTCTCCTAGCCGACCAAGAAAAACAAAATAGGCTCCGTAAAATGAATTTACTAGTGATAAAAACATCGTGAAAAGGATGGAAATAATTACTTTTTAGAGTTATGTTGATGGAATATTCTGGCAAAATACTGACATTAAAAAATCATTTTGTGCAAAACTGTTTTTGTTTCATAACAGTTTTCAGATTCGTTTTGAGGACAAACAAAAAACCTATAAGTAAATTTTGGGAAGATTAAAAAAAAAAAAAAATTAAAAATTGCATTAAAAGTTTCGCTAAGGCCTTACAATTTCGTTAAACATCCAAAAATCCGACCATATTTCGGAGAAAATTCTACCGATTATCATCAAATTTACAGGGTAAATAGAGGCTCTAGAGTTACACATTTTTACCTAATCAAGATATTTTTGCGTGTTCAGGAATCAACACAATATAAAGAAAAGTTTGAATTTAATTTTTATTTTGAGGACCATTTTTTACAAGTGCTTCCCGAGATAATACAATAGTTATTTATATGGTTAGAAAAAGGAAGCTTTCTTCTATGCAACGAGCTCAAGAACGTAAAAATCGGATCAGCTCAACACGAGATGCAGACTTTTGAAACTACACATACAATTTTGCTGAAACATTTTTAAGCTGCTCCTGACAGGAAAAACAATTTATTTTTTGTTTTGGATGATATTTAAGACATCAGGGTTTCTTGAGGTGCTGAACTCAATTCTGCTATTGTTTTTTATGTGAAAAAAATTATAAACCTAGTTTACTTGAAAACTTGAACCTGTTTTTAAATTAAATTGAAGAAATATGAATAATTCTTTAACGATTGTATTTTTCCTTTAATCTACTCTCTAAAATAAATGAATTAGTGAAAGAATCATGGCGATATCATTTTCCAAACTCAAGATAAAAAATAAAGGATTTTCAAGGTATTTTATTTTATTTCTCAAAACCTAAGGCCCATTGGACGGAACGCTCGGACACGTGTCGACTATTTTTCGATGTAGAATCACCAGAAAAAAAATCTGGTGCGTGCGCGCAACACACAACTTTCACTTACCAACTTACTTAGATTAGAAATTAATGCGTTTTGTTAATTGCCACTTCTCAAATGAACAGACAGCTTTAATTATAACGCATTGGTTTGTCATTAAAGGCGTACGGCGCATGCGTGAGCTGAAAGTCTTTTATGAGTTGACGGAATATTTTTCTTTTTTCTCCTGTATATGTTTACTTGATTTTCTTCATATATCATATTTAGCCCTTTCTTATTTCTTATATAGGCGTGATGAGAGACAGTTAATTTCTCAATATAAACTAAAACAAAGGTACTTTATAGAAAAACAAAAAAGGCCCCTTCCCCATTTAAGCCCCCTCAGAACATTTTAATAATGATAAAGCTTACCTGATATTAAATAACAACTAATTTTCATTAAACATGACGAATTTGATAAAAATCGTTAAAGCCGTTTTTGAGATAATCGATCAAAAAGGTGAAAATTGGACAAAATTTATTAAGTAAAGTCCCTCCTCCTGTAAATCAATTTTGATGAAATTTTTACAGTCATATCTCGGGCATATAAATACATCAAATACCAAGTTTGATCAAAATCGTTAAAACCGTTTTTGAGTAAATAAAAAAAACACGTAAAAATGATACAAAATTTATTAAGTAAAGTCCCCCCTCCCGTTGATCAATTTTGATGAAATTTTTACAGTCATATCTCGAACATATCAATAGATCAAATACTCAGTTTAATCAAAATCGTTAGAGCCGTTTTTGAGAAAATCGAAAAAAACTTAAAAAGTTATTAAGTAAAGTACCCCCTCCCTTTGAGCAAATTTGATGAAATTTTTGCTGTCACATCGCGGGCATATACCTACACTAAATACCCAATTTCAGGTTCGCACGGTTTATAGTTTTTGAGCTAGTCTGTTCACACACACACACACACACACACACACAGACACACACACACACAGACCATTTCGCGGGACTTGGTTATTTTGACTCAGGGGACCCCAAAACGTGTATTTCCGTTGAAAACCGGAAGTCGAAAATTTTCACGATCGCAATACTTCCACTTACTATATATTTCATATATAGGTAAGTGAAAGTAAAAATGGGCCCGATCGACGACCCAATAGCTGTGCCCTCCCCTTGTAAGCTAAAACTGTACAACTCCAACGGAAAGTCCGTCCTCCTCTATGGCTGTGAAACTTGGAAAATCTCCAAAAAGTTTCTGAGCCAGCTCCAAGTTTTTGCGAATCGTTGCCTTAAGAGAATTCTCTCGATCAGCTGGGACGATAAAATCGCAAATGAGAGGCTGGCTCAATTGTCTAGACAGAAGCCATTGGGGGAGCAGATTGCCACGAGAAAGTGGAAGTGGATTGGACATACCCTTCGTAAAATAGATGGAGCCATTGAGAAGACGGCTCTTGATTGGAATCCCCAAGGATCAAGAAGTCGGGGGAGACCCAAGCTGACCTGGCGAAGAACAGTAGAGAAAGAGGTCATTAGAGCTGGAAAAACATGGAGAGAGGTCAAGGCTCTAAGCGGGGATAGAGACGTATGGCGCGTTTTTACTTCGGCCCTTTGCTCCTACTATGGCAGCCATAGGACATAAGAGAAGAGAGTAAAAATGCGATAACTAAAAATCTATAAAGACTTAGATAAATAGACAAATATTTTCACAGAATACAATCAACATTATATAATAACAAATTTTTCAATACGCATTTCTTATTCCTGCTAATGTGTGGTACGGTGTTTTTTTTTTCCAGGTGTAAACGTGTCATTATTGAGATCCGATATTTTTAATAGGTATGTGGAAACATCACGGTGGTAAAGATGACATGTATGTTTCAGGTTTTTTCTTTCTTTCCTAGCTAATTACCTCTCGCATAGGTAAATATTCAAAAAGTCTTTATTATGTGGTGTAGTGGTGGGGGATCGATATCAGTAAGGAAAGATTGGGCACGATTACTCGACGCGAAACGAACAATAATTAGGTTCAGGGAACATACCTGGTCTAAAATTAATACCATATGATACCGGAAGATTATTCCGGTACGTCTGGAAGCATCCTTTTCTTCAATATTTTCCGAATATCTTGGTTAATTCCAAGGACTAGGGAGCATCTGAAGGTACAAGTTTTAAGGGGTTCAATTTGATTTAGGATGGCAACGAGATTGGATGTAAGGCATTCTACCATGTCGTCAATTGATTCATAGGAATAGATGGGTCCTATACAACGGGATAGTAGATCAAGGGATAGATTTATTTCATCTGCTGTCAGGTAATCTAGGTTTTTCCAAGATATATATTTTAGAAATAAGGTAGGATTCGAAAGATCATTGGAAATACGTATTAAGTCGTGGCTATGTCGTCGCTCACAGACTTTGTGAGTATGATACTAGTTGTTGACAAAAGTCCTCGAAAATATGATCGATATCAGTAAGGAAAGATTGGGCATGATTACTCGACTCGAAACGAACAATAAATAGGTTAAGGGAACATACCAGGTCTAAAATGAACTGTTTTTTGGGAGAATTGGATAGAATATTTGTATTGAAGTCGCCGGATGTTTGCATTCAGATGGATGGATTCAGATCCATAAGATTTAGATGATTCGGAATGAAAAACAATTTTTTTTTACATTTCGATTTTACAATTTAATATATATTTTGTTAAAAATGTATTGACGTTATTTAATAGTTAATATGTTTTTTTTTTTTCTTTTTGAATAATTGGAAGTTAAATAAAGAAATATGAATAGAATTGCTACATTACTTACAATTTATCTAAATAATTTTATATTGGTTTTTAATTTTTTTTTTTTTTTTTATGACCATTGCTAAAAACCACTATTTTGACTTTTATTTATTAATTCCTGCTTAAATGCAATTTTCTTCAAACATTAACATTAAATAAGTCGCTTCCAGAATTATTTCCTCCTAGATTGGCAATTCGTCCCACTGTGCGGTGCCGGAGTCAGCGTATTGAAGAGAGGGTTTGAAATAGCGTGCAAAGAGTCCAGTAATTTGATATGTCTTTTCTTTATAAAATCAACAGTCTTTTCTAGGTGAAGGATATCATGCAATTATTCAGCTTTGATTTTCTTCATTGAAGTCGATTTTCGTGATTTTCTTCAATATGCCATCCTGGAATCGCTGTATGTGTTTCAGTGTGCCCTCGGAGAGATGCGTGAAAAGAGGAGCTCCATACATTAGGGAAGGGCGTAGGATGCTTTTGTATACCATCAGCTTCACTCTGAGCGACAGGATCGGGGATGTTAGGAGGTGTTGAAGTCGGTATGATTTAGTTCTGACTAACCGAACTTTGTTATAAATATGGGCCGACAGTTTCATGTGTCGATCCATCTTTATACCGAGGTAGACGATAGAGTGGGATAATGGCTGGGATATTTGTGCAACTCGGAACATTTTGGGTAGGCGTGCTTTCTTCCCTTCTTGGAGTGCGAACACCACACAGTCTGTTTTGGATTCATTTACTTTTATGTTCAACAGCGCTAATTTCTCTATGACTGTTTGGCTAACCAATTCAGCATGTTTTAATGCGCGTGTTGGATTCAAGCTTGAGCTGTAAATAGCTATGTCATCCGCGAAAGCTGCGATATTAGCCCTTTTGTAGTTGTGTCCAATAATGTCAGCTGTGTAGATAGGGAACAGAAGAGGAGATAGGACTGCTCCCTGTGGCACACCGCAGGTGAGTGGTACAGTTCGGAATGAAATTTAATTAAGGAATGTTCAGTGCTTAGTTGAGCTTGGAAGCCTGTCTGCTCGAATGGGACTACAGAATGCTCATCACAGAAGGTCCTCAGATAATTTAGAATTATTTTTTCAAAAATTTTCCCGAGATGAGGTAAAAGACTAATGGGCCTATAATGTTCCGGGTCGTCGCCTGTTTTAACAATGGAATGAGAATTGCATGTTTCCATTGTTCCGGGAAATATCGTAGTCGTAGACAGGAATTGTACCCATTTGTCAGGTGAACTATTCTTTTTCGGGGAAGTTGTTTTAGTAAGATGGTTAGTACCCCATGCCCCGGTGCACGGTTACCATGGCTCCTCCTAATTATAGTTTTTAATTGTTTTGGGCTTATTAACATAAAATTTGTATCCCTCGTCATACTCGGAGGCGATAGTTCCCCCTACAGTTCTTGTGTTAATTAATCTCTTTACGGTAATGCTCGTCAAGAACTTCGGCTTGCTCAAGAGGTGTAAGGAGGCGGTCTCAATCATGCAGGCGAATGGTCGAAGACTTCATCGTGGCAGCTTTCGTCAATCTCCAAAACTTCCTAACGTCACCATGCGTAGATAGAAGTCGATCTTGCCATATTCCTGTCTTCCACTTTTTAATTAGGTTTTTGAATTGGGTGGTAAGCGCATTCAGTACTATCTTAATTTCCGAATCTTTGGATCGGTACCACCTATTTTTCAGGGTTCGTCTACTTTCGATTAGCGCCATTATATGAGGAGGATGTATTCTAAGGTGCACTGGTTTAGGTTGGAAAAAAGAATGACATCTGTTGAGTTTTAAATTGTAGAAAAAATGAAGCAATTAAATGGGAATGGGTAGCTTGAAAAATACTACAATATAAACATATGTTTTATATATAAACATGTACATATAATGTTTTCTCTTCAAAAAATAAATTATTTAATGTAAACATAAATATGTCGATAAGTGTCAGTGTCGAAACCCCGCTGGTGAAAAATAACTCTGGATTTTATATTATAGGATTTTGTAATTTTATTTTATATTTATATCATTGGAATTTATATTATAGCCAAATAGCCCAATTTAGTAATAATCCGTATATCTTTTACATTTAATTAGACAGTTAAATTTAGTTGGATCAAAATAACTAATTGGGATAAATGCAAATTATTCAGGTAAGATCATTAATTTCATATTCTATGTTATTAGAAAAAACTGTTCGACCTTAAATATCAGTTAAGTATATAATTATATAAACAATTACAGAAATTAGAATAGGTTGTTCTAAAATATTTACACAAATGATCGCTAAATATCGGAGCCGTAAACCCCTCTAATGCAAAATAATTCTGGAATTTAATTTATATTATAGTGATAAGGCCTAATTTATTAATAATCCGTGTATCTTTTACAATTAATCAAGCAATTAAATTTATCAAAATAGCAATTTATTTATTCTAAGAAAAATATATACGTTAAATCATTAATGTCATATATTATGTTATTAGAAAAAGCTGTGCGATCTTAAATATCAGTTAAGTTATATAATGATAGGTTGTTCTAAAACCACGCATATATCAAAATATTTCGATAAACGACAGGGCCGTAAAGCCCGGTGGTGCGATGCACACAGGGGTATTTGACCCTAAAAGCTGGCCAAAACCCATTTTTTGAAATTTGAAATTTCTGGTAAATAATGACTCGAAGTTCAAGTAGAGGACCTGTTGGATCATGCAAGATGATTCTTATCTCTTCCAGGCCCTTAATCCGGCGGATATTCTAATTCAAATCTGACCTTAGCCTTTACCTCGTCTCTGTTCATAAATGTTGGTCTACAAAATATATTAATTTTCTTTTATTTTACTGAATTATCGGCATTATCATATGATGGATAGTTAGAGGCCAGTTATGTGCTTGTTATCCAGACAGTTATAATTTTTTTGTATTCAATACTAGTATCAATATTTTTTTTGTTTTTTGGCAGGTAGATTTTAGAGCTAAAAATTAAATTGGAAAGTTAAAAAGTTATACTTCTGGTCATTTCTGGGCAACTAAATATTTTTTATGATAATGTGTAATTATCGTAGTTTATGTTCCATGAAAAAAATTCTGCGGATAGCTGCGAATGGGAAACTTATAATATTTATTTCTAAAATGTCAGTTTCATGAAATAAAAAAATAAAAAAATAGTTTTTCATTTATTTATATTTAAGTATCTTCAGGAATAATAACAACCCGAAGGGAATTATTTGATGTATCTTTAAAGTCGAAAGTATTAGGTTTAAATGTCTTTTCTCATTGGGAAGTATTGAAATAGTCTAGAGAAGGTGAAAGAGCTAAAATATAAATTATCAATTTTGAGGCATGATTTCCAAGTAAGATGGAATGCTTCTTCAAGGAAAAGAAAAGTTTTTAAAGCAGCAATAAGGAATGGCTAAGTGGGGCGATATCGATTAAAAGCACAAGATCTGCATTGGAAGCTTTATTTATATATATTTAATATTGGAGGTTCTAACAAGTGGTCATTTTATAAATTTAGAACTGTTTTCTACAGTTCTATGTTAGAACTGCTAAGGATACGGAGAAACTTTAAGTAACACTTTATCACCACATTTTTTTTATTTTTACCTATTCTCCACTATTCTCATTTTTCAAAAATAATAGTAATAAATAAATTTATAATAAATCTTTATTTGTAAAAAGCATATTTCATAGGTGCAATGCATCAAGAGCAAATAAAGAGAAAATAATATGAACACTAATTGTAAATCCATGGATGCCTATTTCACAGTCGGTGGAGTAACATAAAAATTTATTTTATGAAAATTTTCAGCTATGAATATTTTTTTAACTGCTAAAAACATATTTTTAATGTCTATTAGAAATTTAGAAGGCATTTTGAGGCGGTGGTCCTAGGATTTTTAATGGCAGTAAAAAATCGTTGGCAATGCCGTCCCTAGCATAGGACGTAAAATGGAGGTCCCGAGCCTGTAAGATGTCAGTTACTCGTTAAAGATCCATATCCAAATTATACCTGGATAGGCAAAATTTAGGATTCCCACTGTAGCATCGTCCGATTAGCCTTAGTAGCATAAAGAGACGTTAAACAAACAAAACAAACAAACAAATTCAGATTTAAAATTATTTAATTTAATAATATTTTTCCATAAAAGACATGTTTATTGTTTCATTCAGTTTATGTTGCAATACAATGATATTGCAAGAATGGTAATGTTGAGAAAAAAAAAAAAAAAAATCAAATGAGAAACGTAATAGGAAATTTACACAACTTCGGAGGAAAACATAACTGATTTCAGTTACATTAATTCTATTATTTTTTTAAACCGACTAAATAATAATTCTGCTTTTTAAATGAGGAAATATTTTATAGAACTAAAAAATCAGAGCTAGTATGAAATTCTAGAATAAGCAATAACACTTACTTTCATGTTAAAGTATTTTAAAACATTTGACAACATTGGAACAATTATTCTTTATCGGCTTCTAATACTCACTTTGATGCTATTCAAAGAAAAAAAGTTTTAAGAAAACTAAAAATGAGGAGTATACTCTTACATTTTTTTAATAATAATAATAGTGCTTTTATTTGTCTTTAGGGATTAAACCTATACAAATAGAGTTAGCCGTACAAGATATAACAACATTATAAGCCATAAATTATATAACAATATAAATAGAAATAATAGCATAAAAGTAACATTAAGAGCGTTAACAAGTACATATATAATTTAAACTGGCATATGAATAAATATTTAGTAATTTTACGTAAATCAACAAAACTTTGAGCATTTTAAATCTTAAATAAACAATTTATATACCCATTCATACCCAATAAATATGAACACATAAATAAAATAAATGCACGTATTTACAAAATTATAAAACACATATCCGTAATAAATAAATAAATTCATTTATCATGATATTCTTATTGTTTTAATAAAATATTTGTATATTATCTTAAATTATTCATTAATCACAAAAGACCTCAATAGTAGGCATCTAGAAAAATAATAATAAATTTTAGATAGTGATTCCTTGGTTTTTACATTTAAAAACGAATTTTTAAATGTAAAAACCAAGGAATGTTCAAACCATACCGAAGTAAATTGTGGAATTTTTCGGCGTCTGGAATATAATGCTTTCGAAGCTCAGAGTATATAGGGCTAGAAACAAACAAGTGGTAGGGTCTCTTTTGCTTCGAAATTACAGATTGAACAATTTAATTGAGGATTAATAATGTAAACTGAGTTTTTTTTTATACGTAATTTTTACAATATGATTACCGGATAGTCTAAGCTGTGCCAACATTCGAAGCATGGGAAAGTGGCTTTCTAGTGATAAATAGGCTTGGGGTATTATTTGTGGATCCCATAAATTAACATAAATTGGGCTGTATGCCGAACTCGTTAATTTAGCCTTATCTTCTTCAATTAAAAATTATTTTAAACTATTTAAAATAACAGGTATTTTTCCTTTTAACTCTTTTGGGTCCTGTATTAAAGTTATATCAGCGTATCCGATTTTTTGTAAAATTTGGTGAATTTGTGCTAGCCAATTATATTTTATATTTTTTTCCGGTTGAGTTATACATTTTTTTAATATAATTATAATTTTCTTATAGTCTTGAAATAGTATTTTACCTTTCACTTACCTATGTATGATATATATACATACATGAAATTTATACGGTATTTAATAGTACTCCATATAAATTCCGTGGCTCGGGAAATCTCTATAAGCCATACGGCGAGGAAGGGGAGGGAGAAAAATTCACACAAAATGGTCTGTATATGTGTGTGAACAGACTAGCACAAAAATTATTATTAGTAAAAAAGTGAAATTAGGAATTATAAATAGGTATGATGTGACATCAATTGTTTCTTAAAAAACGGAGCGCGTGCTAAAGCTCGCTCGATAATCACAAAAATGCAATAAAATTACCGATTAAAATCTAAAAATTTTATTCCATTTTAAGAGTTAAGATTTTATTCCATTAATTGAGTTAAGTGTGTGGATTTTATAATATATCTTATAATTTTATATTATAATATATATTAGAATATATAATATATCTGTCTGATAATACTGATACTGATAATATAAATATTTATAATTTTTTTTTTTTTTAATTTTGTATTTACATTTATATATTTTTTATGAGAGAACAATGAATGAATATTATTTTTGCTTTACTAGATTTCAGAGAAAGCAGGCAACTGGAGCGGTGTATTGGACGCAACTCAACCAATGCCGCATTGCTTCCAGAATGGTTTTTACCCCGAAGACCCAGAAAGCAATGGGGAAGAAGACTGTCTCTATCTCAATGTATTCACACCCAATGCAAGTCTCTATTTGATATTTATTTATTCCGGTAAGCAAACAGAAATTTTCTTTAACAATTGGCATGGAATAATACCCATAGGATCCTTCGTCTTTCGTTTTGGTAAGCTAATTTTTGTTTTTACAACGATACGTTATTAAAACCACGAATAGAAAACCCTGGAAAATTTGAAACAGAAAAATTAAGAAATCAATTTAATATAAATATACACCAATAGGGAAGGTTTATCGAAAAGTGTGGGTAACCTCTGGGCGAGACCATAGGCGGATCCAGCCGATCGTAAAGGGGGGGACTGCAGTCCTAAAGAGGGTGGCAGCAGCCCCACAGACCTTTATTTGGATCTGCTAATCAGCTTTTTTACCTTTATATTCCTTTCCCTCAACTAAAATTCGACTTGTTCTGCACATTATTTGTTCTTTAACTTGCTTTCTTACATTAAGGAAAGTCAAATTCTATCTTTAAATGACGAAAAATTTTCCAAAGGGAGGGGCTGCAGCCCCCGCAGTTCCCCCCCCCCCCCCCTGGATCCGCCAATGGGCGAGACCAATTTTGACCGTGATATTAGTGGAATCCGACTGCGTCCTTCTCAGTAAAACATTGCCTCCATAACCGGCTCCAAATTGGCCACGCCCAGAAGGTACCTCGGAACATTATAGCATAGATAATAGTATGTTAGTTGCTAAATACATGAAGGAAATGATTCATGTTGAGAAACGACCTTGTAATTAATCATGACTGCTGAGAAAGAATTAATAACAATGGTAATTAGATGGTAAGCTGTGAATAGGTTAAAATCAAATCTACTGAATTGCATAGGAATGATGTATTTAATATACAATTAAATTGCATTATACATAATTATAAGAAAGTAAGGAAATGATACAAACTGAATAACTGAAGGTAAGGTATTTGGTACCTACAGTTTATAATTAGGTGGAAAAAATCATCTTGTCTCCAATACAATTAGTATTATTTGTATTTAAATAACATTATTCGAAAATAGAGATCCAAAGCACTTCATCTCTTTCTTAACGTGATAAATTTTTCATCAGATAACCGGAAGATTGCCTGTAATCTTCACCATACATGGAGGTGCTTTCATCTCCGGTTCGGTTGATCTTCTCGGTTCCCTCAAGAACTTCATGGACGAAGATATCGTATTCGTTGAACCTCACTATCGCCTTGGAATTTTGGGTATGACTTAGTTCTATTATATATTCGTATCAAAAAGTAATTAATTGCAAAAAATTAAGATTTATTTTACTTTTTTTTTATTTTTAGGTTTTCTCAGTTTTGAAGACGATGTAATACCAGGTAATTTTGGTCTTAAGGACATAGCGTTGGCATTGGAATGGGTCCACGAGGAAATCGGTTCATTTGGCGGAGACCCAAACCTGATAACCGTCATGGGTGGGAGTACCGGTGGAGGAACTTCTCACATCATTTGTGAAATTCCTAGAACTAATCGTAAGCTTTATTTTACAAATGAGCTCTACAGTTGACAGAATGACTAACGCCAATTTTAACACATCTCAGTAAAGTACATTTAATAATATTTTTCTTTAGAAAATCCGTACCTGCGTATTTTGTATGTGTGTATATGTCATTTTTTTTTTTTTTGGTCCACCCCTTCCTCGCCGATCTGGTGTTTCCGAGCCTGGGGCGTGGGTTAGGGATTGATTCCGAGTTTTATGAATTTCCCCTGGCTCCGGGATTTGAACTTGCTATCTTCGAGTTCCCAAACATGTGTCGGTTGTCATTGGCAACGCATTTCCCCATCCTGTATCCCGTATTTACTTTAGTCAACTGTCATATTTGTATATTTCCTTCAAACTTTTACAAAATAAAAAGGTACGTAGGTAATTTTCAGTAGAAAAACATCATTGAAAGTGCTTTCTGAAAAAAATGTTCAAATTGGAGGCATTCTGTCAATTGATGAAAGGCTCATAATAGCATTCCATATACATTCATACATTGCTTGTTCCATCCACCAGTCACTGTGTGCTTAAAAGGATTCCCCTTTTATTTAATTTAGGCTTGCATTTTTTATCAATTTAATTTGTCCGAAAAAGAAAAGCGAAGAATGGAATAGTTCAAGGAAATCCTGCTATTGACCCAATATTACTCTGTTTTAGCTCTCATAAAGGGCTGCATATCTTCGAGCGGGGACGGCTGGGCACCCTGGGCAATATCGGAAACCGGAGCAGCCCGAAAAAAGGCCATGATGGTTGCTGAAAAGGTAGGCTGTAACCAGACAGGAGATCAACTACTTCAGTGTCTGCAGAATAAACCGGCCGATCTTGTTGGCAACAACAGAATGTTAGACGTATGGTTGACAAATTTATATTATACTACTTGTAGACTAATAAATCTAAAAACTTGAAGGATCCTTGCCTGCTTCAACGTTGTTCAAGTCATTCATAAATGTACGATTAAGAAAGCTTAATAAAAAATTATAGATATATACACCTCGTGTAACACTATTTTAGCACCCCCTGCGAATGACGGTCCTCATATCTCCAGTAGTGGAACCTGCGACTGCTCATGGAGCACTACTGACGAGCTGGCCCACAACGGCAAATCACAACTATCCTCGGATCCTTGGAGTGTGCCAGGACGACGGAACGTCCCTCACTCTCTGTGAGTATTATACTTTATATAACCCCATTCACTAGCTTAATATAGAGGCTAGCAAAATCTCGACGATTTGGTTGAGGAGATGGGACTAGCTTCCCTTCCAACTTAGTAATTACTGATGCTGACTACGTGCTATTGCGAGAATATAGGGACGAGACAGCCCACAGTAGTCCCGATTCACGCATTATGGGGCCAAAAATCCCGAAAACCAACTTTTTCTTTTCTGGATCTAATATTTTTTCTTGGTTTTTATATGAATGCTAGACCTTGAATTGACATAGTTGAAACAAAAATAGAAACAAAGCTTATTCTACAATATTTCAAATTTGTATTTTCCTGTCAATACCATCCGCGTTCTTTTTGCAGCCCGTTAACCAATGTTTGTATCATTCGATAGTTAATTTCTATCAAATTTTACTTATTTGACCTTGAATGTGCATTCCATATGCAATACACAGACATCCAAATGATTTCTGTATCCAGTGATTTAAGCGAATGAACTATTTTTTAAATTAAACAATTTTGGTCACCTATTGTTCAGATTAGGGAATGTCTGAACAATTTTGTCTGCGAGGGTTGTGGCACTACAGAAACTATTTGAGTTTCAATTGGTATAGGTTTCACGTGCAGCACGATCCAGCAACATATGGAAAAGGGGAGTTAACATATGGCTACCGTTCATTCCAGGCTAAAAGCCACATGGGTTGTCCCTGACTATTGGGTCTCACAGTTCCTCACGGGGCATGGGGGTTTCCGAGCCAAGCTCGTAGAACATGGTAAGGACATCGATCCCCTATGCCCAACTTGTAGGGAACCGGAGACCGCTGAGCACGTTTTACTGACCTGTACTGCCTATGAGACACTAAGAGCCAACCTGCTGAGAGAGACAGGGCTCTAAATTCTGACTGCTAACGATCTCCCTCAGCTGATGGTGAAGGAGAACTACCCGTACTTCAAATCCTTTGTTTACGGGTGGAAGGAAGCAGTTGGCCAGGATCACTTCACCTTGGGACGGAGGGCTGGAGCTGCTCCGGGAAGACCGCCGGACTGAGGAGAAGAATAGAATAACACACCAATGAACAGAAGTACACACCAGTGATTAAACTGCTATTTTATGCCACGTTGCGGCAGTGAGTTGATTCTCAGAATCTTCTCACTGCTGCAAATCCGTATTGCCTTAAAAGGCAAGGTAGGAAGAAGAATAAATAAATAAATAAGTTTTAGAGATAAAGCATGAGTCACGGCCGGCCGGCTCGAAGGGTGCGCTACCTTAATTTGATGTTTGTGGTCCTAATTTCTGTTGAGCTAGTTAATAAATCACTAATTGCAGGGAAATGAAATTTTTAATTTTTATTTATAATGTTAAAATTATTAACTTATATATTTGAAATTCAATATGTGCACTTTAAAACGTGTTCTTTTCATTCCACTGTTGTATAGACTTCAAATTATTCCTAGTGAACATTCTTATGTAAATGTGTACGTGCGTTTTTTTTTTCGTGTTTTAAAATTTCGTATAAAAAAATAATGTACCTAATACAAATGCTCTAGTGATGACTTATTAAATGATTACTTAGTATGAGTAATTCTCAAGAAAATCAAAAGAGTTCTTTTTGTTATAAATTAAACATTTTACAAGATAAATTAATATAAAATGAATTATGAACCTATATAAAACAAATGTGCAGTCCACTGATAAACACACATTCTTCCAACCCTCCCTTATACCCCCACCTCTACCCATAACTATTTTCATGAAACCTATATAAAACCACTCTAAAATCCACTAATAAACACAATAAAAAGTTTGAACAAGTTTTTCCCACTAAAAGTTATAATATTAGTAAGAAATTCTCCCACCCCTCCAACTTACCCCATCCCCACCCTTACCTATTTCCATGAAACCCATATAAAACAACTCTAAAATCCACTAATAAACACAATAAAAAGTTTGAACAAGTTTTGCCCACTAAAAGTTATAGTATTAGTAAGAAATTTTTCCACCCCACCCTTACCTAATTTCATGAAATTACCTAATTTCAAAGCTCGGACCAGATCCGTTGTCTGTAAGTATTTTCTGCACCATGATGGGCGGATCGGGACCACTTTGCGGCCGAGCGTGCTGTAACGTGGCCCTTTTTAGAGTTAAGGTGGCTGTTGGATCTGGCAGGGGCAGATTGAAATTTGTTTCATGGCGTTTAATTCCGAAACTTAGTAAAAAAGGTTTAGGATCGTCATAAGAAATTCTTATGACGCTTTTATTCTTATTAAGAATAAAAGGGTGTTGTCTACTAATGACCGAACTGAAGGCTGGCCGCATAGTGGAGCGACGGCAAACAAACAGGGCTTAATTGCTTAAGAAGGTACTCATTGTCGCGCTGCTCGCCTTCACTCTATGCAGTGTTCCTATTTAAGCTAACCTAAAAATACTCTTTAAGCATCGTTCAGTTAATAAAATGCGATTAAATTGTCCGGAAAATGCTCACATGTATTGAATTTCCCTTCATTACTGTTTTGCAATTGAAGGGTAAATTGTTTTTCTCATGCTGATGTCATTTTATTAAATTCAATAAAATAAAAATTATTCTGGATGGATGCTAATATCAATATGGTGAACAAAAAACTTTCGTCATCCTATTTTTACTTTCACTAAGTAAGAAGTATTGCGATCGTGAAAAATTTCGACTTCCGGTTTTCAACGGAAATACACGTTTTGGGGCCCCCTGAGTCCAAATAACCAAGTCCCGCGAAATGGTCTGTGTGTTTGTGTGTGTGTGTGTGTGTGTGTGTGTGTGTGTGTGTGTGTGTGTGTGTGTGTGTGTTTGAGTGTGTGTGTGTTTGTGTGTGTGTGTGTGTGTGTGTGTGTGTGTGTGTGTTTGTGTGTTTGTGTGTTTGTGAACAGACTAGCTCAAAAACTATAAACCGTGCGAACCTGAAATTGGGTATTTAGTGTAGGTATGTGCCCGCGATGTGACAGCAAAAATTTCATCAAAATTGCTCAAAGGGAGGGGGTACTTTATTTAATAACTATTTCCGTTTTTTCGATTTTCTCAAAAACGGCTCTAACGATTTTGATTAAACTGAGTATTTGATGTATGGATATGCCCGAGATATGACTGTAAAAAATTCATCAAAATTGATCAACCGGGGGGGGGGGGGACTTTACTTAATAAATTTTATATCATTTTCACGTGTTTTTTTTATTTACTCAAACACGGCTTTAACGATTTTGATCAAACTGGGTATTTGATGTATGTATATGCCTAAGATGTGATAGCTAACATTTCATCAAAATTGATCAACTAGAGGGGGACTTTAGTTAATAAATTTTGAATCATTTTCAAGTGTTTTTTTTATTTACTCAAAAACGGCTTTCACGATTTTGTTAAAACTGAGTATTTTGATGTATATATATGCCAAAGATGTGATAGCCAACATTTTAGAGGAGAAAAAAGAAAAATATTCAGTCAACTCATAAAACACGTTGAGCCCAGGCATTCGTAGTACACCTTGAATGACAGACCATTATTCATAATTAAAGCCGTTCTGTTCATTTAATTGAAATTATTGGTTTCATGGTAACTAAATGAAATTTTCGTCAAGTAGATAGAGAAATATAAAATCAGACGACTTGGAGTATTATGCTTGCATTGCCGAATCGTCACAAGCAAATGAAAACAAAAATAAGAAATGAATGTGGAAAAATGTGTAACTTTGAGAAGTGGCATTAAAAAAAACGCATTAATTTCTATTCTAAGTAAGTTGGTAAGTGAAAGTTGTGTGTTGCGCACACGCACTAGATTTTTTTTTGTCAATTTTATCTTACGATCCTATCCACTATGCGGTCAGCCTTACCTCGACCGGTGAAGTAATACGTTTAGTTTTTAGTCACTGTTTAGCTGTTACATCACTTTAGAATTATTTTGTTATTTAGTAATTAATTATCGTTGGATAATTAATTTACAATTCTTATGATTCCCGGCCGTGGTTGAATCTTTTATCTTCTAATTAAATAGTTTATAATTATTTTGTGTTCTCGTTCTTCTAATTTATACCTAGCAATTTTTTTTCAAACCGCAATGATCTATACAATACATATTTCTGAATCGCACTTTTTAATTTGATTTTTCTTTATCATAACAGTTTACGAGTTCGGCCTGAAAAGCAAAGAAGAGACAGAAAACTTTATTAACAATTTCAATGAGACAATTATATCTCAACTCCATTTAGAAAACAGAACTAGCGACTTTATGAAGATATGGGAGAGGTTCTTTACAAAAGATGTTCATCCTTTGGTAGCTATCCGCAATGTGAGTATTTAGATGTTTTACTGCAAACTAATGATAAATATATTTTCTATGCTAATAAAATCAACGATATGAACATATCATAACAGTAATGAAATTAATCGACATCATATGATAGGTAATCATATGACGATTAACCCGGCGTTGGTCGCGTTGTGAGCATTTTGCTCACACTTGCCGAAAATCTTGTGTATTTCGCTTATTTATTTTTCTTTAATTCTGATATTTTTTCTATTTATCATTTATAAATTAACTCACTTTAGGAAGTTGTTTTTGAAAAAAAAAAATTGCCGCGCTAAGCCCCAATAAAACGTTTTGTTCGAAAAAACGGGAGCGTGAGCAAATTGCTCACAGCGCGACCATCCGTGACACAGAACTGAGCCACCGTGCGGGCCGCTCCGAGACCTGCACGGACGTGCCCATCTCCGCTGTAATGAGCCCAAATCTTGTCAGTACACGTTTGTGTTTCTTTGATAAAATATTGTAATTGTTCTGTTAGTTTAGTTCGGAAAATGAGTGGAACAAGACGTGCTGCGAAAATATTACGGCTTTTGGGGGATCGTCCGGAAGAAAAATATGACTACGTATTTTCGTCTCTTCTCTTCGAATTTTTAGTAAAAGCTTAGATTAGTTTTTATATTTTTGAGTAAAACGGGGTATTTCGTTTTTAGATTGTTATTCGTTATTGTTTTCATTAGATTCTTCCTATTCCAATGGTACCAACTTTATGCGATTTTTAATATTTTTATATTTTTTTTTTTCTACTAATAATTTCTTATTTTTCTTTTTATAATTTTGGTTAATGTATGCTACCGCACTTTTCTTACAATAAATACTTATTTTTTTATCTAAAAATCGTGTTAATAAAGCATTTATTCTTGTTTACTCTCTTCTATTCATTCCCCTCCTATCAAACAAGTGCATGAATGATTAATTAATGATTGCATTAAACTGATGAAAACACCTTAAATAGATTAATAATTTATTGATAAACATATCCTAAATTAAAAGAAACAAAAATATGACGAAGAATGCTGCTTAAAAATAATAGAATAGCCAAAAACTGAGGTGTGAGCAATTTGCTCACGCGCGACCAACGGTGTCTCACGAAGGGGCGCGACCAGCGCCGGGTTAAAGGTCAGCCCACACATGTCAGCACCGCATCCGCACCACAGTACGGATCTGATTCATTTACGATGAATAGATAGTAACCATTCACACAAGCGGATGCGGTGCTGACATGTGTGGCCTGACCTTTAGGCATAACTAATATATAATTACATAAATATGTAAGTTAAATTAAAAATATTCTGAACGTAACCTATATTATTGCTGCGGTGCGGATCCTGACCTTTACTCAGACTGTTCGAATACTTTCTGCACTGACTGTATCTTTATTAACTGTGTAAAGGTCAGGCCACACATGTCCGCACCGCATTCGCATCCGCGCGTGTGAACGGTTGCTATCTATCGTAATGAATCAGATCCGCACTGCAGCACAGATCTGATTGATTTACGAAGGAGATATAATAACCGTTCACACACGCGGATGCGGTGCGGACATTGTGGCTTGACCTTTATGCATAACTAAAGGTAATATGTAAGTTAAATTAAAATTCTGGAGATAACCTTTAAAAACGATTAAAACTACATATTAAGGTCAGGACACAAATGTCCGCTCCGCATCCGCATCCGCGTGTATGAACAGTTACTATCTATCCTTCGCAAATGTATCAGTTCCGTGCTGCGGTGCGGACATGTGGCCTGACCTTAATGTGTGAAATACAAGAATAAAATATCTGGATTGGTGCACGGATCACCCAACTTTTACTTACAAACCTCCTTTCTTTGTTTAAATATAGCCAATATATTTTGAAAATGGCATTCGTCGTGGGAACACAAAATTTTTGTCTGAATGACAAATGTTTTTATAAATTCTTTTGAAAAGTAGATCAGTCCAATGTGATTTACCAAGAAGTTGGATCCGCTTTCTCGTTTGACTCGTAATTTCCATGGATTTGTTTGAATTTTTTATATAATAATGTTTATATTAAGGATTATAGAAATAAAAATCGAGTTTTCACTAGACGATCCAGTTTTAGACGGCATATCGTAAATATAATAAGCCAATAGAACAGGTAAGTTTACTCAATAGTTAAATAAAAGTTTTTTTATTTTATTTATGATAGTACGGCAATGCATACGTGGCGTACATTTTAGAATTCTCTATTAAGTTATGGAAACTTCATTAGTTTCATGGAAAAAATAATTTCCATTAAATATGTATGTTCCAACACGAACATACATAAAACACGTCGACAACCCTTTCACATGAGCAGTCTTCCCACCAGCAAGGTGTCGGAACAAATCTATTTAACGGGTATTATTTGTAAAATGTATGCAATATACATTTTATAAACTAATTATACTAATTTAAAATTTTCTAATATTAAAAAATGAATGAACTAGCAATGAAATCTTGATGAAATAAATATATTAATTAGATGGTCCTATGTAATTTATTTAATCACTGTATTTAATGTCTCATAGTTTGTCTCGGAATACTTATTTCTGCACCCGGTTATGAAAAGCTTGAATAGTCATCCTGGACCACTTTATTTTTACAAGCTCAACTACACCCAAGGACCACCATATTATCCCATGGGCCGTTCACCTTTTCCAGGTAAATGATAAAAATTATTTTCCTTTTTTTTGTGATCCTTATATTAACCTCAACTATTACAATTTTTTATCCAACGTTTCGGCACTCACGCCATTATCAAGATAAACATCTAAAAAAAGTTTTTATATTTTTATTTTTATTGAAAGAATTAATAAATTCTGCCACAGTCAAGATCATTAATATGGAAATAGGAATCCGAACTTTGTCTTAGACAGGAAGTGGTATTGAGTTGAAAAGGATTGATGAACAGGATCTGCGTCTCAGGGTGAAGGTGATATGTTTACATTTTGATTCTTTTATTTTGATGCCCCAGTTGCTGCACCAATGCTCAATAAAATAGAGGTGTCTTTGGAGGATCAGGGATGCTGTTTTAGGATTTCGATGATTCGTAGGGTTTTCGTAGGGATATCGGCGGTATAGAGGATGTAGAGAACTGGACCCAGGACGCTGCTTTTAGGGACACCGGCCAGAATTGGGTAGTAATCAGAGAGTTCTGCACCGCAGCGGACTTGAAAGAAATGATTTGAGAGGTAGGATCGAGGGACTAGGGCTAGAGTTTGGGGTAGATGGGCTTAAAAAGCAAACCATCGTGCCACACCCGGTCGAAAGCTTGTGCTACGCCCGGAGAGGCACCAGTAAAATATTGCTTGCTTTCAAGTGCTTGTTGAACTGTGGAGTGGCCAGAACGAAATCCAAAGTGGTGTGAGAGGATTTTCTGGGATTCAAGGATAGTTAGGATTATTTTAAGAAGGATTTTCTCAGTATTTTTTTAAAGGATTGGGAGTAGGCTTATTGGTCTGTAAGATGATGTGTAGGTTTGCCAGGCTTAGGGAAGAGGATGATTATGGAATGTTTCCAGAGCAAAGGAAAGTGGGTTGTGCGAAGGATATAGTTATATTAGAATGTAAGGAATATAATGGCTTTTCCGGGTAGTTGGCGAAGGATCTTGGAAAAGAGGAGATCATGTCCTGGGGATTTACTGGAATTCAGTTTATTGATACGGAATTTGACATCAGAGATGTTTACGGCTTTAGGAGGTAGGGAGAGAAGTATGGGCGGAGTAAGGAAACCCTTAGCTTCTGCGGTGTGGGTAGGATTTTGTTCAGGGTTGGGAGTAAACGTGTTACACAGATGCGTGGCAAATTCTTCTGCTCTGTCCTCTCGAAAAAGCCCAGGAACCATCCTCACGCCGTATGGGATGGAAGAGGGGCCGGTATTTTATAATCTTTTTAATTACTTTCCTTTCGTCGAATGTAGATAGGGAGGAGAGGTAGGAACTATAGGTTTGTGATCTGAAGGCAGCTAGTTTCTTTTTTACGAGTTTGGAAAGATGTTTGTATGATTTCCGATCGTCAGGATGCTTGGTGATTTGCCAGTGGGACCTAGAACCACTAGAACCTTGCTCGGATGAGGTTAATAAGATCCTGGGGTTGGGAAAATTTCCAACGGTATCTTGGTTGTAAAGGACATGAGGATGCTGACCAGATTGCTTTTTGGATCAGAGTGGTAAAAGAATTTACGGCATCGTCTAGGTCTTAGGATGTTTTTAGGGACACTCTGAGGTCTATTTTATCATTTAGGATTTCTCTTAAGAGGTTCCAGTTAGCTGGACCGCTAAGAAATGTGGCTTCAGCTTCAGAATCGGCGATGTTGATAGGGTAAGTGTGATAAGTAAGAGGAATGGTTAAGAGGGTGTGATCTGAGGTAAGGTCGTTGATCCTTAAATTTGAATAATTTAGTGGTCCTAGACCTTTGTGGATGAAGAAGTCAAGGAGATCGGGACTGCGGTTGGGATCGTTTGGCCAGTATGTTGGTGTGTCCGCGGAGAGGATGTTGCCATGATGGGAGTTAATAGCTGATAGTAAGGTTCGCCCTCGGGAATTGGTCGTTCTGGCTCCCAATTGCTGGGGTTTGGCATTCAGGTTTCCTAAGGATTTTAGGAAATGAGATAAGTTGTGTTTCGGAAATAGATATTTTAGGTGGGGAATATGGTGCGGCAATAGTTAAAGGGAAGGATAAGGTTTTGATTACTGTTTCCTACAGACCGCAGAAGTCTGTAGGAAATTGTGGACAGTTAGGGGATAACGTGATGTGATAGGGATTGATGGAACAAGACAGCAGTACCGACACGTGCTGTTCCATCTGGGTGGTCAGTGCCGTAGATTTGGTAGTGAGGTACGTTGAATATTTGTTTACTCATTAGTAGGGTTTCCGTTACAAAGGCTATGTCAATATTTTTTTCATTTAGTAATGTAGTAAGTTCGTTAGTGTGGTTTCGATCACCATGCGGGTTCCCGAGAAGAAAGGATAGGGATTCGATTGAGGACATTTAAGGATATCTTGGCGTTGTGATAAGATTGGACAAGACATTTGTAAGTAAGGTGATGAGTGGGGGGACAAGGGATCTGAACTCGGAGAGGAATGATGTCAGCAGACTGGTAATGTCATTGGCATTGCTAGGTGGAGGAATATAGTAAATTTGGTGGTTACAGCACTTTTGGGTAAGGAGTGATTGGATTTGGATTAAGTATGCTAGTTATTAGATAATAATTACACATTAATACTACTTTCAAATATATGTTATTTCTAAGCTTTTTGCCAACAAGATGCTTATATTTGTTTATTTCCACAAGTTTGTTTGTTTGTTAACGTCCATTTTTATGCTACTAAGGCTAATCGGACGATGCTACAGTGGGAGCCCTAAATTTTGCCTATCCAGGTACAATTAGGATAGGGATATTTAACGAGTACCTGACATCGTACAGGCTCGGGACCCCCATTTTACGTCCTATCCGAGGGACGGCATAGCTAAGGATTTTTTACTCCCATTAAAAAAATCCTATGGCCACAGCTGGAATCGAGCCCGCGACCTTAAGTATTGTAGGTTGCCATGCTAACCACAACACCACAGGTGAACCCTATTTCCACAAGTTATAAAGTATTTGTATTGCAAAATTTGGAAGTTCTTAGTACTTTTCGATTCATAATTGCACTTAAGTAATGTTTTGTTTTTACAAAAGAGTTCATTGACGTATGAAAGATGGCATGGGATACTGAACGTAGTTCGCCCTAGAGTGTAGTTCGCCCTAAAAATTATAATATTTATGAAATCTCCGTATCCGGACACATAAGAATGCACCCTCATTTCAATGTAATCCATAAATGTTTAATAATTTGTAAAGCGAGCGCCCCCCCCCCCTCCCCCCGCTCACGTAGAAATAAAAAACTTATAATATTTTTGTAATCTCTGTATCCGGAAACATAAGAATGCACCCTCATTTCAGTGAAATCCGTAAATGTTAAATTACCGAAATCTGAGCGCCCCACCCCCCCATGAACCCAAGTTTCCAATTCCTATTGAATACCCTTTAAATTTAAAAATATTACTACATAAAACATAAAAGTTACTCTAATGTGGAAGAAATTTTCTCCAGTCCTCAAGTACTTAAATGCTGTACTTGATTACCGGAGTACTGACAGTAAATATAAGTTGAGTACTTTCGATAAATTCAGTAATCAAGCTGTTGATTACTCTTTATCAGTACTCCGTATTCATATTACATTTTTGCCCATCTCTAATTTTGGCTGTCACATCGCGGGCAGATACATACACTAAATACCCAGCTGGATCAAATTAGTTAGAGCCGTTTTTGAGATAATCGAAAAAAACTTAAAAGCTGTTATGTAAAGTACCCCCCCTTCGGATAAGCAACTCCAATGGCGGCCGGCGTGAGTAAACAACAAGGTATTCCGATCACGCCCTACCCGATATCCATCAGTTCGGGTGTACCAAGAGTTTCCGAGATCCGTTGTCGACTTTATCTACATTTTTGGAAGAGAATTCATTCGTTGTTTACTTTATTAGGGTAAATCCGATCTACACAAAATCTTCAATCTGATAAATCATGTGCGATTTGTTCTTTAACCTATGGAGTCATTTTATTTAAAATCATCATCAAATCATTTTAAAAAATATCCTTCTTGGTTATTTAAATACATTTTTCTTGAAACAACAAAAATATGATAATCTGGTTGTTAGGAATACTCGGATTCTTATATTATAAATTTATTTGTACCTTTTATATTTATGTGTGCATTTAACTTGAACCCATTTAAACAGGACAATAATATATTTTTAAAAAACAAACAAATTAACTACTACATCTGCTCGGGAGCTCTCGGTAAACCCGAACTGATTCGTGGATATCGTGTAGGGCGTGATCGGAGTACCATGTTGTTTATTCACGCTGGCCGCCATCTTGGAGTTGCTTATCCGAAGTAATACCGTACCCCCTCGGTTTGGCCAATTTTGATGAAATTTTAGCTGTCAACGCGGGAATATATGTACACAAAATACCCAATTTCAAGTTTCTATGGTTTATAGTTTTGAGCTAGTCTGTTCAAACAAACACAGACCATTTCGCGGGACCTGGTTATTTGGACTCTGGGGACCACAGAATATGTATTTCCGTTGAAAACCGGAAGTCGAAATTTTTAAAAATCGCAATTATGTACTTTAATATACTTTACTATATATTTCATATACTGGGTGTCCCAGACCTAGTGTAAAAAAAAAAATTGGGTATTACTACATGCTAAACGGGGTAGAATGGCGCAGAAACGAGAGATAGAATTTTTTTGTCTAAATTTTTGAAATCTTACTTTTTCTTAAAAATGGCAGTTTTCTCTACTTCGGTTTAGCGTAGAAACAAAAACAATGATATTTTCTTAATCAGCATTAAATTTCCTAAAGGATGAGTTAAATTTGGTTATTTTAAATCCACTTTAAGTGGGACTTTTAACGCGCTAAACACAAAACATTTATTAAAACTTAAATTTTTAATAGTTTTTGAAAATTCCTCACTCCCCACTGGAGCACCGTAGAAACTGTCAAATTTCCTAAGAACTGCGAAATTTAGTTAGCTTATTATTGGTGTAACCCATGATACAATGCACTTCACCTTTTAAGTCTAAAAGAATTTTTTCTGTTGAAAAACACACTAGAGATGTCGCTGCTGGGGCAATGAGGGAGCGCACTAGAGCATGGCATCCAAAGTAATGCATGCCGAACTTCCCATGAGTTAGAGTTAGTTTTACTTTTTGAAGACTAGAAAGAACAATGTATGAATTCTAAAAGGGTAATAATATTCAAAAATTAAAAAAAAAAACTGCTTAGTTTAAATTTTAAAAATACTTCCTTTAAAATAAATTAAACTTTTTTCTCCTCTTCTACTCAAATTTGAAAACTCCTACCTATAAAACCTTTGAAGATAAAAAATAATATTATTATTGTAGAACCATACTAAAATGGATTATTGCAGAGCGTGTTCAAAATTTCATCCATAACTTTGGATGCAGGCTTGTCTTAAACATTTTTTTTTTAATTTTAGATTATTATTACCCTTTTTATATTATTTAGAATTCATACATTGTTCTTTCTAGTCTTAAAAAAGTAAACCTAACTCTAACTCATGGGAAGTTCGGCATCCATTACTTTGGATGCAGGCTCTAGCGCGCTTCCTCATTGTCCCAGCAGTGACATCTCTAGCGTGTTTTTCAACAGAAAAACTTCTTTTAGACTCAAAAGGTGAAGTGCAATTGTATCAATGTGTTTAAAATGTTTTGTGTTTAGTGCGTTAAAAGTCACACTGAAAGTGGATTTAAAATAACCAAACCTAACTTATCCTTTAGGAAATTTAATGCTGATTAAGAAAATATCATTGTTTTTAATTAATCCAATCTTAAATTGTGGCTAACCACCAATTTTAAATTATTTTTAAATAATTTATTTTTTGAAGAGAAAAGATTTGGCTCCGCCGGGAGTTGAACCCGGGTCTCCTGCGTTACATGCGAGGATGCTAACCGCTACACCACAGTGCTCGGCTCAAGGCAGAGCAAATCCTGTCTGCCTTTAGCCGAGCACTGTGGTGTAGCGGTTAGCATCCTCGCATGTAACGCAGGAGACCCGGGTTCGACTCCCGGCGGAGCCAAATCTTTTCTCTTCAAAAAATAAATTATTTAAAAATAATTTAAAATTGGTGGTTAGCCACAATTTAAGATTGGATTAATTAAAATAATTTAAAAAATTGACTTATGTCAATAAGTATCATAAATTGGACAAAATTTGTCCACCTCCCGCTACTACTGGCAAAACTTGTGAGATAGGGGGAGTAGGTATCAGTGAAGAGGAAGGATTTGCTCTGCCTTGAGCCGAGCACTGTGGTGTAGCGGTTAGCATCCTCGCATGTAACGCAGGAGACCCGGGTTCGACTCCCGGCGGAGCCAAATCTTTTCTCTTCAAAAAATAAATCATTGTTTTTGTTTCTACGCTAAACCGAAGTAGAAAAAACTGCCATTTTAAAGAAAAAAGTAAGATTTAAAAAATAAAGACAAAAAAATATTCTATCTTCTCAACAGATTGATATAGGAAACTCGTTTCTGCGCCATTCTACCTCGTTTAGCATGCAGTATTACCCATTTTTTTTTACACTAGGTCTGGGACACCCAGTATAGGTAAGTGAAAGTAATACATGACTTACATTGAAATAAAATAATATATTTTATGGGTAAAAAAAATATATATGTAACTATACATAAAGCTTTTCATAACTGTTAATGAATAAATATAAGTAAATAATAAGGACAATTATCAAGTGGGAGTTTAGGACCAGTATCTAAGAATAATTGCATTAGTTTAATTTGAAACAGTTTCCTCTAATAATGCTAAAATTTAAACAATAAGACACAAATTGGGGGGGATACTATTAATTTTATTCTTAAAGTTTATGCAATAATTTATTGTATTTCAGAAACTCCACATGCTGCCGAAGTTCCTTTATTCTACGGGGTCAATTACGAGACTCCAGTTGTCATTCCTACACCAACGGACATTATATTATCCAGGCTCTTAATCAAGATGTGGGTGAACTTCGCCAGGAATCAGTGAGTAGTTTATGCCACTTTAATGTTTATTATAGAAAAATTATAAATCTTAATGTGAGACAAATAATAAAAGTTCATACTGTTTATAACATTACAAAAAGTAAATACTAGTAGCAATACAGCAACACAAAAGTAATAATATAAAGGGTGTAATAGATTCTCGAAATATCCATCAAATGTACTAAAACAGTTATATAACTGTTCCAACGTTATAAAGTCTAGAACTCAGTTCAATTTAACAGACAAAATCATATAAATTTTCTCCCATCAATACATCATTTTTCAATTTTTTATTGTGATTTTAAATGCATTACTTACTCCCAGGGGGTTGGCAGGTTATTTGGATAGTTCTTAAATAATTAGAAATCTGGTGCGATGCAACACAACTTTCACTTACCAACTTATTTAGATTAGAAATCGACGATTTTTGGTAAATATATAAACGCCATCACTCATCTTTCCATATCTGTTTACTAATTTATGCTTGTCTCCATCAGTTATACAGTATTATAATCTGTATTACAAAACTTGAAAGATCTCAAGTACTTTTGAATTCATTATCGTTTATATATATTTTTTTAAGGGGCCTAAAATATTCTTATTTCATTAATAGTCAAGTATTTCTTACTACTTGCTTGTTTTCTACTGCTAGCTGCTTTTTTTTTTAATTATCGTCAAGGTAAATCGATAAGTGTATTTACGAATCATAGTAATTTAAAACTTAAAATTCTTGTCTCTTTTGCCTCGCTGGACACCGAGAACTATTACTGTGCCTCTAAAAGTACTTTATATTGCATTCAGAATTCTATTATAGAACTAAAGTTTGGAAACTAAAATATAATTACCATATTTTTTTAACTCCGTAAACTACTTGAAATAATTTGTGCATTACGTATTTACTCTCTAAAGTAAACTAAAAAAAATTATTGTTAAATGCAAGCATAATACTCCATCACGTCGGATCTTATAATTCTCTATTAGTTGTTGTATACTTCATTTGGTTACCTTGGAAACAAATAATTTCCAATATGTTCCAAAACACTTTGACAACTCTTTCTCATAAACAGAACTTTCTTTTTTCTCCTCTAAAATGTTGGCTATCACATCTTTGGCATATATATACATCAAAATACTCAGTTTTAACAAAATCGTGAAAGCCGTTTTTGAGTAAATAAAAAAAACACGTGAAAATGATACAAAATTTATTAAGTAAAGTCCCCCCTCCGGTTGATCAATTTTGATGAAATTTCTACAGTCATATTTCAGGTATATAAATAGATCAAATACTCAGTTTAATCAAAATCTTTAGAGCCGTTTTTGAGAAAATCGAAAAAAACTTAAAAAGTTACTAAATAAAGTACCTCCTCCCTTTGAGCAAATTTGATGAAATTTTTGCTGTCACATCGCGGGCATATACATACACCAAATACCCAATTTCAGTTTTGTACGGCCTATAGTTTTTGAGCTAGTCTGTTCACACACACAGACACACAGACCATTTCACAGGACTTGGTTATTTGGACTCAAGGGACCCCAAAACGTGTATTTCCGTTGAAAACCGGAAGTCGAAATTTTTCACGATCGCAATACTTCCACTTACTATATATTTCATATATAGGTAAGTGAAAGTAAAAAAATGCAATTATCGATGTTTTCATTACATATTATTTAAGTTTATTTTCCTCAATATAGGGACGAACATTGTTCCCGATGGAAATTTAAATGATATAATTAAATAAAAGTGATTTTGATTTCTTTTTTTGTCCGATGGCTCAATATAAATTAAGAAATCCTAGCAGTGCAGTTTAACAACATGAATGTAGAACATCTCTAGGAACTGCCCGCATTACCTAACGTCCGTCCCACTTCTCTTTCAATGCAATGATTCTAAAATAAAATGAAAGTAAGAATAAGTTTAAAAACTTTAATGAATGTATTTTAGACATAAGATTTCCGTCGGCTAGATGAAATTCAAACAATTACCATTATCTTTGCTTTTATTATTAATTATTGCATTTTTTTTCCCTCAACATATGGACAAACATTCTTGGGATAGAATTTTAAATTTTAATAAAAGTTATTTTGAATTATTTTTGTCTGATGGATCAATGTACAGGGACTTGCAAATGGTTTCATAAAATGTTTCTTGTTTTGTTTTTTATTAGAAAAATAATTAGGAAATTTACGCATTCAAAAACCACAAATGAGTCTAAATGCCTCATTGCCCTGCCTGAGTGCAAATCAAGACAGGAAGAGTTGCCGCTGGGCAAAATTCTTCCCCACGCCTATCATGCCAATATTGTCTCATAATTTCAGCAAATTCACTGATTGTCTTTCAGTTAAGACAGGCGTGAATATAGAAATAAAGTTAAAAAAAAAAAAAAAAAAAAAAAAAATTATTAGAATCAAGGGTTGGACGGACGGAATGAAACGAACATGTAAGGACGTACCTGCCTCCCTTCCAAACCGACGGTTTTCCCTCGTGCAAACCGATGGCTCAGAACGGTGAAAAACCGAACGTGTAAGGGCACCTTTACACACAGACCATTTCGCGGGACCTGGTTATTTGGACTCTGGGAACCCCAGAACGTGTATTTCCGTTGAAACCGGAAGTCGAAATTTTTCACGATCGCAACACTTTCCCTTACAATATATTTTATTATAGGTAAGTGAAAGCAGTATAAATATAATTGTGTTATATTATATATAACATAATATTATATTTACTAGTTGTCATAACATAATCATCTGTTGTTTTTTAATTCTTAATAAAAAACATTTTATAAACAAAATTAAACCGACTTCGAAAACTAGGAACCAGTAAAAATAAATGCACTAAAAAGGATGAAACAATTACCTCCTGATTTTTATGAATATGCAGCAAAATTGAAAACGGTATGAAAAGCAGAAAAAACGCATTTAAACGAATAATTTTATTTTGATTAGTATGAATACATACTAACTGTTAATAAAAATTATTATATTAAAATATGAAATACAGTGTTCAATACATCACAATATTTTCGGAGTTGGCGCAAAGTAGGAAATCGATAGAGAATTTTAAGATTTTCCTAACTTTTAGTGTTAACAATTAAACAATTGAAAAAAATAATACAAACAATTAAAAAATAAATATTTAAACTTTAATCTGATTGCCAGAAAAGCAAAAGTAATATATTTTTTATTTATATTTATGTATTTTTCAGGACACCAAGCAGTAAAGATACAATAGACTGGCCTCAGTTCAGTGGAAAGTATTTCTTGGATATACAAGACACAGGAATTAGTGTAGAGAATTTTACCCCATATTTAGAAATATTCGATTTCTGGGAAAGTATTTTACCAGCCAGAGATCTCAATCGTCATTGACGATGGTCATTGTAGCGTAGCTTTATGCATCTTTAGTTCTTTTATAAGTCTATTGCTTACAGAGAAAAGCACATTTAATTGGTTGAAGATTAAACTAGAAAATGTTTCAAAAATATTTATGTAGTTAAAGTTTGTAATGGATATAAATATATACATATAAATATAATGTCGTAGTTTTACTCTTAAATAACAAAGGGAGTACATGGTTACCCTAATTTTCCTAATGAATGCAGAAAGTTGGTTAGCTATCTTGGAACCTGTGATGCAGCATTCTACACATAACAGTTCCCAGAGGATAGAAACCTCATGTTGTTCTCTCATAATAACCCGATATATATTGATACTGAATTTTATTCAATTAAATGTAAAATATTCTTATCAGGAAAATATATTTAATATAATAATAGCTTGGCCATCTTAATCGAAGTAAACAGTCTTCAATCTTTTCAATTAGTGCCAAAAAAATAAAACATAGTTTATCAATTTGGTCTAAGACACTCAGATTATAAATGTAGCTGTAATAGTATAAATTATCGGCCCCCCAGAGAGCATTTTACATTTTAGACCACTCCTGTCTTTAAAACTGACAATGATTTTTTGAAACCAATGCAATTAATTTAATTCATGAGGATCTCTAGTTTAAAAATCTGCGAATAAAATTACAGTTGAGCCAAAATATGTTGAAAAATTAAATACTGCATTGGTAAAGTTGCATTGGAAATGAGTCAACTTTGCCAACTATGCTTAAGCGGGTTTAAATCGCAATGTAGTAACTAGAAAAAAATATTAACATTTAAAAACCATACAATTCCTTATTATACAAAAAAAAATGATCCAAAGAAAACATCAACTTTTTCAGCAAAGATGACTTTTCCTAGTTTTCAAGGTAAGGTATGTAAACATCATTTGCCATGTTGAGCAAAGCATGATCTGGCACAGTTGGGAAATGAATTTCCTCTGCTATTTGTGTGAAGATACAATTCTTCAGGAACTTCCCATATCCATGGTATAGATTAATTTCAACAAACTTTTTCGGTCAAGAAGTTAAAAACGGCAAATGTGCCCATCTTTATCTGTTCCATTATTGTACTAAAAGTAACTGAAAAAATTATTTTAAAAAGAATGCAAGTTTTCATTGAAGAAAACCAATTGATCTCTCCTTTCCAGTTTGGTTTTAAGAATAATCATTCCACAATTAGTCAACTTGCTAGAGTAACCGATACTATTTCTCACAGCGTCAATATGAAGAAACATACAGGATTGACACTATTAGATATTGAAAAAGCTTTTGACTGCGTTTGGCACAGAGGTCTAATATACAAACTCACAAATAATAAATTTCCTGAATATCTGATTTATGTAATGACTAATTACCTGACTAACCACAAATTTTTTGTTCAAATTAATGAAGCCAAATCCGACTTCAAAAACATTCAGGCTGGTGTTCTACAAGGATCCGTCCTTGGTCCGATTCTTTTCAATCTTTACATTAATGAGATCACAGCAATCAAAGGTAAAGCGGATATTGCACTTTTCGCAGACGACACATGTTTTTTTATCTCCTCAAATAGAATTGATACGATAGCTCACTATAGCCATATCAAAATCTTTCAAACACTTAAATAAATGGAAAATCAGACCTAATCATTATAAAACTAGAGTCATTCTTTTTACCAAGCGCAGGCCTGCAATAGATAACTTCGTAACGATTGATGGTAATACTTTAGATTGATCTAAAAATATCACATACTTAGGTATTAATTTGGACTCCAGATTAACCTACACAAATCACATTAATATACAAATAAACAAAGCAATAGGGGTCCTCCAAAAACTATTTCCCTTACTATCCAAATATTCCCAGCTTAATATTATAAACAAAAAGTTATTACACTATCTCTATATAAGACCTATTATATGCTATGCCTGACCCGTATGGTCGTATACATGTACCACAAATTATAAAAAATTACAAGTGTTGCTAAACAAATGCCTACGGTTAGTTAGCAATCACCCGAGATGGACTCCAATTGATCTCATGCACTATTCTTTAAATGTGCCAAGCATTTCTACCTTTATTTATAAGTTAACTAAAAGACTTTTTCAAATCATGTGAGATTAGCTCACATGAGCATATAAGGGACATTGACAACTATATCAGAGCAGACTTACCTTATAAGAAGTATATACATAAAAGGTTGAAACACATTGTTCTATAAATTATAATAAGGTACATAATTATGTGTGTGTGTATATACATGTGCACATGTGCATAGAAGTTCATATATATATATATATATATATATATATATATATATATATATATATATATATATATATATATATCATTCTTTTTTGTTTATAGGTTTATGTTTATTTTTTTCCTCTTGTATTATATTATTTTAGAAAAATATTCTCAGAGCAAAGGTACTGCGACGAAGAGTGTAAAAAAGCTCACAGCTTGTAACCTCATTTCTTTTATTATTTTTATACTTTGTATTATATTATAAATAATTATTGTGCTAAAATTTTCATTTCTAATCACTTCTTTATATATATATAAATCTCGTGTCCAAATGTTTGTCGGAGGTAAAATCAGAAACTACCCAACTGATTTTGATGATATTTGGCTCATTGTGTGTGGTTAAGTGCAACTTAAAAGATAAGATATTTTTCATCTTGATTATTGACCCTAATATTTCTATTATTGCGAATTATCGCAAATACAGTAGGTTGCTTCGTGTGTTGATTTATTGACATGGCCTCATGTGTCGATTACATTACCTTTTTGTTGTTTGTCTGGGGTAAAATCAGAAACTAGTCAACTGATCTTTATAAAAAATTTCTGTTATAAAAATTGTCTATAGTTTTGTCCAACTTAAAAGATAGGATATTTTTTATGTCGATTGTTTGCTTCAATATTTCTTTTATTGGAAATTAAATGCTTATTATACTACTTTTAAGTGTGATTATTTGTAACTTCTATAACTTTCCAACAGATGGCATTGTAAGTTTATTGTACAGTGGCTTGATAAAGAGAGTGTGGTCAACCTCCTGTGTCTGCCATCTTGTTTTCAAATGAATAAAGGTTTCTATCAGCCCAACTAAGAATTTCCACATTTTAACTACCATTTACGACTCAAAATTGTTTTCTTTATTTGGATCTATTCAATTGATTCCTAAAAATGCAAAAAAACCTTTTTTTTTGTCTAAATTAATCCACTAATGGGGTCTGAATAGTTAAATTGGTCCACAAATTTTTGTGTGCTGTTAAGTAAACAGATAATATTCAAGACCTAGTTTCATTGATAATATTTATATATTTTTCCATGCGATGAATATTTTAGTTTGCTTATAATATTTATATATATACCATAATGAGAGGGCCCAATAAATGATAGTTTATTTTAATACCAATTTTCATTCAGAAACTCCCCAATTAGTAATTTTATTAAATTACCAGACCTAATGTTTCAAAAACAAATTATGATATATATTTTTTCTCTTTGCAAAAATAATAAATGAAAATTTCTAAATGTAAAATAAGAATTTTTATTATACATTTTACAACATCTAAGAAAAAAAAAAAATTAAAAACCATATTTTGTGCTTAAAGCCTCATTGATCTCTTGCTGTTATTTTTAAAACATAATTCCTAATTATGTGTTTTTAAAATTCTATTTCTAGGAAATAAATATAATTACTTAGCATTGTTTTGATATTGAAGATCAACGGTAGTAACGTACATAATAAATATTAAAAAAAGGTATCAAATATCGGTTATAGACCACATAAAATAGATAAAATAGGTATTCAGAAAAAATTTCTTTTATTTACTACAAAGTGTAGTCTAATAAATTACAAAGGCCATAAACATAAATTATGGAATAAAACAACTAAATTACAAATAAAATAGGTAATCAAATAATTACAAATAATAGGAAAAAAAAATTAAGGGAGAGTTAAGCCTCAGGAACAACTTGCTTTTCAATTTACATTAAAATAAGTACATAGGTACTACAGCTAATGAATAAACTATTTTATAAACGTATATTTAAAACTATAAACTATGAAAAACACAAGATAATGTTAAAATCAATAAAAAAAAGGGTTGTAATTGTCCAAAAGTAGACACAATATAGACTGAATAGCTTTATGTAAAAAGTAGAGTTGAAAACAATATGGCCGCGGAAGTGCCAGCCAATAGGAAAACACTTTCATTGACCACCCTCTCTCTATCAAGCAACTGTAATTTATTGTACAGTGGCTTGATAGAGACAGTGTGGTCAACCTCCTGTGTCCGCCATCTTGTTTTCAAATGAATAAAGGTTTTTATCAGCCTAACTAAGAATATCCACATTTTAACTACCATTTTTGACTCAAAATTGTCTTCTTTATTTGGATCTATTCAATTGATTCCTAAAAATGCAAACAAACTTTTTTTTTTCTAAATTAATCCACTAATGGGGTCTGAATAGTTAAATTAGTCCACAAATTTTTGTATGCTGTTAAGTAAACAGATGATAAACAAGACCTTGTTTTATTGATAATGTTTATATATTTTTCCATGAGATAAATATTTTAGTTTACTAATAATATTTATAATTGATAGTTTATATTAATACCAATATTCATTCAGAAGCTCCCCAATTAGTAATTTTATTAAATTAACAGACCTTATCTTTCATTAATTCAAAAACAAATTATGATATATATATTTTTTTTCTTTTCAAAAATAATAAATAAAAATTTGAGAAATCAAATAAAAGAGAAACACACAAGAATTTTTATTTTACATTTTACAACACATTAAAAAAAAATTAAAAACCATATTTTATGCATAAAGCCTTAATAATCTCTTGCTGTTATTGTTAAAACATAAATATTCTTAATTATGAAGGGTTGAATGATTGTCAAGATTTTCAGTTAAAACTTTTTTATTTTTAAATGCCAACATTTAATTATCGTAAATAATTACAGTTGACTATCTTTCACATCTATTCTTAATTATGTGTTTTTAAATTTTATTTCCAGTATATAAATATAATTATTTAGCATTATTTTGATATCATTTAAGATCAGTGCACAGTGGTCAATAATTGCTTTTTGGCGGACACAAATCTGCCATTTCCACAATTTTACAGATAAATGGATGGGATCTTTTTTATTACCTTCTTAATAAAATTCAAAAACAAAGAAAACAATTTCCGTTAAGATTGCTTCGGTATAAGTGACCTTTTTGCTTACCCAAAACCAGGTTTCTTGTGTGTTAATAGATGGTTTTCGTTAGTATGCAAAAAAACATGGAAGAACTCAATATTTTTCAGAATTTTCTTTTTTATTTTTTTAGTCTAAGGGTGGGATTTCATACCACCGAGTGTCCAAAATAAAATTCAAATCGCATAGAAGTTATGGATATTTTAAAAACAACTAAAAATTCAACATTAAACTCGATTTTCTCCTTCTAGAAATAAGATATCAATATACCGATTTCACTGAAAGTTTACATTCAACGGCTAGTATATTACGTATGAGCAACATGAATTTGGTTTGCTTATTAGGGTACAAAAGCAATTTATATACTACTTTTTTTTCAATAAAAACCGTTTTTCTCGGTTTCAAAGGGGTGCTCCCCGGAGTTATCACTGGGGTAATTTATAGTCTTACTTGTACTACGACCAAATAAAAAGACATGTTAAATTCACTTGCGCCTTTTTTAGAAAAGTATGTTTTGTATATGTTTACAGAAAAATTGGTAATGTTTGGGCCTGTAATCTGCTCTAAATGGTACAGGTACATTTACAAGCTCCTTCTAATCTGTAACATAAAACGACTACACCTATACATAAGGTTATCACTTATAAATGTATATTGCGGTATAAAATTCTCAGTTAATTCGTCATATCAATTTACACTCGTTCAAATGTTTGGACTATACTTTAGGGTGGACATTGCCATTTTTCTCGTCTCAAAACAAGAAGGACTGAATTAGACTTGTAGTGATATAGATTGTCTAGAGAAAACATAGCTTTATCTTAAGTAAGGCAGACAAAGCCGATTACCAACACAAGAGCAGAGTCATACTGATTCTTTCCTAATTTCTTTACCCTCCACAACAAAAATGCCTGAATAACTATAGGTAGAAAATTATTATTCCTAGATAATAAGTGTTTGCAGGAAAATTCATAAAATCTTTTACCCTTAGGAGTGTAAATTGATATGACAAATTAACTGAGAATAAATCGGTTGGTTCTTGTTTTACAAAGAAAGTCTATATTTATTCGTTTTAAGTTTAATGAAGAGCAAATATATATGTGGTTTCAGCTATTCAGTAGTTTGTTCACCTGACCTAATCAACTGAAAAAGGGAAACAAAATTCTGTTTAATAGTGAAACCACTGATTCGATAACAGGTACTCAAGGTTTTCAATGAGGCTATTCAAAATTTTATACCGAAGTATACATTTATAAATGAAAACCTTATGTATAGGTGTAGTCGTTTTATGTTATAGATTAGAAGGAGCTTGTAAATGTACCTTTACCATTTAGAGCAGATTAAAGGGCCAAACATTGCCAATTTTTCTGTAAACATACACAAAACATACTTTTCTAAAAAAGGCGCAAGTGAATTTAACTGATCTTTTTATGTGGTCGTAGTACAAGTAAGACTAGAAATTACCCCAGTGATAACTCCGGGGAGCACCCCTTTGAAACCGAGAAAAACGGTTTTTATTGAAAAAAAGTAGTATATAAATTGCTTTTGTACCCTAATAAGCAAACCAAATTCATGTTGCTCATACATAATATACTAGCCGTTGAATGTAAACTTTCAGTGAAATCGGTATATTGATATCTTATTTCTAGAAGGAGAAAATCGAGTTTAATGTTGAATTTTTAGTTGTTTTTAAAATATCCATAACTTCTATGCGATTTGAATTTTATTTTGGACACTCGGTGGTATGAAATCCCACCCTTAGACTAAAAAAATAAAAAAGAAAATTCTGAAAAATATTGAGTTCTTCCATTTTTTTTGCATACTAACGAAAACTATCTATTTACACACAAGAAACCTGGTTTTGGGTAAGCAAAAAGGTCACTTATACCAAAGCAATCTTAACGAAAATTATTTCCTTGGTTTTTGAATTTTATTAAGAAGGTAATAAAAAAGATCCCATCCATTTATATGTAAAATTGTGGAAATGGCAGATTTATGTCCGCCAAAAAGCAATTATGGACCACTGTGCAGTGGTAGTTACTTATGTACTAAATAATAATAAAAGGTCTCAAATATTGGTTATAGAGCACATAAAATAAATAAAATAGGTATTCAGAAAAAAAAATTCATTTATTTACAACAAGGTTTAGTCAAATAAATTACAAAGGCCATAAAAATAGATTAAGGTATACAATAAATAAATTACAAATAAAATAGGTATTCAGAAAAAAAATTTAAGGGATAGTTAAGCCTTCGGAACAACTTACTTTTAAATTTACACTAAACAAAATACGTAGGTACTATGACTAAACTATTTTATAAACTTATTGTTAAAACTATAAACTATGAAAAACACAATATACTGATACAAAAAAAAAAAAAAAAAAAAAAAAAAAAAAAAAAAAGGTTGTAATCTTCCAAAAGTAGACACAATATAGACTGATTAGCATTAGATAAGCAGTACAGTTGAAAACGATATGGCCTCGAAAGCGATAGCCAATAAGAAAACACACCTTCATTGACCACGCTGTCTCTATCAAGCCAGTGTAATTTATTGACACCACACTTCATTTTCTTTCAATATTTAGGATGGGAAATAGTGATGGCCAAAACTGTTAATTTTGAATAGCAGTTGCAACTATTTCTGCTAATTTCATTAAACAGTTTAAAAAAAAACAGAAACAACTGTTTAAAACAATACTATTATATAACATAAAACATTTAATGTAAAAATTAAGCTTTAAGTGAAATAATTAAACAGTACTAAAAATAACAAACAAATCAAAACATGACATTAATAGAATCTACTTTAATTGATTTTTTGTTTGTAAAAAAAATGGTTTATTGAATAAACAATATAGAGTAAACATAATTCAATAATTAAAACAATTAAGAGCCACATTACAGAATGTCCTATCTTGAGTATATTCACAGACTCTGCAGAGGAAGAGGCAAAGATCTCCGACAGGCCAGGAATCTGGCAAGGAACAGAGAGGAGTGGAATTCCTGGCTATGCACTCCCCTTCGCTGAAAGGCACAAAAGGGATAATCGGAAGAAGAAGAAGAAGAGCCACATTACACAGAGTAGCAGATTTGTGAATGAATTAAACAGATACAGTATGGGCGCAAGCTGTTTAATATACAGTTTCAAGAAGCAGGCTGTTTATTTTTCAAGGCCACTGTTTCAACAGTTTCACATATCTTTTTTGGCTGTTTCATTAAACAGTCTGCTAACCAAAAGGTCGCGCCTGTACTATTGCCAGCTAATTGTTTCTGTTTAATCTTTTATTATTATAAACCATTAATTTCCCTCATTACACTGTTGTATCTGTTTATTTTCTTCCGAAACAGTTAACTGTTTCTGTTTAATGAAAAAAACTGTTTAAAATAAACAGATTGCTACTAAACACCACATCACTATTCAGAACTAGTACCAAATATTGTTTTGAAATTTTAATCATGAGTATATTTATGATTTAATTCCAACATTAACCTTTTTTTGCATAGAATCACCAATTACTGATCACACAGTATTTCTTCTCTTAACTATAAAAGATTATATAATTACAAATAGAATGGAATTTTTTAAGTTAAAATTGGTTTAATGATTTAACCAGATTCAAACATCAAAGATTGGTATTTTTTACTATTTTGGTGGAAACACGTGTTCCAACACTTATAATTCGACATTTTCTCTAAATAAAAAAGTTTCAGATAAAAGTTGTAGAGCATTAAATTTATCATAGAGCAAGCCCATTCATTTTAAAATTAGCTTAATACTTTGTAGAAAAACAAATAAAAACGTGAGAGTATTCTTAGTACTTACTTCCTTCTTTTTCTGAAATAAAGGGGTATATATCTATAACTAACAATTGAGTTGAGTATGTTTTATGCGAAATTGAGTTTTAATAGGACTAATTTTATTGAAAATTATTTCTTTTGGTCAAAATTAACTACAGATACATTCAACTAATTCTTAAATAGAGCAAATAGATAAAATATGACTAACAATATATCACAAGTTTTTTGTTTAGTTTTTTACTAAATTTAAATTAAATTATAACACTTAAACAATATTAAAAGTAATCAGTCAAATTATAACTAAAACATTAATTCTTCTTCTTCTTATAATTTAAAGTAAGGTGGTTCACTGTTCGTTTTCAAAAAGTATGAACCTCTCGCTCTGAAACAGATTTAGAAATAACAAAAAGGTAGGTAATAATGGCATATTTTGGCAATTTAGGAATGCTCAACCCCTTACAGTAAAGTTACAATGAAAAAATATAACCCTATTCCTCTCATAAAATTAAAATAAATTGTATTTCAACAAAAAATATGGAAATCTCAATTTTAATCAATGAATTTTTTTTTTGTTATTTTTCCAATAAAATTTTTCATCCTAAAATTCTTTAGGTTTTAAGAATTTGAGATATTCATATGAGTATTAGCAATAGCGAGTAATTTAAAAATCTAATTTCCTGTCTAAAATTATAGTTGCAAAAAATTAGTTTTAAAACCATACTTTTCCACAGTTTTATGCTAATTTTCATCGATATAACCGAGAAACAATCTAAATACTGATGTTTGAAAAATCACAAAAATAGACCAAGAATTTACCGGAACTTTTAGTTAAGAAGCAGAATCGCTGGTATTTTTTCTCGTCTTCACTTATCCAAAACACCCTGCATATATAATAATAATAATAATAATAATAAAGTGTTTTTTATTGAAAAGAAATATATAACATGACATAATGAAAAATTGAAAACACCATAAGCATGGACATTGTCCGTCTGCTGTGGAGTTGTCTTGAATATTATAATGGTAAACTTATCTCAGTAGAAAAAAAATGAACAATCAACAAATATGCAATGAACAATAAACAAATATACGGTTTTATCCATAATTACATTTTAAATAATAATTAGATGAAATGAAAATTAAATTAAATTACTAGAATATTTTTCTAGATTACTAGAATATTTACATCAAATAATAATAATGAACAAAAATTGAAATGATTCCTGCATAATTGAAAAAAATTGCAATTTAAAGGATAATTAGTAATTAAATTCTGTTTTTAATAGTTTCTTGTATGTTTGCGCTTTAAGTATGTAATTAACGAGAGCTCGCCAATTTAAGCCATTTAAATATTGCATAAATAAATTATAATCTATCTGCTTTAAACCGAAAATTTGTACTCTAATTTAGGGCATACCGCAAAAAAGTGAAAAGTATCTTCTACTACATTCTGATTGCAAAGTGAACAAATGAGTTGCTGTTCTGCTCGATTTATTGAATAATTTAAATAAATGGATTCAGTTCTGACTCTTATTATTGTTTGTATCATCTTAATACTGTATTTATCCTGTATATAGTGATTGTCCCCCAAGTCGTAGTTCAATGCCTTGCATATCAAATGAAATTTAGCGGCTCTTGCTTTGCTTCTCATATCAAGTCCAAATTTATTTTTTGTATTTTTAATGATTATTTCTATCTTTGATTGAATGCTGCTAGCCTTTACCAACCAATCAATATTATCCAAATTGTCAATTCGGCTGAGTTCCATTAATTCTTGATACCACCATAATTTGTTGTTAATTACGTGGTTAGCAAGAGCTTTTGTCAGTCTTTCTTCGCATGTATTAAATACTTTGTTTATATAGCAAATAAACAGTTTAAGTGTTTGTAAATATAGAGGATCCCTACCTGTTTCTAAATAAATCATGTAATCCGGACAATTATCAGGAAGGCAAAATAACTTTTTAATAAAAAATTTGTTTATTCTTTCAACCTGTTCTATTTTATTATAACCCCATATTTGTGCACCGTAAATTAATATCGATCTAATAGCCGAATCAAACACCGCATATTTGGTTGATAAAGGAATTGATTGATTTTTTAATAGATTATTCCAGGTTAAGTTTATTCCAAAGTTACAGGCTGTAGTTTTTTCTTGGAAGTGGCGTGTTAATGATAGTTGTGGTGTCAGACCTAATCCTAGGTATTTGTAGTATTTTACAACTTCTATCTCTCTTCCTTCAAAATACCATTTTTCCTGTTTTGACAATTTTCCACCTTTTTTTGAATACCATAATTTTTGATTTGTTTAGGTTTACCTTTAAATTCCATGTTTTTCAATATTCGCTTAATTTATTTATCATTCGTTGTAGTGTGCCTGGTTCAGTTGCTATAATGGCTATGTCATCGGCATATTTTAGACATGGAATTTTTAAATCACCTAACTTAACTCCTCCATCTAGATAATCAGCTAAGTCATTGATAAAGTAAGAAAACAAAACTGGTGACAGTAAGCAACCTTGGTTAAGTCCTATCTTGACATCTACACTTCCCGTAATTCCTTCTGGCGTCCATATAAATGATTTTGTGTCCTTAAAGAGCCCTTTTAAAATATTTAACATTTTCGATGACATTTCCGAGAGTACTCATTTTGTAGAGTAACGCATTTCACCCTGGGGAAGTAAAAGCATCTTTCAAATCTACGAAGAAACAGAACAATTTTTTTCTCTTTTCTTTAGTTTTCAATTTTATAATACTTATTAAAGTAAAAATATGATCAATAGTAGAATAACATTTTCTGAAACCTGCCTGGTATTCATTCAAAATTTTATTTTCCTCTGCCCATTGTTGAATTCTTTGAAGTAATACTCCTGTAAAGATTTTTAGAATTGCATCTTGAAAACTTATTCCCCTGTAATTTTCTGGATTATTACTATCTCCTTTTTTGTGTAGTGGGTATATAATTGCTTTTGTAAAACTATTTGGTATATCTGTTGTTTCTAATATGTAATTAAAAGTCTTCAACATTTCTTCTAAATAGTTATCAGGATAGTTTTTATAAAACTCACCTGGTATCCTGTTAATTCCTGGTGCTTTGCCATTTTTAATTTTTGAAATTACAATTTTTAATTCATACATCTGAAAGGGTGCATCAAGTGTTTCTACTGTTATTGAGGGTGAGGCATATAAAATAGGGAGGGGATACATCTCTGGATTAAATTTCTTTTCGAAGTATGCTATCCAGTCGGAAGGCTTGATTGCGTTACCTATTTTGAATGTTTTCTTTTTAAATATTTTGTTCAGATTCCAAAAGTCTTTTGCATCTCGTACTTTGTTGTATTTTTCTTCCAGGTTGTTAAAGAACTCATGTTTTTTAATTTTACAGGCACTCTTATATTCTCTATTTGCTTGAATGTATAATTGGTAGGTCCATTCCAAATTCGTTTTTCTAAAAAGATTGAGGAGTTTAAAACTTTTATTTCATTTAAGCCTACATTCCTTCTCAAACCATATTAATTTTGATTCAGTATTTTTTCTTACTTTTTGATTTCCTAAGGTTGCACAGTTCTTTATTAACTCATTAAGGAGGTCAATTTTTTTCATGGGCTGATTTTGTTTGTTTATTTATAAGCAGTGTCGCTTGGTTTAGTTTTATTTTGAATTGATTCTCGTCTAAAGTAGTCCAACTAATTTTTGGCAACAATGACAATATTTTTTGTTTATCATCTATTTCATTTATTAATATTGATAATTTTATTGGCAAGTGATTTGAATAAGTTTTTGCACTAATCTGGAAATCATTTACATATTCAATTAATGTTTGTGATAAACATCCGATGTCATTGACGGATCGACCTTGAACCCCAACATACGTAAATTCTCCGAGTTTATCTCCTGTAGTTTCTTGTTTTATGTTAGTTATAGGCGGGCGCAATCGACTATAGGGTGCGCTAATAGTTTAACAAAATGTCGGAAAGAACATATAGATGTAGTTGATGTGACAGAGATAATTGGTGATTTTAAGAGACCATTAATTGAAGGGCAGGCTATCCTTGATGCAAACCACATAATTACATGTGGAATAATATCTATAAGTAAAAAAACAGTCATTTTACAAGCCTTGTGCCTTCAAACAAGCGATCTTAAAGGACTGCCCCATCAAATTAAATTGGAAATCAAATTTATTAATAATAAGGGCCTATTCACACTATCGGTTTCGCGCCCGCTCCACTCTCGCTCCGCTCCCGGTCCGCTCTCACTCTACCCCATTCACACTAGCGCTCCGCTCCCGCTCCACTCCCGGTCCGCTCTCCTAATGTCTTACCATATTCACACTATATAATTTTACACCGTTCAATTTTGAAAGGTTTAAGCTATTAAAGCCATTAATAATCGAAGTTGTCTGTATTCGGATTTTAATTAATGCTTAACTTTCAGTTATTTAAGTATTCATTTATTCTTTAATTTTACGGCCAATAAAAAAAAATCAATTTTTCGTTGTATTGTAGAAATAGCTGGTGAGTGTACTTTTCTTGATGAAGAAGATAGTATTATCAAAAAATATAATAAGAAGAATATATTGCAACACAATGATAATTATTAATTAATATTATAATAAGTTGAAATCGGTAAATGCTAGAAATTTACCGATTGTGTTCTCTTCTTTTCCTGATTAATATTTTAATTATTTTTTGCTTCAATATATTTTTTTTTGTTAATGATCTGACATTTTTCATAATATACTGCATTTTTATTCGTTTCAAATTAAACGTTATTTTATAATAGCAATGAGTATGTATTCAATAAATAAATCGGTGACCATTTTTTACGAGTACATTAATTCATAGCAAAATATATCTCAAACATACCATGAATTATTTATTAAACTCTCTCTATTCCTTTTTAGAATATTTTGCCAGTGAGACCGGACCTGGAGCGGAGCGGGAGCGGAGCGCTAGTGTGAATGGGGTAGAGTGAGAGCGGACCGGGAGTGGAGCGAGACTGGAGCGGTACCGATAGTGGAATTCTCTGTATATTTCTCTTTAGAATATTTGAGCGGACCGGGAGTGGAGCGGGAGCGGAGCGATAGTGTGAATCCGCCCTAATAAGCAACTTTCGTGTAAAGCTGGTAGTTCTGGTAAATGCAAACACATCATTGTAACTTTACTCTCCGTTTTTCGGTTAGTAATAACATTAATTACCTATTCATACACTCATTGTTATGACAGCTGTCATTTTCATGACAGCTTAGTTTCTTTGTCATATTATTTGTTTATATGTCAAAACTTTCAGGCATGGCATTGAAAACTTGGAACAATTAAGCACAACGGATGTAATACAAAAATGGGGAAAATTAAAAAAGAAAAACAAATCTATGACACTATGGTCCCAATGTTATTTGCATAAAACTAGCATTTTGAAATAATAAAATGTCAAATACTTATCAAATATAATATTTACCTGAATAAATATAGTCACTTTCTTTAAAATGAAGACTACATATCGTCATATGTTTCGAAACAGGCTTATCTATTCTTAATTTTACAATCCACCCTTTAAGAAGCTTTTTATTTTTTTGGAAATAAATGGAATTACACGTCTTTTGATTTTCTAATTGGACACTGAGGGACCGAGCAATACCTATTAGACATTTTTCAAATAATTTTTTGCTCAATTGGGTTTTAATTATGGAAAAATAAATTAAAAACGCCAAAAAACCCTATGAATCCCAGGTAATGGCCCGGCTTCTATCCCCGTTTCTCTAGTTCCTCACAGAAGCAGCACCGTCGCTTGCGCTCGCCTATTGTTCTGCCATTCAAAATAATTAAATTATTTGCTTCGCATAAATCCAAAAACACATCCCCCTTGCCGTTTCTAACTGTATCTTTTGACTTCCTTTCAGAGGTTATGTTTTTTATTTCTAGTTATTCTGGTATTAATTGACAATCCGAAATTCTAATGTTCATATCTCCCATTAAAACGATTTTTTTTCACTTAGACTTTGTAACGTATTTTTTAGTTTAACGAAATCGGCCAACCAGTCACTTGTACTTAAATATGCTGGCAACACGTAAAATTTTGACCCATTTAACGTGCCTTCGATAAGCCAATGATTATTACATGTAATAAATTTAAATTTATCAGCTAAATTGTTTCTATTATACTAGGTTGTTACAAAAGTCCTTGTTCACAAAATTAATTTTATTCAAATGTGAGTACAAAATTTACAAATCAAATTTATTCTTCAAAATACTGGCCATCATTTTCAACTACTTTAACCCATCTTTCAGCCAAAAGTTGTATTTGATGTTGATACCACTCTGCAGTTTTCAAGGCAAAGAACTCCTCGCATCCAGATTTGACATCATCGAAGTTTTCGAAGCGCCGACCTTTCAATAAATGCGCCATTGACTTGAAAAGTCCATAGTCAGACGGTGCGACGTCTGGGCAGTAAGAAGGGTGGGGCAAGACGCTAATCCCGTTCATTTCTGAAAATTTTTCTTTAACTAATCGTGAGCGATGAGCAGGGGCGTTGTCTTACTGAAATAACGCTTGATTCCTATTAATCAAAGCGGGGTATTTCACTTTTTAAACTTCATATACCCTATCGAGCTGTTCACAGTATAGCTCAGCGTTGATAGCCCTGCCCTCTGGAACCAGCTCGAAGTGCAAAATGACGACTGAAGGACGACCTGATCTAGGTTCATCTTCAAGGCTTGTATTCCCAGAATTAAACCGCCTGAACCAAAATGCGGCCGTGTTTCGATGCACCACACTTTTCCCTTCCACTGCACAAATTTCCTCGGCTGAGGCCTTTGCACTAAAACCTTTTTTCCGATAATGCCTAAGAAGGCCGCGGATGACAAATTTTTCTTCCGCCATTTCTAGTGAAATTTAATAAACTGAATGAAAGGCAGGGACAGTTGGCGTACATAAATAATTAGAGGATTAGTTAATGTAAACATTGACATAAGAATTGTATTCGTCAGAGATTAAATAAGGATTAAATTAGAGACCTCAATGTAAACAACTTGATATGCACAAGGACTTTTGTAACAACCTAGTATATATATATATATATATATATATATATATATATTGTTCCCTGCATATATATATATATAGTGTTTATATATATATATATATATATATATATATATATTGTTCCCTGCATATATATATATATAGTGTTTATATATATATATATATATATATATATATATATATATATATATATATATATATAAACACAGGGGTTGATTCATTTCTTAATGGAGAAAAACTGGGAGGGGAGTTTAGGCATTATTTCCAACAAAATGTGTATTTGATGCATTCCTAGTGTTTCTGCACTAAGAATATACACCTTGTATATTTTTCAGTTCTCTTTTTTAATAAATGATAATACCACAGTGAAAACATACAAACATTTTTAATTTAATTTTTTATTTATCTTTTTTTTAGAGGGCCACCAACATCAAGCTGCTAGGCACCCCACTCTCTGGTCCTACTATAATGGTATATAATAAATAACAAATTAAGTTGTTAACATACGATATAGGTGCGAAAGCTCCCATTGGAATTGTTTGCTTGTCATCACATTTCTTTTCAACATAGTGCTTCCAGTTAGAACATGGTGTTGATTGATATCCAAATGGGTACTTGATGCTCTCAGCAAAATACAGATATGACCTGGCATGACTGCATACTCCTATAAAATACATTTAATTTAGATCTATTTTTTTAAATCAAAGATCAGGACTAAGTGCTCCTTATTCTTCACTGCCAGGCAATGGCAGAACCAGAAATAAATGTAAACCTCATACAGAAAATATCTGCTAAAATGCGCAACATACAACTTTTACTTACAAACTTACTTAGAATATATAAATCTATAAGTTACAGAGTATTTGTACTGCAACACTTAATATCTCATTACTTTTCGATTCATTATTGCTTATCTTTTTTAAGGGATCTAATTTCATTAATAGTCGATTTTTTTTTTTACTGTGATTGTAATATATCTTGAAAACGAGTCGATAGAAGATGTATTTACATCTCGTAGTCAAGTTTGTCTCTTATGCCTTTCTAGAAACTGAGAACGATTACTGTTCCTCTAAAATCACTTTATATTGCATTCAGAATTCTATTATAGAACTAAAGTTTCTAAACTAAAATATAATTAGTTAAAGATTATCTTATACCATATTTTTTTGCACACCATAAATGCTTTAAGTAATATGACCATTACATATTTACTCTCTAAAGTAAAATAAAATTTGTTATTGATAAAAAAAAGTTTTTATTTTCATCAGTGATAATATGGGATATAAATTTTTTACTGTCACATCACGGATATATACATACATCAAATACCCAGTTTGATCAAAATAGTTACAGGCCTTTTTGAGAAAAAAAAAGTGAAAATGTGACAGAATTTATTGAATAAAGTCCGTTGCCCCCTCCGTTTGACCAATTTTGATGAAATTTTGGCTGTCACATTGTGGGCAATGGGGGTTAAATGAAAGTTTGTATTTGTGATAATAGGGTAATGCAAGCATGATACTCCACGCGTCTGATCTTATAATTCTCTATGTAGTTGTAGAAAACTCCTTTTAGCTACTAAGGAAATAAATAATTTCCATTACGTTCCAAAACACTTAGATAACATCCCATGAACAGAACGCCTTTGGGGGTTCACCTGTGGTGTTGTGGTTAGCATGGCAGGCAACCTACAATACTAAAGGTCACGGGTTCGATTCCATTGGGGCCCTAGGATTTTTTAATGGGAGTAAAAAATCCTTAGCTATGCCGTCCCTCGGATAGGACATAAAATGGAGGTCCCGAGCCTGTACGATGTCAGGTACTCGTTAAAGATCCCTATCCTAATTATACCTGGATAGGCAAAATTTAGTAATCCCACTGTAGCATCCTCTGATTAGCCTTAGTAGCATAAAAATGGACATTAAACAAAAAAACAAACAGAACGCCTTTTCTTATAAACAATGGTGTCATTAAAGATGTACTGCACATGCGTCTGCTTAACGTGTTTTATGGATTGAAATATTTTTCTTTTTTCCTCATATATATATATATATAAACGTTAAACATTTTTTTTCATATTGCATATTTAGCCATATCTTATTTTTAGGCATAACGAGAGACAGTTTATTTTTCCATATAAACAAAAACAAAGGTACTTTATAAGAAACCAAAAAAGACCCCTTCTCTATTTAAGCCCCAGTCAGAACATTTTAATAATGATAACGCTTACCTGATATCAAAGAGTACCAATTGCCATTAAATATGACAATTTGATCAAAATCATTTGGGCCGTTCTTGAGAAAATCGGAAAAAAATATGAAAATAAGACAAATATAGAAAATTTCAGATTGAGAAGATATCAGTGAACCAACGAGCCTATTAATGTGAGATTTTTTATGTCATACAAATCCGGAGTTTACTGTCGGAATTATTAATATTATTGTTGCGGGCACAGGCAGTTTTATTAAATAATTTTAGAAAAAATTAATTGTTTATAGGGGCCCGGTACCTACGTTTGGTATTAGTTGTACCAGCCATAAGCCGGGCCAGTATCCTTACCGTAAGAGACAGGTGAGGCAACAGCTACCTAAAGAAATTGATCGAGCCAGGCTCAAAACTGCTCCAGGAGCACAGAAAGTTGGTCAAGACAGACAAGTTGATTCCACAAAGACGGTAGAGGACATTAAAATTCACTTTTTGTATATATATCGAGTAAAAATTCTAAGAGGTATTAATTTAGTTTTTTTTCTTTTAATTGTTTTTATTGTAACTAGAGGCATATATATTTTTTTTTTTTTTTTTAATTTAGGATTTTCCTTTCTCTTTTATTAAATGTTGACCAAGGATCTTATTTTATTTTTTTTTTTTTTCGATAAAAGGGAAATTATTTTTAAATATTAATTCATGTAAAATTGTGCTACAATAAATATATTGTATTTATAATTAAAATCATAGTTAATTCTGCAATTACCAGTATAAATCCAAGATTTATACTTAAATAAGGTTTAGTTTGAGGAAATTCTAAACTCAGAATTTCCAAGCTGCCTTAACAATTATCATATAAAGTACCCCCTCCATTAGGCCAATTTTGATGAAATTTTTGCAGTCACATCGCGGGCATATATATACATAAAATACCCATTTTAAGCATTAATCTTCAAATAGAAGAAAATTAAAAGACCACTATAATGATGAAGGAAGGTTCACAAATTATAAGCTGTAAGGGTCTCAAATATATTTTCTTTAATTGACTTTTATACAGCCATAGTCACAATTTATAATGGCTGACGTTTCCCTCCTGTGTGAGCATTTCCAAAGCTAAAATATCAAAAGGAAAATCACAGCCTTGTGGTTAAAATTATTTTTACAATTAAAAACATAATGAAAAATAGTACAAATTTAGCAAAACTAATCTTACCACATTCATCAACAATTCATAAAAACATTTGTCATTTAGTACAATAAAGAAAAAAGAAAAAAGAAAAAAAAAATATATATATAAGGAAGAAACATAGTGGTCAAAAAATATCTTGTTATTGCATTAAGCTGGAGTAATCATAAATGCTATTAAAACTATAAACAGTGACTGATCTAAGATGGAGTCTAAGTAAATACAGATATTTGAAAGAAATATTAAAAACAATTAAAATTATACTCAATTAATAAAAACTCAGAGAAAAACAACAATATCACAGTCTTAACTTAATAGTGGTCTAAAAATTACATAACATTCTACATTATCAATTATTATAATTGATATTTTTATTGATTTATAGTTATAAATATAATAAAATAAAAAATAAAATTTAAAATTTTAAAATTTAAAACTTGTTTATAATATTACCATAAATTTTTTTATTTCTGAACATTCTTTTCTAAAGTTAACTAAATTGTTTATGTTTTTATTTATATATATGCTTTCCATAATTTCTCTTTTTTTCTTGTGTTTTTGTGAGCAGATTATTTTTGTTTTTTGGAATTTAAATTCATGATTTGTAATTTTATGGTGCTCGACTAGAGCTGAGTTGATTTTTACTTTCACTTACCTATATATGAAATATATAGTAAGTGGAAGTATTGCGATCGTGAAAATTTTCGACTTCCGGTTTTCAACGGAAATACACGTTTTGGGACCCCCTGAGTCGAAATGACCAAGTCCCGCGAAATGGTCTGTGTGTGTGTCTGTGTGTGTGTGTGTGTGTGTGTATGTGAACAGACTAGCTCAAAAACTATAAACCGTGGGAACCTGAAATTGGGTATTTAGTGTAGGTATATGCCCGCGATGTGACAGCAAAAATTTCATCAAAATTGCTCAACGGGAGGGGGTACTTTATTTAATAACTTTTTACGTTTTTTTCGATTTTCTCAAAAACGGCTCTAACGATTTTGATTAAACTGAGTATTTGATCTATTTATATGCCCGAAATATGACTGTAAAAATTTCATCAAAATTGATTAACCGGAAGGGGGACTTTACTTAATAAATTTTGTATCATTTTCACGTGTTTTTTTTATTTACTCAAAAACGGTTTTAACGATTTTGATCAAACTTGCTATTAGATGTATTTATATGCCCGAGATATGACTGTAAAAATTTCATCAAAATTGATTAACCGGAGGGGGGACTTTACTTAATAAATTTTGTAACATTTTCACGTGTTTTTTTTATTTACTCTAAATCGGCTTTAACGATTTTGATCAAACTGGGTATTTGATGTATTTATATGCCCGAGATATGACTGTAAAAATTTCATCAAAATTGATTAACCGGAGGGGGGACTTTACTTAATAAATTTTGTATCATTTTTACGTGTTTTTTTTATTTACTCAAAAACGGCTTTCACGATTGTGACCAAACTGGGTATGTGATGTATGTATATGCCAAATATGTGATAGCTAACATTTCATCAAAATTGATCAACCGAAGGGGGGACTTTACTTAATAAATTTTGTATCATTTTCACGGGGTTTTTTATTTACTCAAAAACGGCTTTAACGATTAACAAAAATAAGATATGAATGTAGAAAAATGTGTGACTTTAGGAAATGATAATTAGCAAAACACGTCAATTTCTAATCTAAGTAAGTTGGTAAGTGAAAGTTGTGTGTTGCGCGCACACGCACCATATTTTTGATTTCGGTTTTAAGCTATATATGTGTTGGTTTATTCTAGTTTCCAGGTTGCACCCTGTATGGCCCAAATTAGAATTATTACAATTAGAACATGGTATGTTGTACACAATGTTTGTTTTCTTCATAGTTGGGATTTTGTCTTTCATGTTTGTATAAACAGCTTTTAACGGGTCCTCAAATAGATTGCTAAATTATTATTCCATACACCCTAGATACCAAATCATAAACGTTGCAAAGAACTTAATTCACAGATCAATAGTTTTAACAGATGATATTCATTTAAATAAGACAAAAAACGTAATATATAACATTTTAGAAGAAAACTGTTTTCCAAAAAACTTAATTAATAAACTATGGTACACCCAAATAAATATAATTAGAAACAACATAGTTAGTCATACAAACAATGCACATAGGCATACCACTTCAAAACAACTTATTCTCCCTTTACCAATTCTTCTATAAAAAATGCATTCAATAATTATAAAAGAAACAATAACAAATTTCCTATAACCTCACAAAAAAGCATCACCAATTATTTTCAAAGTGTCCCCCATAGCTTCAATAATGAAAACATCATAAAATATAATAACAATGACACCACTGAAAATAAGATTAATGAAAGTGTTAAACCAATCATAAAAAAATTCGTTAGCTTAACGTATGTACCCCATTTATCATCAAAAATAAGTAACACCTTCAAAAAATTCAACGAAGACAGTTTCAAAATAAGTTATAAACCAAAAAACCCGTTAAAAGCTGTTTATACAAACATGAAAGACAAAATCCCAACTATGAAGAAAACAAACATTGTGTACAACATACCATGTTCTAATTGTAATAATTCTAATTTGGGCCATACAGGGTGCAACCTGGAAACTAGAAAAAACCAACACATATATAGCTTAAAACCGAAATCAAAAATATGGTGCGTGCGCGCAACACACAACTTTCACTTACCAACTTACTTAGATTAGAAATTGACGTGTTTTGCTAATTAAAAGAACAAGTTTTAAATTTTAAAGTTTTAAATTTTATTTTTTATATTATTATATGTATAACTATAAATCAATAAAAATGTCAATTATAATAATTGATAATGTAGATTGTTATGTAATTTTTAGACCACTATTAAGTTAAGACCACTATTAAGATATTGTTGTTTTTCTGTGAGTTTTTATTAATTGAGTATAATTTTAATTGTCTTTAATATTTCTTTCAAACATCTGTATTTACTTAGACTCCATCTTAGATCAGTCACTATTTTTAGTTTTAATACCATTTATGATTACTCAGGCTTAATGCAATCACAAGATTTTTTTGACCACTATGTTTCTTCCTTATATATGTATATATATTTTTTTTCTTTATTGTACTAAATGACAAATGTTTTTATGAATTGTTGATGAATGTGGTAAGATTAGTTTTGCTAAATTTGTACTATTTTTCATTATGTTTTTAATTGTAAAAATAATTTTAACCACAAGGCTGTGATTTTCCTTTTGATATTTTAGCTTTGGAAATGCTCACACAGGAGGGAAACGTCAGCCATTATAAATTGTGACTATGACTGTATAAAAGTCAATAAAAGAAAATATTATTGAGACCTTACAGCTTATAATTTGTGAACCTTCCTTCATAAAATACCCAGTTTGATCAAGATTGTTAGAGCGATAAGTTTTGTTATTAAATATAGTACCCGATTTGACCAATTTTGATGAAATTTTGTCTATCTAATCGTAGGCATGCACATACACCAAATACCCAATTTCAGGTACATCCGACTTTTTGACGAGTTTTTGAGCTAGTCTGTTCATACACACACACAAACCATTTCAGGTTGTTTGGACTCAGGGGACCCCAAAATGTGTATTTCCGTTTTAAAACCGGAAGTCAAAACTTTTCACAATCCCAATACTTTCCCATAATATATATTTTATATACAGGTAAATGAAAGTAAAAATATCAAATATAAGATAACAGTGTTGTCAACAATGTATATTCAAGGTTTAAATACAATTAATTTTCTACGGTAAAATATATTATCTATATAAAATAACATTTACAATAAATGAATTTTACACAGCACACACACCACACACACACACACACACACACACACACACACACACACACACACACACACACACACACACACACACACACACACACACACACACACACACACACACACACACACGCACACACGCACACGCACACGCACACGCACACGCACACGCACACGCACACGCACGCGCACACACACGCACACACACACACACACAAACACACACACACAAACACACACACACACTGGCTGTAATGCCATGTGATGCCAGTTGAAGCATCTAGTACTTCAAGTGAAAAAAGAAGAAGAGAATTGTGGGCATTGCTCGGTGGTGAAATTCGTAAACACCATGAATTCGTCATGGGTAAGAGTAATGTGCATACTGAGATTAAAGCTCAAGCATGCACGATTCGCATGCTCTACGAGGCCATAACTAGAGAAGACAAAAACCCAGAAGAACAGACAGCAGCTGGAAACAGTTGCCGAACACAGACATCTTCGAGTTTGCGACTTCCTCGAGAGGACTCTATCAGAGCGACATTGCCTAATAAGCAACAAAGCAAAAAGAAGAGGAAGAAGAACAGAAGACGAAGGACACAAACTGGACAGGAAGAAGCAGAGGTACATATTCCTGCTGAAACTGATCCCCCAAGGAATGAGAGGTGGCAATTAGTGAAGGACAAGAAGATAAGAAAAAAGAAGAACTCTAAGCAGAACACACAAAATAGACCTCGACGGCCAGATGCCTTGATGGTTAAAGCAAAGGAGGGATCGACCTACGCAGACATCCTGCGTACGATAAAAAGTGACCCCCAGCTTCAGGAAGTAGGAGAAAAGGTTCAAAAAATACGGAAGTGCCACACAGGAGGACTCATTACTGGTTCTGGATAAAAATGCGCAGGACAAGACAGAATTAATTCATTCTCCAAAAGCAAAGAAAATGGTCGACAAAGCAGAGGTCACAAGTAAGAGGGCTTCAGTTGCTATATAGCTATGGTAAAGGACCTCGATGAACTGACTGACACTAAGGAAGTGCACGAAGCCATCCAAAAACCAAATCCAAATCAGAGCAGGAAATATTGATATTTCCGTTGTAAAATCCCTTCGTAAGGCATATGGTGGCACACAGACAGTAGTGGTAATATTGCCTACCGATTTGGCAAGAAAAACGTTAGAAAAAGGCAGTATCTGAATAGGTTGGATAAATAGCCGTGTGAGAGAGAAGTTTTCTCCCCGGAGATGCTTCCGATGCTTCGACTATGGTCATCTGGCATGAAACTGTGAAGGGCCTGACAGAACCGGACTTTGTTTTCAATGTGGGGAGGAAGGTCACACAGCAAAAGAGTGTTCCAGAGAACAGCGATGCCTATTGTGTGATGAAAGAAGAAGCCACAGAAACGCTACTGGGGGCTTTGGTTGTCCTATGTATCAGCGGGCAGTAGTAGCAGCCAAAAAGTGCGGTAGATGAGGTTTATGCAGGTAAACTTAAACCACTGCGAAGCAGCGCATGACCTCTGCTGGCAAACAATTAAGGAGAAGAGTATCAATGTGGCGTTGTTATGCGAGCAATACAAAAATGTTGATGGACCCCATTTCTTCTGGATGGTGGACAAATCAGGACGAGCAGCAATTTGGGTCAGAAAGGGACTCTTTTTTTCAGGAGACCCAGCAGACATGTATTGAAGGTTTTATCTTTAACAAGCCACAGAACAAGGTGGCTGGTATCTACATTTGTAGTGTGTATGCTCCACCGAGTTACTCACTGGACGAATTTGAGTTTATGCTCAATAGAATAATTCAGGATCTACAAAGTCGTCAACCGCTTGTAATTGCTGGAGACTTTAATGCTTGGGCTATAGAATGGGGAAGCAGAGAGACTAATAAGAGAGGCGAATCTCTTCTAGACGTATTTGCTGCTCTTGATGTTGTTCTTTTGAACACTGGCTACACTCCAAGTTTCTCAAGGAATGGAAAGGACTCTAAAGTCGATTTGACCTGCGTTAGCGCATTTCTTTCTCGTTATAAATTCAATTGGCAGGTAAGTGATCACTATACTCATAGTGATCATCAGCCATCTTCTTTGAGGCGACTTTATCATTTACCGTAGGAAAAAAAGCTAAACCTAGGAAACCAGTGTGTAGCCATAGATCGAGATTCATTTTGCACAATGACGGGGGGAAATGTAGTATTACATGGATCTGTAGTAGAGAAAGTCTCACAGCTGATGGAGCTTATTACTGATGCCCGCGATGCATCAATGATGAAGACATGCAATAGAAACCATCGCATGGCCATCTATTGGTGGAACGAGGAGATCACGGTTCTTCGACAGGCATGCCTTCGTGCAAGAAGACTGGCCCAGAGAACGAGAGGCCGCCCGGTTTATGATGTCCGAAAACAAGAACATAAAAATGCTAAAAGGAATCTGGTAAAGGCAATAAAAGAAAGCAAAGTAACAGTTGGAAAAAGCTATGCGAAGAGGTTGACGAAAACACATGGGGAAGACCATACAAAATAGTCATGGCAAGGTTGAAGACTTCAAGCCTGTCGCCTCCAACTTCACCTGACCTGTTGGAAAAAATAATAGCAGCCTTATTCCCTAGAAGAGCAGAGGTGGTCTTTGAAAAAAAACCAGCTCGCGGATGAGGGACAAATTCCAGAAATCCCTATGGAAGAACTAGAAGCAGCTTGCACTAAAATACGGGATTCCAAGGCTCCCGGAACGGATCTTTCCAACCCAATGGAAGAAGCAACAGCTCGTGCTCCTGCCTAAGGGAAAAGGACCTCCAGCCCATCTGTCTTCTCAACACTGCAGGCAAGGTTTTGGAGAGGATCGTTTGTGGCAGAATGGCCGATTTCAGTGAAGGAGCTCGAGGCCTTTCCCACAACCAATATGGTTTTCGGAAAGGAAGATCGACTATCAAGGCAATAGACTTTGTGATCAGATCTGCTCAAGAAGCAAGCGCTGGAAAAAGATGGAGAAGGAGTGGAAAAAAGTACTGCGCCATTATAGCATTGGACATAAGGAATGCTTTTAATTCAGCAATATGGGACTGTATTATGGAAGGACTGCAAAGGATGAATATTCCGCAATACCTCGTAAGGATAATTAACAGTTACTTTACTGATAGAACCTTGTTTTATCATGGAAGAGTTGTTTTATAAATACAGATAATGGAAGAAGAACCTATAAGATCACAGGTGGTGTTCCCCAAGATTCTGTATTAGGGCCCTTGTTATGGAACATAATGTATGATGCGGCACTGAGGCTCCCCAAGCCGGAAGGAACTGTAACACTCTGTTTTGCAGATAATCTGGAAGTAATGGTACATGGAAAACTACTGGAAGAGATAACGTCCAATGCTAAAAAGGCAGTACTTACGATTCGTCAGTGGCTTTCATCGGTAGGCCTTCAGCTAGCTGATGATAAGACTGAAGCAGTCCTCGTTACTAGTAGAAAAGTAAGAGAAACAATCAGCCTGATCGTTGGAGAATGCAAAGTCCATTCTAAGCGATCCATTAGATATTTGGGTGTGCAGATTGACGCCAGGTTGCGGTTTGACGAACACCTGTACTTAGTAGTACTTTGTAGCTCCAAAGCAGCCCGAGTTACAAATGCGTTGGCTCGAATTATGCCAAATATCGGTGGGCCCCAGCAGAGTCGGAGAAAACTGTTGGCTAATGTAGCCAGTTCCACGCTGCTATACGCGGTACCGATATGGGTTAATCCCTTCCAAGTCATATGCCCATAAAGCTGTCAGTATGCATCGAAGAAATGCACTGCGGGTCGCTCGAGCGTTCCGCACTGTTTCCTATCATGCTGTGTCTGTCATAGCTGATATGCCACCGATTGATCTCCTGGCAGAGAAACGCAATCAAATTTATCATAGGAGACGTGGACAGCCAGATGCTAACTGGCCTACGGTAGAAAAAGAATAGAGAAAGAATACTATGGAAAGCTGGCAATAGCGATGGGATTCATCATCTTCTGGAAGATGGACCCACAGGATGATCCGACAGGATGGATCGCCTGCATGGCTGCTTCAGAGCCTATCTAGCCAGATTCAAGTTAGAAAAGGAAGCTATGTGCATTTGTGGCTTCGCCGACGAAACGGTGGAACACGTTTTTTTTTGTTGTAGGAGTTTAGCCAAAGAGAAGGAGCAGCTTGATGTGATCCTGGGGAAGAAGTCAAACCCGGAAAACTTACTTTAGTTATTGATGCTGATCAAGCAGAAGAATTGGAGGGCTGTTGCAGACTATGCCGCTGAAATCGGCAGGATCCTTAGAGCCCAGGAGAGGCCAAGCAATGGCATAATAAAAAAATAAAGAAGTAGGCACTCAGCCATCCCACGAAGTAATGCTTGACAGTGGTTCTGTGGGGTGGCGTTGAAAAATAGGGAGGAGGTTTTTTAGTGAGTAGGAATCTCACACTGTTGTGGACTTATAGTCGCACAGCATGTTATGTAAGATTTTTCCCCTACCCAAAAAAAAAAGAAACTCACACACAGACCATTTTGTAGGACTTGGTTATTTGGACTCAGGAGACCCCAAAATGTGTATTTCTGTTGAAAACCGGAAGTCGATATTTTTCACTATCGCAATACTTTCCCTTACCTATATATTTCATATACAGGTAAGTGAAAGTAAAAATAATAACTTATATTTGAAATCTGATAAATGTTGTATTCCTGAGAGGATATGAAGCAAAACAAATATTACCGAAATTCTCTCTATCTAAAATCACTTTTGCAAGTTTCAATCCTCTTCAACACTTTTTCTATAGGATTGTTTTTGTTTTAAGTTTTTTGCTTAAAAAAAATTACAATAAATCTAATAATTATTATATAACACATATCATATTAATAAAATTTAATAACTACAATTATGAAAAAGGACTTAAGGAGCTAAATTTGAATGAGGAAAAAAGTTTTTTTGCCTACATTTAAAAATTATAGTTACTAATAAAATCAAAAGAAGTAAAAATATTGCTCTAATAAGCTGTTTATATTTATATTCAACAAAGTATTACGTTTAATTGCACCATCTTAAAGACTATTAATAATTAAATCTTAAACTCAATTATTTTTTACTTTTCAATGTCAACTTCTGTATACTTCAGAATTTTCTCAGTATCATTAGAGTAATTTTAACAACATTCAGGGACCATATTATGCTGCGACAAGCAAGCTGAAGAGAATAGAAAATAATATAGTTTAATAATCAAAATTTTTTTTAACCATCAATGTCAAAGCAGCATCCGGGCTGCCACCAGTTCCCGCCGTTGGGGAAGAAGTCTGCATGCCCCATCGGGTAGCTGGCGCCGAGCAATCTTCCATTGGTGTGGACCACATCAACAAACAGGGCCGAGTCCTTGTTGATCCTCTCCTTGGGATTGTCAATACTAAAAAGGGGACCAGCTGGGTCCAATCCTGCAAGGTTCATGGATATATTACAAGTGGCTTTAAGTTTTTGTAATTAACAGTATAAAGTGTGTGTTTCAAGTTAAAAATGAAATAAGCTAAACTTTACATACTCTTCCAACGTCTCTTACCCTATGCAGAACAGGAGCTTGGTCCATACCAATGTGGATTTAGAACAAGGGAGATCACACAGATCAAATCTTCAGCCTCAGAATCATTCTAGAGAGGTGAAATGAATATCAAATTAATACCCACCACCGTTTCAATATCAGCATTAACCGGGAAGAGTTATATAAGGCACTAGAAGATTTTAATATTCCAGAGAAGCTTATATGCGTGGTAAAGCTGACCATGAGGGATGTGAAGTGCACTGTGTAGGTTGGTGGGCAAAGAAACTAAGAAGAAAAGGACTTTGCCTAGGAGATGCTCTGGCTTGCTTTCTTTTTAACTTGGTGCTTGAGAAAGCAGTGAGGGACGCTGGTCTGCAAACTAACAGAACGATCTACAATTGAATGGTCCAGCTCTTAGCCTTTGCAGATGATGTAGACATTGTGGGGCGATCTTCAGAGTCAGTCAGAGAGGGTTTTTTAGCTCTGTTGGGGGCCGCCAGAGTACTAGGGTTAGAGGTGAATGAAGAAAAGACCAAATACATTGTAACAGAAGAAGAAGCTCGTCCCGGTGAGGCTATCAATATCGGCCCCTTTAACTTAGAGAAAGTGGCCCAGTTCACATATTTGGGGACACTTGTCACTCAAGATAATTCACCTGCGGCAGAAGTGAGGAGAAGAATATTGATGGCCAACAAGTGGTACTTCGGACTCCGCAAGGAATTCACCTCCCGCCTCATCCCGGCAGACGAAGCTCCATCTGTACAAAACATTAATCCACCCAGTACTATTGTATGGATCAAAAACATGGACTACAAGCAAAAGAATGGAACAAAACCTCTTAGTCTTCGAAAGGAAAATTCTTCGTAGGATCTTCGGAGGAGTCCATATAGACTGAAACTGGAGAAGAAGCACGAACAATGAAAGATAATAAGATAATAATAATAATAATAAATTTTACAAAAGTAAAGGAAGAAATCCAAATAACTGATTCCTCAGTAATAAATATATAAACTTTTTGGTAATGGTAATTGGTTTTTTAATTCATTTTTTCCTGTAACTACAGGAATAATGTAATAAAGCAAAATTTTCTTATCTTCATTCCTTATTATGATAAAAAAAAAAAAAAAGTCGTAACTTATTAATTATTTTAATTTGTAAAAAAGTAAATATTACATAAAAATTTGTTAGTATAATTATTATTATTCTTTAAACATGTATAATGAACAAATTATTAGTGGCTGGAAAAGTCTAATAATATTATCTTTATGACACAACTTTATAATCAATAATAAAAAGCATTCATTATCCTCACAAAACAAATAATATACTTTTTTAGAATTATTTATTATAAATTACAATTTTTGGATTACTAGTATAACCTCTCTAGTGGATTGTTCATACCATGCATTTGTATATAAAGAAACAGTTTTGAAATCCAACTTCTGTCAGAGAGGATTATGTTACCTTTTTTATTTTACAGGATGAGCTTTTATATATTTATTGCCTTCCAAATAAATATTGTTTGCAAATATTTAGGTTTTAGTTATAAGATACGCTTTTATTGAATTGCCTTTCTTTTGGTTAGTTAATTTTTTTCCATCATAATACATATTGCTACTTTTCTTAAGTTAAATTAATTCCTTGTACAGTGCATTAAAAAATTAGTACAGTAACTAAAATACATTTAGAAGTATTATTAAGTTGAATTAAGAATGGCCAAGCAATATTGTCAGTCTATCTGGCAGTCTATGTGGCAATACTTCAGTCTATAAGGCCGGCAATAGTTAAGACATGAGGTGAGGTGACGTAGAGTAACTATCTGTGATACATAGAAATGAATGTAGGACATGGTTAGGTAACACAGTTTTAGAACCCTGTGCTCAATCCTTGCTTTTATGGGTCACCTCACTTCAATTCACATTACGCAGACATCAAAAGCTATAGACTGATCTATTGGTGATAATAATTTTCACCATTACACCACACACCTGTGATTCTGCCAATTTTTCCACTTCCTATCTTATTCCCGGTTATCCCAGCAATGTGTGCTCCTAGGCTATGACCAATGAGGTGGAGCTTCTCAGGTACCAGACCATACTGGATATAAAGAGTGTCGATTAACATAGCTATCTGGTTTGAAACAATGGGTATCATGCTCTTCGCAGCGGGGTAAACAGGGATCATGGATCCAGCTTCCGACCAGTCAGCTATAATTGTGTTATAATGAAATTTTGTCAGGTAACCTGTAACACATTAAATACATTATTTTAGACTAACATATTCAAGGATGTCATTTTAGCCATTATGTATTTACTTTCCCCATCAAAATAAATTAATAATAGAGATATTGTAAACTAAACAACCCACGCTGCATGTGATTGGCTGCTGCACTACACTGCATCTCAATGGCTGTTGCTTATTGAAATAGTGCCCCCGACCATTTGTTTTCCCGCACAATTTAAAATAAACTTGGGATAATATTAAATTTCTCCCCTTTTCCAGTTTAAAAAATATGTTAATTCGATAAAATTATATATATATATATATATATATATATATTATTGTAAGGTTTCTCTGTTGGGATATAAATAAATTAATATATATTTATATATATATAAAATGGGTGAAACCTTGAGTCTCAAAATTATTCATAAAATTAATTAAAGAGCTATCTTTCGTTTAATAAAAATTGTTTAACCCACGTAAGTGTTACAATATTAAGATTTTTTTATGGACGAATATGTTATTTTTTCCACACTCAATCCATAATCACACTCAAGATTATTTGTAAGTTCTATATGGCTGGTTTTACATCAGATGGCGTGTAAGAATATAATTTTTATTAACAATTAGTGTATATTTTTACAAATCAAAATAAATTTTTTCGTCTTATTACATTTTTCGGTTTTTTATTGCATTTTAAATTTTGCTGAGAATTGGTAAAAATCAGAGGTAATTATTTCATACTTTTCCTCGCATTTATTTTTGCTGGTTCCTAGGTTTCGAAGTCGATTTAATTTTGTTTTTATAAAATGTTTTTTATATGATTTCTCTTTTTATTACCACAAATAGTTTTATCTTTTCTTAGTTATAACCAAATAAATAGTAGTAATTTATATAAGTATATATGTTTATATAATTGAAATGTTTCTAGATGATTATGATTACGTCATAATCGGTCAGAATAGTAAAGTTTTTTAAATTATATTTATTAACTGAAAAAACAATTATTAGGAGGCCCTAAATTAAAAATAAGGGTTATAGAGAAACTATAATTATTTTAATAATATAAACTATCAAAAATCATGAAAATAAATTGACATTTTCAGTTTTGTTTATGTGCAACATGGAAATGAAGAGTATTAAGAATTTGTCATATTAATTGATAGTGAACAGTTTTTAGGAAACATTATTTGTTTTTCCTTCTGGATTTATTAACTTTTACATAACTTTTTTCAAATATTTTGAGAATTTTTTTTTGCCTCTTACCATCTTTCAATAAAACATTAATATTGCTGTGAAGGTTATCCAACCATCCATGAATAATAATTTTTGTTTCATTTTGGGGTTCAAACTTTTTAAATACTTCTTGGATGTCTTTAGAGTCAAACACTGAATATCTCTCGGATCCATCGATCATGTTTCTAAAACATAATGAAAAATTTATCATTGTTTATGTTTATATAACAATTTTAGTTTCATTTACAATCTTTCTTTCTGTTTGGCCTATGTTTCAGGGTCTTTCCCTATTCTCAATACCTTACTATTGTATGTTCTATCAACAATTCCTTTAAGTCACTTTACAAAGTTCTTAATTCACCCATAAGTTGTTCATTATTCAATTTCATATTTATATATATAACTATTTATATTATTGAAGATCTTTTTTTTTTTTTTTTTTTTTTTTTTAATATTCATAAGCAACATGTCTTCCTTAACAACCTATCTTTCTTTCTTCCTCGTTTACATTATAGGGACTTCCTTAATGAAAAAATTATTCATATTGCTTACAACTGCATACTGATAGATAATTTCTCATAAATTAATGTCACTATTATTTTTATAATTAAAATTTTATAAATAAAATAATTGTTTAAGCAAAGTTTATACAAATTTACAAGGTTAAGCTTAATCTGATGAGATAAAAAGGATTATTTTTTCTTTTAACATTTTTAGGGTAACTATTACCCCTATTTTCTTTTTTATGATGAATAAAGAATATTTATAAAGAGATTCCCTAAAACTGACATCTTGAGGATGGGCATTTTTGAAATTTGAAAAGAACATTTTTTTGAAACATTTTTGACATGAACATGAATATTTTCTGAACATGAACATGAACATTTTTTGAAACATTTTGAAATTTGAAATGAACATTTTTGAAATAATAAATTATTTCAAAAATATTTTTATAATACAAAAAGAAAAGTGTTTTATTTTAATAAATAAAATATATTGAATCAAATTTGATTTTATTGAATAAATTAGCAACACCTCAAAAATTATAAAATTAGCTAAATTTGGAAATTGTTCTTCATGAATGCTTTCACTAACATCGCTTGAAAATGCTACAAATCAATCAGAAGAATCTATCTACAAATCAATCAAGAATTTATTTTTAATTGAAAACATTTAAATCCTAAATCTTACATACTGTAATCATTTGAGAAAGAAAAATCAATGCTTTTGGATGATATATTAAAAAATAATTAAAATAGAAATGAGGCAGTTTATCTCAAAATAAAAACTCAACATTTTGTATTAGCATCATTAGTGGGGTTTTAGATTTAATCAATAGACCGATGTATTTTATACCTAGCAAGGAAAAAAAAAGTAACTTGCTTATCAAAAGCTAGGAGTCAAAAGCTACGGATATTCAGCTTTTTCCGATTTTCACAATCAAAGGGTGAAACCCTTTGTTTCCGAGTTTGTAGATTTCAAAAATAATAAAATTTTTAATTTAAGGCCCTCCCACTGGAGAAAGGGGACTGCAGCCGCCCCCCCCCCCATGGATTCTCCCACGTTCATTATAAAATAATCCAATTGTTAATGCTTACTTGTTGTAAAGGTAAAAGTTCACTAAATTCTCTTCATCATTCTGACCTTGTTGAAGTCCTTGGTTCTTTGATATACCCAAGCAATCTTCACCTGTTAATAATGAATTTTAAAAAATAAACCTCAAAAATTATCAATCAAAAAAATAAAATATAAAAGACCTTTTATAAAAAAAAAAAAATTAAACCAACTTCGAAACCTAGGAACCAGTAAAAATAAATGCACTGAAAAGTATGAAATAGTTATCTCTGATTTTTATGAATTCTCAGCAAAATTGATAATGCAATAAAAAACGGAAAAATGCAATAATATTTTGATTTGTAAAAATACACACTAATTGTTTATAAAAAATATTGAATTAAAATATAAAATACTATAATCAATACAACACAATCTTTTCGGAGGCGGCGCAAAATACAAATGACATGTTACTGATACATTTCAATTAATTAACATTGGTTGACCCTCTGTTCAGGTTGCCTTGCTTAGATAAGAGCCCTAGAGCTGTCAAGGCCAACGTTTCTCCCGTGGAATTAGCTTTGATCAGTTTTACCTTTCAAGGTAAGAGGGTAGCGCCGCTCTGGCAAGGATATTCCTTTCATTCCTTACATCTTACTCCTGTTATAATTTTATTCAGGGTTCCCTGCTTAGATAAGCACCCTAGAGCTGTTAAGGCCCAAGTTCTCCCGTGGAATTAGCTTTGATCAGCTTTACGTTTCGGGGTAAGAGGATAGCGTCGCTCTGGCAAGGATATTCCTTCATTCCTTACATCTTGTGATTCACTTCATAGAAGTGAAGGGCTGCGTTGCTCTGGCAAGATTATCTTTGTTAAAATATATTATAGACACTATGATGGAGACATCCGCAGAGAGAGTAGGAGCTTATTAAATTTTAAAGATCCTATATAAATAGCCCCTCAGGAGATATATTACATGTTTACATTTCGGTGGACGTTTCGGGCCAGTGGGCCCATATTCATCACCTATATGTACAGTGCATAATTAATTATAGCAATTTACACAAACAATTATCAACATTAAATATATAACAATTATACATACAATTATTGACTCTAAATAGGCTATATAAATAAAAAAATAAAAATCAATAAAATGGCGAGATCACTCACAAACCTTTATTTTCTTGTCAATATTAAATTATTAGGCATTCTAGAGACACATTGGTCCGAAACGTCCACCGAAATGTAAACATGTAGACGAATATATTATGCGACTGCAATAGGATGTTATAAATTCAATAACGTTAATAAATGAAGCAGTCTATGAAGATAAAAAGGGCGTACTCAGGATAAAATCTAGGGGGGGGGGCAAACTATGGTCATTCAAGTTGTAACATTACCGCGGAAAAGGCGAATGAATATTTACTCAAAAACGGCTTTAACGATTTTGATTAAACTGGGTATCTGATGTATGTCTGAGCCAAATATGTGACAACCAACATTTCATCAAAATTGGTCAAACGGAGGGGGCACTTTATATCATAACTTTTTGTCCAATTTTTACCTTTTGTTCGATCTCAAAATAGGCTTTAAGATTTTGGTCAAATTCGTGATGTTTAATGAAAATCAGGTGTTCTTTAATATCATGTAAGCTTTATCATTATTAAAATGTTCTGAGTGTGCTTAAATGGAGAAGGGGCCTTTTTTGTTTTCCTATAAAGTACCTTAGTTTTTGTTTATATGGGGAAATTAACTGTCTCTCGTTACGCCTAAAAATAAAAAATGGCTTAATACGAAATATGTAAAAAATCAAGTAAACATATACAGGAGAAAAAAAAAGAAAAATAATCTGTCAACTCATAAAAAATGTTGAGCCTATGCCCGCAAAGCACTGACAGACCATTGTTCATAATTAAAGCCGTTATGTTATGTATTTGTTTCAAGGTAGCTAAATAATTTTTTCAACTACAGCATATAGAATTAATTATCACAAGTAAAACTTAGCCGGCAAATAGAAACAAAAATAAAAATTGAATGTGGAAAAATGTGTGACTTTTAGAAGTGGCAATTAACAAAATACATCAATTTCTAATCTAAGTAAGTTGGTAAGTGAAAGCTGTGTGTTGCGCGCACGCATCAGATTTTTATATTTTAAATTAGGTCCTTCATGCCTGAATCCCCTATTTAGACTACATCGTCACACGTATTTGATGACCTGTAACGTAAATCCTTCTACAGAATAAACGCTTTTTTACAAATATATCGACATTTTAAATTTTTGGAATTTAGATTTTTAATTTTTTCTGATAAACGTATCATTTGTCGGTAGGCCAAAACTTCCTTACTACGACGACAAAAAAACGAACAAACGATGGAGTCATATTATTGAATATCCAAATCCTACAGAAAATATAAAACAAGAAAAAAAATTTATTTTCAAAAATAAAACTCATTTTATACAAAAAATCGAATTTATTGAAATGAATCCTCATTCAAGTAAAAAACCTTTTTTTTTTTTTTTTTTTTTTTAGATACCATCAAATCACTAAACTTTCCACTCTATACTTAATCAGGTTTTTCGGACAACAACAATATATTTAAATCAATATATTTAAAAACATTATATTTTATTTTAATCATGATTACAATTTTATAATAAACCTCTACTTAAATCTTACCACATTCCCATTTTCGACGTTGGTAACCATAAACAACTGTTGCCCAAGCGAAAACTAATGTTATCGATAAATATTTCATTTCTTCAGAAAGTGAATTACAGATCTGAAGTGTGAATTAACAGAGGAAAAACTGCCACATTGCGGCGGCATATACAAGATGATTTTGAAGTTATTATCAGGAAAGACTTTTAGCCCACTTTAAAGAAGATCTATTGTCGTTTTTTTCGCTTTTGTTTGCTCGTGTTGGTTATATGTAATTTCTTTCATTTAATTCTTTTTATGAAGTTTTGATTTTAAAATAGTCACCCCTCCCATGCCGCACAGTGCTTCGAGTATGATTTATTCCGGGACAAAAATCCAATAATGAGGGATTTATACAGGAAATGAACAAGGTTATTACGAATACTGCTAGAGCTTCTAAACAGTGGCTCAATCTTAAGAAGTACTATCCGAATACTACTTATCTAGGTGTCATAAAATAATCCTCGTAGGGTTTGGATTTAAAAAGGACAAAAACACGAGTTTTGACTATTGGTCAGAGTCTAATATTCGTTCTTTAAGACTTGCGAGCATAATGACAATTAAGTATAGCAACAACAGTAGTTCCTGAGTCGAAAAATTGTAGGAAATAATAGGAGGGAATAAATTTTATTTAAAGGAATTTAACAAAAAAATTGGTGCGATGCGCGCAACACAACTTTCACTTACCAACTTACTTAGGTAGATTAGAAATTGACGTGTTTTTTTAAATGCCATTTATCAAAGTCACATATTTTTCCACATTCGTTTCTTATTTCTATTTTTATTTGCTCTCTAAAGTACACTAATTTTTTAAATTATTAAATAAAGGTTCTTACTTGCGATAATTCGGCAATGTAAGCATAATCCTCCAAGTCGTCTGATTTTATAATTCTCTGTGTAATAGTTGAACATTTCTTAGTTACCTTGTTTCATGGTTTTGCATTAAATGAAAAGAACGTCTTTAATTATAAATAATGTTCTGTCTTTAAAGGCGTACTACGCATGCGTGTTTTATGAGTTGACGGAATATTTTTCTTTTTTTCTCTTGTATATGATTTCTTGTTTTTTTATCATATTTCATATTTAGTCATATCTTATTCTTAGGCATAATGAGAGACAGCTAATTTCTCCATTTAAACAAAAACAAAGGTACTTTATAGGAAGAGGAAAAAGGCCCCTCAGAACATTTCAATAATGATAAAATTTACCTGATATATAAGAAGACTTGATTTTCATTTAAACGCGATGAATTTGATCAAAACCATTATTTTGAGAAAATCGAAAAAAACGTAAAGCTTGAAAAAAAAAGTTTTGAAATAAAGTGCCCCCTCCATTTGATCAATTTCGATGAGATCTCGGCTCTCACATCGCTGGCATATACCTACATCAAATACCTAGTTTGATCAAAATCGTCAAAGCCGTTTTAGATAAATAAAAGAACGAAAAAATTCAATAAATAAAGTACCCCCTCCGTTTGACCAATTTTATGAAATTTTCGCTGTTATATCGCGGGCGTATACATACACTAAATGCCCGATTTCAGATTCGCACAGTTTATAGTTATTGAGCTAGTCTTTTCACACACACATACAGACCATTTTGCGGGACTTGGTTATTTGGACGCAGGGGACCCCAAAACGTGTATTTCCGTTTAAAACCGGAAGTCGAAAAACTTTCTCTTACCATATATTTCATACATAGGTAAGTGAAAGTAAAAATCTGGTGCGATGCCCGCTACACACAACTTTCACTTACTAACTTAATTACATTAGAAATTGATGTGTTTTTTGTAAATGGCATTCCTCAAGGTCGCACTTTTTTCTACACCTCTTTATTTATTTTTGTTAGTATTTGCTCTCTAAAGTACACTAAATTTTGTTATTGCTAAATAAAAGATTTTACTTGTGGTTATTCGGCAATGCAAGCATAATGCTCCAAGTCGTCTGATTTTATAATTCTCTATGTATTGTAGTTGTTGAAAACTTCATTTAGATACTATGAAAGAAATAATTTCCATTAAATGAACAGAACAACTTTATTCAAAAACAATCGTGTATCATAAAAGGCGTACTACTCATGCGTGGGCACAACGTGTTTTATGAGTTGACTGAATATTTTTCTTCTTTTCTCCTGTATATGTTTACTTGATTTCTTTCATAATTCATATTTAGCCATTTCTTATTTTTAGGCGGAACGAGAGACTGATAATTTCTCCATATAAACAAAAAGTTACATTATAGTAAAACCGAAAAGGCCCCTTGCCTATTTAAATAGGGAATTAAGCCCCCTCAGAACATTTCAATAATGATAAAGCTCACTCGTTAAAACCGCTTTTGAGTAATTGTGAAAATGAGACAAAATTTATTAATTAAAGTGCCGCTTCTAATTGATCAATTTTAATGAAAGTTTGAAAGTCACATCGCGGGCATATACATACAACAAATACCGAGTTTAATCAAAATTATTAGAGCCGTTTTTGAGAAAATCGATAAAAACCCTATAATTAGACAAAATTCATTAAATAAAGTATCCCCTCCGTTTGCCTAATTTTGCTGTCACATCACGGGCATATACATATACTAAATACCAGGGTTTGAAATTAACTCTTATTTTCTAGGAAACAGAATAAAAGTCAAATCAAGACTTTTATACTTCTAATAAATAAATAAATTTCGGGCCAGAAAATAAAAGTCCTGATATGATCTTTATCACAATGATATCTAATATAAAAGTCAAAGCTTGATTTTCATTATTTAAGGATGAATTTATTAGCTTTTTTATCGGATTTCTCCATATTGTTGTTCATTATTGGGTTAACCGTTTTTATGGAAATCTTATAGGCTATAATAAATTACCTTATATCGATCTTAAGATCGATTATTAGATTATCAAGGCTGCTGATATTGAAAAAAATATAGATATAAAACCTCAGGCTCGCTCAGGTATCAATTGCAACTTATCCGATATTTACAATATTGGGGTCGATTTCTAGGTTAATTGGGGTGCTGATTCTGAAAATGATATCGATTTTTCGATCACGCGCTCAGGTATCGATTTATTTCAAGTTACGCGATTTTAACGATATTGGGGTCCACTCATAGGTTATTTGAGGTGCTGAATTTAAAAATGATATCGATTTTTGGATTACGCGCTCAGGTATCGATTTATTTCAACATACGCGGTATAAACGATATTGGGGTCCACTCATATATTATTTGAGGTGCTGAATTTGAAAATGAAATCGATTTTTCGATTACGCGCTCAGGTATCGATTTATTTCAACTTACGCGATTTAAACGATATTGGGGTCCACTCATGGGTTATTTGAGGTGCTGAATTTGAAAATGATATAGATTTTTCGATTACGCGCTCAGGTATCGATTTATTTCAAGTTACGCGATTTAAACGATATTGGGGTCCACTCATGGGTTATTTGAGGTGCTGAATTTGAAAATGATGTCGATTTTTGGGTTACGCGCTCAGGTATCAATTTATTTCAACTTACGCGGTTTAAACGATATCGGGGTCATAAGTTGCATACATTTTCAATATTTTCATAAAATTAGTCATTTGCAAATATTTTATATCGCGTATGTTGAAATAAATCGATTCCTGCGTGTAATTGGAAAATCGATATCATTTTCAAATTCAGCACCTCAAATAATATATGAGTGGACCCCAATATCGTTTATACCGCGTATGTTGAAATAAATCGATACCTGAGCGCGTAATCCAAAAATCGATATCATTTTTAAATTCAGCACCTCAAATAACCTATGAGTGGACCCCAATATCGTTAAAATCGCGTAACTTGAAATAAATCGATACCTGAGCGTGTAATCGAAAATTCGATATCATTTTCAAATTCCGCACCTTAGATAACCTATGAGTGGACCCCAATATCATTTATATCGCGTAAGTTGAAATAAATCGATACCTCAGCGCGTAATCGGAAAATCGATATCATTTTCAAATTCAGCACCTCAAATAACCTATGAGTGGACCCCAATATCATTTATATCGCGTAAGTTGAAATAAATCGATACCTGAGCGAGCCTGAGGTTTTATATCGATATTTTTTTCGAAGTCGAAATTTTTCACGATCGCATTCCTATCCCTTACAATATTTTTCATGTATAGGTGAGTGAAAGTAAAAATGCCAGGTAAACGAATTGGAGAACTTAAAGTAGTGGGGCTAATGAGAGAATTAGAAGAGCTTGACTTAGACACTACAGGTACGAAGGCGATCTTATTGGCTCGGTTACGTGAGTATTACTTGAGTCAAGGCGTCGATCCTGAAATTGTAGTTTGAGGATAGCTCTTTAAAGGCCGCTTTAAATGATTTGTTATTCGAAATAATTGATAAATGAGTAAGCCAGTCGGCGGAAATAAATGATAAATTGTCTAATATATCTGGCGAACTAAATGATAAGATAACTGGCCTAAATTCCAATTTGTCAGAGATTAACGACAGATTAGCCAACCAAACATGTGAAATAAATGACAAGCTGACAAATTTGACTGGCGAAATAAATGACAAATTGATCAAATTATCTGCATAAATGGATGATAATTGGCCATGCCAATCAGCTGGAATAAATGAAACATTGTCTAGACAATCGGCTGAGCTTAACGTGAAGATAGCTAGCCTTAAGTCAAGCTTGTCGGATGAGATGGATGGATTAAATGAGAGGTTGATTAATCCGTCTAGCTAACGGATGACAAGCTGACCAACTTTTCAGGTGACGTGGTAGGATTGAGGGACAGGCTGGCTCAACAGGAAGCGGAGGTGCAAACATTAGAATGGACACTGGAAGAACAGATCCAGGCGGTCGAGAGAAAGCAGTTTGCACAACAGCCATTAAGGGACGAAGAGTTATGTGAACCATTTAAGAAAACAGGGCAATTTTCAGATAAAGAGTCATGTTGGCCCTGGCAGTTAAAACACTTTACCGGACTATTACATTCCACTCCTTCATGTTTATTAATACCAACCGCAGAATCTACAGAGTGATTCTTTCTTACAAACAGTTTTAGTGTGACCGAATTTAAGGCACACATAACCGCGTGTTGGTTTGAGATAAATTGTATAACTGAAATATTATTAAAACCTCTTTTTATTTCGGTGGGAACACTGGGTTCGTTGAAGGTTGTGAGGTAATTGTGACTAATGTGTTTTTCGTTATTTTTGAAATATGCTAATCTCTTCAAATCATCTACATTTTGTGATTTCAATTCATTTTGTATTTCTTAATTATTTCCTCAATAGGGGAAACATTTAGATCAGGGTACCATATAATGAAAAGATCTGTTAGGCGTCCCCAGTGACAAACATTTTAGCATATATTTAAATTCACAATCAAAATAATTATCTAAATTATGAGAAAATATATAGTAATATATTTCTATTATATTTTCAATAGGAAACATCGTTAAAATCATAAATTTATTTTTTGGATCAGCTGTGTGACCGGAACCACCCGTTTCACCCAACTCAAAGCGCCCCTGTATAACTTTAGACCTTCCAAATGAAGTTTCGCTTAAAAAAAAAATTAAATTAAAACAAATGTTGGGCGCCTGGATGTTTACCAATCAAAATATTTAGTACAATTAATTTTTTTAAGAAAAAATACCACCATTTACTGGTCTAATCATTTTAACGCCTCCAGGCTAAGTTAAGGCGCACACAGAACTGTGCCATGAAGGCGACGCAGAGCAGAGAAGGGTATATAGACTGAGTCTATTAGACTCAGATCAAAGCAAAGCAGCACGGGAAAAAAAAACAAAAAACTGCAACTCAGTTTTCCACGGACATTGGACCGCGCGTTCCGTTCTAATTCACGTTTCACAAAAACTGCTCTGCGTCGCGAGTGTCTCTGACTACGCGCACATGGCGACACACGCGACGCAGAGCAGAGAAGAGCAGTTTTGTGGAAAGTGAATTAGATAGGAACCGCGCAAATTGGGACGCAAACCGGGCAGCGCGGTTTCCTATCTACCACACGTATTACAAAAACTGCTATGTTCTGCTCAGCGTCACGATTGTTTCAATGTGCGCTCGGCATAACTCAGGGGGGTAGGGCTGGGTCCACAAAGCAGTCTCTCTCTACGCATTTCTTTAATTTAATTACATTAAAAAAACATTTTATAAAAAAATATTAAACCGACTTCGAAACCTTGGAACCAGTAAAAATAAATTCACTGAAAATTATGAAATAATTACGTTCTGATTTTTATGAATACACAGCAAAATTGAAAATGGTATAAAAAGTGGAAAAGTGCAATAAGACGAATAATTTTATTTTGATTTGTACAAATACACACTAATTGTTAATAAAAATTATTAAATTTAAAAATTAAATACTATGTTCAATACAACACAATATTTTCGGAGGCGGCGCAAAATAGAAATAACATGTTACTGATACAATTCCATTAGTAGGCATTGAAATCAGTAGCTGGGAAGAGAAGATCCATTTAGAAGATTTTCATAATGTCAAGTGTAAACAATTTTAAATTTTGCGCCGCCTCCGAAAAGATTGTGTTGTATTGAACATAGTATTTATAATATTTAAATTTAATAATTATTATTAACAATTAGTGTGTATTTGTACAAATCAAAATAAAATTATTCGTCTTATTGCACTTTTCCACTTTTTATACCATTTTCAATTTTGCTGTGTATTCATAAAAATCAGAACGTAATTATTTCATACTTTTCAGTGAATTTATTTTTACTGGTTCCTAGGTTTCGAAGTCGGTTTAATATTTTTTTATAAAATGTTTTTTATTTCACAATTTTTAGTTGGAGAAGATAACAAATGTAGAAAACCGTACGTTGGTTTAAAAATTTCGTAGGTAATTAATTAGTCGTTGATAAAATAAACGTTGGTTTAAACATTTCGAAATCTTTTTACGCTCTACCACGTTTGTCTTTCCAAGGTCTTTTTATTATACAATAATTGTATAAAATTATTATGAAATACACTTTAACTTTTCAATTTTACAAATACACACAGAAAAGTGGGAAAGCGGTGCGTGTATTATACAACTTTCAACACACTACGTTTTATGATTATAAATAGATTTTTTTTTTTTTTTTTTAAAAGATCAATGTTCAATTGGGAAGGGAACACATAAAATGTTTTTTCACAATGACAATATTTTTCCTTTGCTAAATGTCGTCAGTACCTGTCATTTACGTAGAGATCAGTGTTCGGTTAAATATACATAAATACATAAATCCGGCCATTCCAAGATGAAGTAGATAAGTCACTGAACAGTCAAGATTTTGGCCGGTTTTAAACAAGATATCGTTAATGGAGAATCAATGAGGATGCTAATATGACCTATAGTAAATTTGAAAGTAATTTTTAAATTTTGATTGCTTGAATATCCTTCTGAAAACTATGGCGACATTATACACGACTTCATTGGATTACATCATTGGATAGAAGTCCCTGCAAAAAAAGGGGCAACCATAAAATTTATCGATATCAAAAAGACTGCCCCGCTAGGATAGAAGCAACAGGGTTTGGGACTCACATATGGTTAATTTATTATTACGGTTGATTCAATTATGTTCATAATTCCTTTCGATGAATTTTTGACTAAATTTATTACCGAAGTACTATGAATTATATATTTCGTAATAAAACATTATTCAGAAAATAAATTGCTAAACAATGTTGCTTCAATTCTAGTGGCGTAGCATTTATCATCATTTTTAACAATCATTTCCATGACTGCCAAATTTTTGCTGAGGGGACTTTCATACAATGAGGTTGTTTTCGGGTAGTTATCAAGTTTTATTTTGTAGTTTTTATCGATGGATGAACACCAGCAAAAGCCTCGATAGTTGTAGAAACAAATTTAAAAACCGATACTAGTAATCCGGATAACATAACAGAAGTGTCACCCATAAAGGATCGGCACTAGACCTCCGGCAAGATATTCAATAGTAACCGAGTGTATCCGGAAGAAGACAGAGGTATCTGAATCCTTTATTAAGTCAACTGAAAATGAGCTTTTCCAGGAATTATTGTATTCTTTTTTAATGTGCATAGTCAATAAAAAATAGAAATCAAAATCTAATTTAAATCAATAATAACTACGATTTTAAATTTAAACGATCCTTCGGGAACTTGAAGAAGTCTTAAATTCTGCTTTAAAACGATTACCAATACTCAGTCTTTCTTGGAATTTCACGAATTTTGTTGTCTTATGATTATGGTGTCCAACCATTGATTAGATCTAAATTAAGAAGGTTTACTGTTATCAGTGAATATACATCTATCTATTATTTATGCTAATATCGCTAACGAAAACGACAGCGATATTATATTCTGCTGATATTTATATCTTCATTTCAATCTAATGTTGAAAAATGAGTTAAGGTTATGTATAGGTTTGTTCCAACAAGCACGTAAAACACATCGATAACTAACAGACTGCTCATGTTCTCCCCCCACTCTTTTGATTCTGAATTTGATTGGTTGGTATTCCCATTTGATTTATCCAGCAGTAATACAATATTTGGATTTGTTAGTTATCAATTAGTTTTAATAGCTTGTTGGAGCATACCTCATGTTATATATGCCATATGTTTTTTCAATAAGTAAACAATTTGAGCTATAATTAAATAATCAATTTCATGTTTTTTCCTGATAACTTCTTAAATTAATTAGGAACCCCAAAAAGGTTTAAATGGGACCACCTTGGGAAAATACTCTACAAGATGCAAAAGGTTTCGTTCCAATTGGTCCACCCATCTCTGAGTAATCAGTGAACATACATAGAAAAAAAAAAAAAAAAAAAATCACATACTTATCGAATTGAGTAACCTCCTCTTTCGTTCGAAGTCGGTTAAAAATGTACATATGAAGTACATTAAAGGCAGAAACTATATACATGAGGGAAAGGAAAAAAAATGAAAGTTAATAAAAAAGTGAATATAAGTATAAGTGAATAAAAGTGAATCAATCAATGAGTATAAGTGAATCAATAAGTAAATGAAAAGAACGTAACATTTTTAACTTAAGAAAACAAAAACCACAAAATGAAAAAAAAAAAACATTTCAATCGAGTTTACACTAAATCACATCACTTTCGTTAAGTTCCACGTCCCTCATCTGGAAGGTAACCCACCGGTTTTCACTTCCGTAGTTGCCACCTTTAATTAAAGTGTTTTTGGCCCCATCGATTCTACAGCCATATTGCACTTATTAAATCAAACTCGACATTTTTTGAACGTTGAGTACATGTTCAATTCTTCCAACTATTAATAGTTCTCAATCATAACTTTTACATTATGAGCAACTTTGTTTAGTGCATAAGAATAAGATTTGTGAACAATATAGATTTTTTAAATATACCTTATCAAATGAATAATGTAGTTATTAAATTTAGATTTTTATCAGATCCAAAAAAGGAAAAAAAAATACATAAAATTTCAGAAGCACATACTTAGAATGTTTAACAATTTTAGGGAGGCAACCATGGGCGTTGGCAGGGGGTGGGTGGGACAGCCCCTTCCTTAGAAAATATGAGGAACAAAAGCTACAAATTAAATAAATTCCTGCTCAGTTACTATATATATTAGGATGTCCCTTATATAGGTGAAAAACAATTTTTTTTAGATATCGAAATGGATACCTCCTATTTCTTTTTAAACTACCCAGACTAACTTAAATACAAAATTTCATCTTCCTACGACAACGTTAAGCCGTGCCGACAGAACTCTGAAGGTTTTGAAAATTGCTTTTTTTAACCATTTCCATTATTTAGCTAAAGCAATGACTTGTGACTTGGTGATTTTTTGTTTCGAACACACATTTTAAAACCAGATCGCAAACGTAATGGCAGCAAACAAAGAGAAGTAATTCCCTGTCTAGTTTTTGTTGCGAAAGTACACAATACATTTCAATCGCCCAGTATTAGACGCAGTTGTGTCACAGATCATTATTTGTACCTTTTCATCGAGGTTCCAGCCATAAAGTCCGTTCCACACAGCTTTAGCTTGATCGTGGCCGGAAGAGCTCTCCAGTTTGGGTATAGCCAGAAGTTGTTCCTTTTCTCCAAATGAAATCAGAATTGGCAGGCGTTCTTTAGAACTTCTCACGTCAAGTTCAGGTAATAATTTTCCATCCCAGTGAACGGTCACCATTTCAGGCATATTATTCTGAAAATCTGATTTTATAGATTTTTCGACTCTGTGTGCGAATACGTTAAATATACCATTTGTTTATCGGAAAATCATCACAGCTAAGATCTAGTGCTTCAACTACAGCCTGAAATATATAGACAGAATCCCTTATGTTACACCCGCTTTGTTTTTGTAAAAATATTTAATCTTCTTCAATTTTCATCCGTTCCAAAGCATCAGCGTGTGCTATATCAAATAAATTATCTAAATTGTTCTTAAAGTCCTCCTCACTTGTTGAATATTTCATTTATTTCCCATGAAACAAATCATTTCCATTGAATGAACATAAGGGCATTAATTATAAACAATGGTCTGTCATTAAAAGCGTCTTGCGTGGGCTCAACGTGTTTTATGAGTTGACTGGATATTTTTCTTTTTTTCTCCTCTATATGTTTACTTGGTTTTTATCATATCTCATGTTTAGCCATTTTTTTATTTTTAGGCGTAATGAGAGACAGTTTATTTCTCCATATAAACAAAAAAAAAGATACTTCATAGGAAACAAAAACAAACAAACAAAAAAGGCCCCTACCCCATTGAAGCCCCCCCCAGAACATTTTAATAATGATAAAGCTTACCTGATATCAAAGAACACCTAATTTTCATTAAACATCACGAATTTGATAAAAATCGTCAAAGCCGTTTTTCAGATAATCAAAATAAGGTAAAAATTTGAAAAAAAGTCAAGAAATAAAGTGCCCCCTCAGTTGGACCAATTTTGATGAAATGTTAGCTTTTACATATTTGGCATATACATACATCGAATACCCAGTTTCTTTAAAATCGTTAAAGCCGTTTTTGAGTAATTAAAAAAAAATGTGCAAATGATACAAATTTTTTTAAGTAAAGTCCCCCCTCCGGTTAATCAATTTTGATGAAATTTTTACAGTCATATCTGGGGCATATACATACATCAAATACCCAGTTTGATCAAAATCGTTAAAGCCGTTTTTGAGTAAATAAAAAAAAAAACGTGAAAATGATACAAAATTTATTAAGTAAAGTCCCCCCTCCGGTTGATCAATTGTGATGAAATGTTGGTTATCACATCTTTGGCATATAAATACATCAAATACCAAATTTGATCAAAATCGTTAAAACCGTTTTTTAATAAATAAAAAAACATGTGAAAATGATACAAAATTTATTAAGTAAAGTCCCCCCTCCGGTTGATCAATTTTGATGAAATTTTTACAGTCATATTTCAGGCATATAAATAGATCAAATACTCAGTTTAATCAAAATCGTTAGAGCCATTTTTGAGAAAATCTATAAAAATTCGACTTCCGGTTTTCAACGGAAATACACGTTTTGGGGTCCCCTGAGTCGAAATGACCAAGTCCCGCGAAATGGTCTGTGTGTGTGTGAACAGACTAGCTCAAAAACTATAAACCGTGCGAACCTGAAATTTGGTATTTAGTGTATGTATATGCCCGCGATGTGACAGCAAAAATTTCATCAAAATTGCTCGAAGGGAGGGGGTACTTTATTTAATAACTTTTTACGTTTTTTTCGATTTTCTCAAAAACGGCTCTAACGATTTTGATTAAACTGAGTATTTGATCTATTTATATGCCCGAGATATGACTGTAAAAATTTCATCAAAATTGATTAACCGGAGGGGGGACTTTACTTAATAAATTTTGTATCATTTTCACGTGTTTTTTTTATTTACTCTAAATCGGCTTTAACGATTTTGATCAAACTGGGTATATGATGGGGTATGTATGTATAGGCCCGAGATACGACTGTAAAATTTCATCAAAATTGATCAACCGGAGGGGGGACTTTACTTAATAAATTGTCTACCAATTTCACGTGTACATATTTTTTAATTTCTCAAAAAGGGCTTTAACGATTTTAAAGAAACTGGGTATTCGATGTATGTATATGCCAAATATGTAAAAGCTAACATTTCATCAAAATTGGTCCAACTGAGGGGGCACTTTATTTCTTGACTTTTTTTCAAATTTTTACCTTATTTTGATTATCTGAAAAACGGCTTTGACGATTTTTATCAAATTCGTGATGTTTAATGAAAATTAGGTTTTCTTTAATATCAGGTAAGCTTTATCATTATTAAAATGTCCTGAGGGGGCTTTCTTTTGGGGGGGGCCTTTTTTGTTTGTTTCTTTCTTTCTTATAAAGTACCTTTGTTTTTGTTTACATGGAGAAATTAACTGTCTCCTTACGCCTAAAAATAAGAAATGGCTAAATATGAGATATGATAAAAATAAAGAAAACATAAAGAGGAGAAAAAAAGAAAAATATTCAGTCAACTCATAAAACTCGTTGAGCCCACGCATGCGGAATACGCCTTTAATGACAGACCATTGTTCATAATTAAAGCCGTTCTATTCATTTGAGAAGTGGCAATTAACAAAACGCAATAATTTCTAATCTAAGTAATTTGGTAAGTGAAAGTTGTGTGTTGCGAGCACGCACCAGATTTTTATAATTATTATATTATCTACAGTGTTACACAAAAAAAAGCCAGACCACCAAAACCCAACCTACGTAAAGAAGAAAGAAGAGCCCTCTACGAACTCAAGAACCGCGAAGACCTTTTTATTTTACCGGCGGACAAAGGAAATTCCACAGTTATCTTCTCACTGACGGGACATACTAGACAAGGACTAAACTGCATACTAGACAAGAACTAAACAAGGACCTCACCAAAGACGTGAACGAGATCCGAACAAGTTCCACCCAGACTCTCCTTCCTAACCACCACAAATCCACAAAGACAACTATCCTATGCACCCCATTGTCAGCTCAATAGGATCACCCACTTACTACATTGCAAAAAACCTCACACAAATCACTAAACGACACGTAGGAAACTCACAAAAGAAAAAGACTTCATCGAGAAAGTTAAGGAGCTCAAAATTTCAGACCTGTAAACAGTATCCTGGTGAGCTTTGATGTAAAATCATTGTTCACTAACGTTCCAATTGATGAAACTATACCACCCTTACTATTGAAGATACTTACAGCGGAGGAATCGGACCTGGCCAAGATATGTCTGAAGACAGCATACTTCCTCTTCAACGGGAAGCAAAAAGAAGTAGCAAGCATGGGCAACCCACTAAGTCCTGTCATAGCAGGTTGGAAAATTGGACAGATCCTGCCCGATCCAAAGAAAACTCTTGGACTCAACAAACCTGGACCTTACAGTATCCCTTGCTCATGCGGTAAACAATATATAGGACAGGCAGGAAGGAACATCACCACACGACTGAAAGAACATATTGCCGCAGTTAAGAAAATAGACAGACAAATCAGCCACAGCAGAACACTTTCACAATACACAACACACTATAGCCTCCGAAGGCATCAAAGCCATAGAATTGACAACTATCTCCTCAGATCCATCAGGGAGGCTATAGAAATTATAAAGCAACCAAACAATATAAACAAAGAAGACGAATACAGACTTGGCAAAAACTGGTACCCATCACTAAACAACATTAGACAACACAACATATCTCAGAGAGCTGACGACATCCCCCCTCCCATACCCAGCCAATGGGAACACAGACTTCGCCCCCGACGGAAGATTATAAGTTACTGATCCCCTTCTCCACTCTCATTCTTGTATGGCCCTGAAGAAGCCCACACAAGATAAGATGGATGAAAAATCTATCACATGGTCTAACCCTGAAGAAGAAATGCTTATAATAGCTTGGCTTTCATCAAAATGGTTTCCAGCTGTTTCGTAAGGATAGAGCCTCAACAACCAGTGACAAGAAATGTGGTGGTGGGACCTTGTTGGCTGTATCTACTAAGCTTTCTGCACAGAGAATTTAGATTCGTGATGACCTGGAAATGATCTGTATCCGCATTTCTTCAGCAATTCTGATGCTTTGCTGTGTCTGCATCCTTCCAGCATCGTCTGCTGAGAGCTACAGTAATGTATGTACCACTATCAAGTCACTTATTAACTCTTTTCCTACACATAAATAAATTGTTTTAGGCGATTTTAATTTGATTAGTGTAATTGGCCAAGCGATAAAGTGATTTCTAATAATAGTTCTAAGTTCTAATATTTTAATAGATTCTTTTATTTATTTTCTTGATCCTAAAAAAATCATTTTGGTGGAATATTTGATTTGATTTTCTGTAATTTTTCTGAACTGCTGTCAGTGCTATAGATTGTGACAGTATGCTCAAAGTGGACTTGTGTCATCCTCCATTATTAATATCTAGTAGCTTTAATATTGAAAAAGTGAACTCATGTATGCTTGGTTAGCTTCTTATTTAATAGCTAGATCGCAGCAGGTTAAGGTCAAAGGATTTTTGTCAAACTCGTTTTCTGGCACGTCCGGTGTTCCACACGGATCGCACATAGGACCTTTTCTGTTCCTGATCTTATGAGTTATGAATGATGTTGGAGGTATCTTTGATAATGTAAAATTTCTTATGTTTGCCGACGATTTAAAACTCTACAAGGCCATATCATCAACTGAGGATCCAGACCATTTTCAACATAATATTAATAAATTAATTTTCCGGTGCAGACATAGTAAATTGGATCTGAATCCAACGAAGTGCCTCTCAATGTCCGGTTTACCGGTTAAAAACACCGATTGCTACCAAGTATTTTATTGACTATTAGCAGACCCGGCCACGCGTTGCTGTGGCTCAGTAGTTATATCCTAATATTTTTAAACAAATACAGTCGTACCAATATTCATTAATAAAGATGAAAACCTTTCAGCTAATCAAAATCCAACGTGATTGAGAATAGAGCATTACACCATTTAAAAGTATTTGGTAAGGAATATAGGAAAGTTAAAGTTTTTATTTTTTTCATCTTATATTTCAATTTAGTTTGATTAAAAAAGAGCTGATTGTGTTTACGACTCACAGCGCTGCCTACACTATCGCCCTTTTTTGATGCATCGGTATAAACTATTATATAACTCAATATAAACTATATATTACTCGAAATTGCTATATTTTTCCACTAATTTTTAAAAAGGATGACTGAACTTCTATCGGGTAAGTTTTGGTAACCTAAGCCATTGATCTATTGATTATTGGCCTAACCCTACCTGAACTTGGTATTGTTAGTTTAGCGACGGGTTTAATATTTCTCAGGGTCATGCCAATCTTGGTTAACGCGTCATATATTTCCTTTTGAATGGCGTTTTTCTCAATTTCTGTAAGATCTTGATTTCTCGACCCTTCGGCTAATAAGTGTTCGGTAGGAGGGTGGTGTGTTGAAGCTTTTAATTTAACAATATATTTGAGTGATAAGAAATCTCTTCTTACAGAGGTTTTTACATAATACAATTAAGAATTTTTATTTATTCAAGTACTAATTTGTTCAAAATGTTTTGGGATACCCTGTTTTTTTTTTTTGTTTTTTTAACACAAACCAAAGATTTGATGGTTTCCAGACACGTGAGCAGGCGATGCCCACGTGAGGTATGCCATTTCCCATGTGAAAAGCACGGATTTTCAAAGTCCAATTGGACATAGTTTGCCCTTGGGATTTGTTTATGGTCATGGCAAAAGCCAAACGAATAGGATATTAAAGCCTTTTAAATTTTATTGAAAATTCTGACGGTTCCAGGGGAATAGGTGGCAACAGGACGATATCTCCTATACCTTTATTACCTTCCAGGCAACATTTTTGCTTCAATAACATTTCCTGTGATCCTTTTAATGACCAAACGTGTAACGTTGCACAATTGAGATGGATTTAAGTTACTATGAAGAATGATCGGTCAGCCAAACTTCAACTGGAGATGGTTTGGGTGTATATCCAGGGAATTCAAAAATTCAGATGGGAAATTTACAGCTTTTTTTACATTTAGAACATTGTCAATTGATTTATGAAGTTTATTTCATCGAAATCAACATTTTTTGCTGCCAAAATAGCACGACTACCCAGCCAATTATAGTCCAAATAATTGTTCAAAATATCAGGAAAGACACTTTATGTTAGTTTATTTTTCTGGTAATTTGATAAATTTTGAATTTCGATGCAGCTCTATTTCACCGTTTCCAATATAGAGCAATTGTTTAGGAAATATATCTGCCGATGGATCATTTTGCAGTAGTACTCTCATATCTATGATGGATAAAGGCCTATTTACACACATCAGTGACGGCACAGTGACGGTACCTGTCAGTGATTCAACTTCCTGTAATCTCTCAGCTCCTTCGATTCACACACAACCGTAACGTCACCGGCACCAGTCAGTACTTTTTTCAGCTAAAAATTACGTACATTGTTGTTAAATATGCCCAGATTTTCTAAAAAAGAGTTACTAATGATAGCACTTATTCTGGATGAAGAGGAGGAACAACTAGTTAGGAAACAGTGGGTTTACCAGGCTTGGAGAAAAAGACAAACAGAAGGAGAATTTGCAACACTCTAAAAGGAACTGATGGACGATGGAGCAAAGTTTTACGAATATTTTAGAATGTCTGAAAATGCATTCAATATTCTCTTATGAAAACTGTTATTATTTTTTTATAGCAAAAATAGTTATAGCTACCCTCCTCATGTAGAATCGAATAGTGGGAACCGCACACTTCAAAATTCAGAATCACAAGGTGGGAATGCAACATTACACGCATTTCGAGTGAGAGAAATATTCACAAAATATTTCAATTCTGAAGCTGGAGCTCTTCCTTGGTAATAAATATAAAAAATAAAATGCTAAGAAGGAATGCAACATTAAGCGCATTCCATTGAGAGAATAATTTACAGAATGTTTCATTTCAATTTTTTCAAAACTTATTATTCAGTGATTATGTTTTTCACATCAGTGTGACTAAAAATGCCAAGTTTTTATTTTTTCTGAACATTAGTATTTAAGTAAAAAATCCTAGATGGGCAATCTGCATGGAACATTTGGAATATCAAACGCTACCTATCTTACTATACTATAAATACAATTTGTCCAAGAATGAGGAATCTTGTACCATATTTTTATAATTGCAAGGGCTTTAATTTAGCATATAACTAGTTCGCAGTACTTAAAAGTTTAACTTTTTTTAGAAACAAATAATTATTTTATAAACAATCCAAAATCGGATTTTAAAATATATACATTATTCAGATTGGTACAATGAAAATTTTTAATCTTTCTAGGACAAATAGTATTTGAGCTATGTGCGTTGACATGTTTTAAAAATTGCAATTCTCCGATTTTAATCAAAACAAAACAATGGTAATATATGTAGGAAGTAAGATTCAGTCGATTAAAATTTGATTCATTTAACAGTGTTTGTCCTGCTCCGGAATCTACTTCAAATTGTTGAATTATATTGTTGATTTTTACTTGAACGAAATACTTCTGTGTGTCTAGATTCTGACTGTTTATTTCATATATTGTGTATTGATCATGGAGGAATGAGTCTTCTTCTGAGTCTACTGACTGCACTTCCTTTTTTTCTGACATTAATCTTTTTAGACACACTTTTTCGACATGTCCTGACTTCTCACAGTATTGACGTTTTAATTTAGTCGGAGTAACTCTGCAATTTTTTGAATTGTGATTATTTCTACCACATTTTAAACAAAGCCCTTCAATTCCCAGGTGTTTTAAATTAAGGCGTGTATGTCTTGAATTTGATTTATCTCTAGGTCTTGAATTATAATTATTTTGACTCCCACTACGTGGTCTCAAAAGTCTATGTACACTGTTATTTTCTGAATTATTTTCTGTGGATATATCGAATTGTTGGCTTGCCAAGTACGATGCTTCTAAGGCTTGTGCCTTTGAGACAGCGTCGGAAAATGTTTTTGAGTCATCCAAAAGAAGTTGGTGGCGTATATCTTGGTTAGAGAGGCCTCTGATAAACTGGGTGTGTAGAAAAAGATCTGCCACAGACTTTTCACATTCACATTTGAAGCTGCATGCAGGAATGTATTTTCGTAATTGGGTGGCAAAATCTTGGATAGATTGGTTAGGTGCTTGTTTTTGTGATAGAAACTTGTGTCTTTCAACTAAAATATTTTTTTTCTCAGTAAGTTGGTCGTCAAGTGATTTCATCAAATGTTAATGTATTGAGTTCTTCTGATGCTACTGATAGTTTGAGCAACTCGAAATATTCAGGGCCAATACTATTTAAAAGAATTGTTTTAGCTGAGTCTTTGTCTGACGCTAGACCTTTTAGGGCAAGAAAGTTGTCAAACCGTTCTTTGTATTGTTGAAAGGATTCCGTATTTTATCAAAAGTATCAAATTTACTTACATTATGTTGAGGAAGTGTTGAAGAAGCGCTTTGATTTATGGACGAGAATTTTTCTAGCATGGCTGAAAATTGCTGCTGCTGTTGTTGCAAAAACTGGGTGAATTGATCAGCGTTCATTTTTCTTGGTTGACAATAAACTTTGAGATTAGAGTGTCCGTTTTCACTGTGTTTATCCTCGTCGCCACTTTGTTATATCTAGATAGGTAATTAAACATGAACAACACAACCGTCTTTTAACACTATTTATTGCATAATACAACAAAAACTTTACATGGTTGAAAAGATAATATCATGCGGCAGGTAATCCCCAAAAAGGGCGGGACCAGATACCCGATCACTCCTAATCGATACAATCGATACACAACATATACAAAGGTTTAGCTACGTTTCTTTGCGAAATTGTGGTCGGTTGCGGTTTCACCTTCGTCTAACATTGGCAAACAGATTCTATCTTGGGTGCTGTAATATTTACTATCATATATTATACCTTTTCGATAATATTACAGACACTTACAGAGCACACTTAACAATTATCTGATAAAATAAATGCAACTGTTCACTTAATAGCGGGAGCCTACCAGTTGGCATTTTTGTATACCTGCGACGGCCATGCTGTTTCCGTTTACTTTTTTGCTACTGTTTGTGTCGTGTTTATCTTGTTTAGAATGTTTAAGTAATGGTTGTAAGTATGAGCCCCTATCATAATTAAATTCGGTAGACATTTGCTTTAATTCTTTAGCAAATATGACTACTATACTAGCAAATATTAAGTTATTATTTTATCAGATTAGAAAATATTTTTATAGTTAGAAAACAATAATTCCGTGAAATTTGAGCGGCCGGAAGTGACAAATTATTTATTAATTTTGTTATTTAAGAAATGATTTTTTGTAAAACCTCAATTCTATTCAATTCATTTTTCAAGACTTGAAATCCTTCATTGAAAATAAAATGCCACCCCACTTTCCATTTCTTACCGGTATTGGATCAGAATTATGCCAAACACTACTAAAAACCGAGTAGACTAAATTGAAGCGTGGAAATGCATAAGGGCCTATTGCAAAAAACACACACACATACATAAAGAAGTAAGCACACAGCCACACGGCCCCACGTGAAGTAAGGTTCCGTGAGGTGGCGTTGAAGAATAGGGAGGTGGTTTTTTTAGTGAGGAAGAATCTCTCACTGTTGTGGACTTATTCGCGGGCGCAATCGAATATAGGGTGCGCTAGTAGTTTTGCAAAATGTCGGAAAGAACGGGGATAGACATAGTTGATGTGATAGAGATAATTAGTAATTTTAAAAGTCCATTAATTGAAGGGCAGGCTATCCTTGATGCAAACTACATAATTATATGTGGAATAATATCTAGAAGTAAAAAAACAGTTATTTTACTAGCCTTGTGCCTTCAAACTAGCAATCTTAAAGGACTGCCCAATCAATTAAAAGTGGAAATCAAATTTATTAATAATAATAAGCAATTTTCTTGTCATTGTACGTGTAAAGCTAGTAGTTCTGGTAAATGCAAACACATCATTGTAACTTTACTCGACGTTTTTCGGTTAGTAATAACATTAATTACCTATTCATACAATCATAGTTATGGCTGCTGTCATTTTCATGACAGCTTAGTTTCTTTGTCATATTATTTATTTATTTGTCAAAACTTTCAGGGATCGCATTGAAAACTCGGAACAATTAAGCACAACGGATGTAATACGAAAATGGGGAAAATTAAAAAAGAAAAACAAATCTATGACACTATGGTGCCAATGTTATTTGCCTAAAACTAGCATTATGGAATAATAAAATGTCAAATACTAATATTTACCAGGATAAATATAGGTAAGCACTTTATTTAAAATGAAGACTACATATCATCATATGTTTCGAAACAGGCTAATGTATTCTTAATTTTACAATCCACTCTTTAAGAAGCTTTTTATTTTTTGGAAATAAATGGAATGACACGTCTTTTAATTTTCTAATTGAACTCTGAGGGACAGAGCAATACCTCTTAGACATTTTTCAAATGATTGTTTGCTCAATCGGGTTTTAATTATGGAAAAATAAATTAAAAACGACAAAAAAACCCTATGAATCCCAAGCAATGGCCCGGCTTTTATCCCCGTTTCTCTAGTTCCTGTAAAGAAGCTGCACCGTCGCTTGCGCCCGCCTATAGTCGCATAGCGTCTTATGTAAAATTTTTCCTCTACCTAAAAAACACACACACATGCAAACAGAAACACATATACAAACCCAAACACACACACACACACACACACACACACACACACACACACACACACACACACACACACACACACACACACACACACACACACACACACACACACACACACACACACAAACACACACACACAAACACACAAACACACACCCGTGTGGAGTAGTTAGTTTCTATCGGGCGCCTCCCCAGGTGGCGGTTTGGGGGATATTCACCAGATATGGTGAGTACCGGGAAAAACCCGGGGTGGACCAAAACTAGGGATGCGACATCGATGTCGATGTTTGTGGGCCGATGTTAACATCGTTGTTTTTAGTAGTAAGCTTTTTTTTTTAGGTTAAATAGGTTTTAACATCGATGTTCAACTAAAAGTTGTTTTTAACATTGATGGTTTTGTCCAAAACATCGATGTTAATTTATATTTGTTTTTGCCGAAACCATCGATGTTACGACATTTTCGTTTTTGTCAAAAACATCGATGTTAAAAACAATTTTTTTAAAACATCGATTTTAAAAAGAATTTGGTTATTGTTAAAACATCGATGTTAAAAAATATTTTAACATCGATTTGTTTAACATACTGTTGTCTAAAACATCGATGTTAAACAAATATTGGTTTTTTGTCGCAAAATTCTATGTTAAAACATATTATTTTTTTGTCATTGATGTTAAAAACCACTTTTTATTGTTAAAACATCGATGTTTTTAAGATCGATGTTAAGAGCATATAAATTGATGTTTTTGTCCAAAACATCGATGTTAAAACATTTTGGTTTTTGTCAATAACATTAATGTTAAAAAAAAATTTTTAAAACAACATCGATGTTTTCTGCAAAAACTAATGATTTAACATCGATGTTTTGGACAAAATCATCGATGTTAAAAACAACTTTGTTATAGTTAAAACATCGATGTTAAGAGCATATTTGTTTTGGTATATAACATCGATGTTAAAAATAACTTAGTTATTGTTAAAACATCGATGTTAAAAAATATCCTTTTTTTTATTTAAAAAATATCCTTGGCCCCGCCCTATGGAAAATAGTTTTTGACGAGTTGCTGGGAGTACTTGAAGAAGAACGGTTTCCCGCCACTGCGTACGTAGTTAATTTGGCCGCTGTAGTGGCATCGAACAGCAGAGCCAGGTTGAAAGAAGAAGCGGAGCGGTGCGCCAACCTGATCAGAAGATGGTGCGAGGGAAAGAAGCTGAAGATGGCTGCCGAAAAGACGCAGGCTATCCTCCTTAGGGGTAGGACTGATAGGGCTCACCCTATTACTATTGATCTTCAAGGAGCCAGAATACGTCCAAGTGAGGTGGTCACCTACCTTGGCATTGGGATTGGGAGAAAATTCAATGTGACTCCTCACTTGGACTATCTCAGAAGTAGGGTGACCCTAACTCTAAACGGACTCAGTAGGATCGGAGGAGCCTTTTGGGGCCTGAAATACCCAGCAACTATGGCCATCTATAAAGGTGTAGTCCAGGGTATACTAAGGTATGCTTCTCCTTCTGGAATAAGAATCTCTCGCACCGGCAAAAGAGCAGGTTGGCTACGATTCAACGAATGGCTCTGCTGCGAGTCACTAGGGCCTATAAGTCTCTGTCTCATGAGGCGGCACATGTCCTTGCGGGAGCAGTACCTGTCGACCTCCTCCTGCAGGAAGACATGTTTAGGCACCAAATGATGAGGGAAAGATCGGCGGTCTTACCGGAGACTTTGCGTTCGAGGATCAATGAACCACGAAGATGGAAGAGCATCATCCATGACTACACCCTTGATCAATGGAACCAGAGATGGATAACGACGCAAAGGGAGCTACACTGAGGAAATATTTCCCAAACGTTAGCTCGAGGTTAGCAGCAAAATGGGTAGTACCCGATTATTGGGTCTCCCAACTACTCACTGGTCATGGTGGTTTTCGTTGCAAACTTGTCGAATACGGGAAGGATATTGATCCATTATGCCCTACCTGTGGAGTACCTGAGACCGCCGAACACATTGTCTTATGAGACACTAAGGGCAAAAATGCTGAGAGAAACAGATTGCTACGTTTTGACTGAGAGCAGTCTCCTTCAGTTAATGGCCCAAGAAAACTACCAGCACTTTAAGGCCTTCGTGAGTGGATGGAAAACCATTGCAGGTCCAAGACATTTCTCTTTGGGGAGGAGAAGAGATCCTGCTGCAGGAAGACCACCAGATAGGGCAGCGGCAGAAGAGAACGGCACTTAAATAAGAAGAGCAGGCTCTTTGCACAGCTCATGAAAATGATGTTATTATTTTACAGGTAGCAGTTGGTTGCTACCCAGAAATGGTTAGCATCCAACTGCTGCCAAAACCCGTATTGCATTTTAGGCACGGTAGGGATTGCAATAAAAAAAAAAAAAAAAAAAAAAAAAAGGTTCAAGGATCATATCCAGCGAGTACGCGATAAGGCAGCTACAGTTGCCACACCACTAGCTCGACTTATGCCCAATATAGGAGGACCCAAGAACAGTCGGAACTGGCTCGCGGGCCAACGCCTTGCGGCTCAGGTCATGAAGCAACTGAGGAAGGAAGAAAAGGAGAGGCGTGCCTAAAGAAGAGGTTGCCTAGATCAATGGGGTGGTACAAGCCACTCCACCTACTCACGAAAAAAAAAAAAAAAACACACATGATTATATAAAGTATTTTAATATCAGATCGTAAATAATTCTATTCCCTATAAATCACCTTATGGTTTGGAGCAAGAAGTTTTCTTTTTTATTATTTTATGTTATAATCGTGTCTTGAATATATGTACATTTCTCATCTAACCGATAACCGAAAAATAATGAAAATATATATATGTGTGTGTGTTTTTTTTTTTCGCGACTATAAGTCCACAACAGTGTGAGATTCTTACTCACTAAAAAAACACCTCCAAGCCATTGCCTGGTCTCTCCTGGTCTCTAAGGATCCTGCCGATTTCAACAGCATAGTCTGCAACAGCCCTCCAATTCTCCTGCTTGCTTAGCATCAATGAAACTAAGTTTTCCGGGAAAGACTTCTTCCCCAGTATCACGTCAAGCTGCTCCTTCTTTTTGGCTAAGCTCCTTCAACAAAAAAACACGTGTTCCACACTTTCGTCTGCGAGGCCACAAATGCACAAAGCTTTTTACCGTAGGCCAGTGAGCATCTGGCTGTCCACATCTTCTGTGATAAATTCTACTACGTTCCTCCGCCAGAAGATCAATCGGAGGCATATCAGCGATGACGCACACAGCATCATAGGAACGCTCAAGCTGAACTTGCTGAAGCAGTAAAAAAAGCTCAACTCTTGATGAAATCAGTCCCTTCATAAATTAATTAGTAATAATGAATCGAAAAGTGCTGAGAACTACAAATATAAGTATATACTTAAATGTGGAAAAATGTGTGAAGTTGAGGAATGGCGTTTTCATATTGTTGTGGCCAGCGGGGTTAGACAAAGTGCCTATGGAGAACAATACGTCTATTGTTTGGCGCAGGACTGCGGGCGGCGAAGATCAAAGACTTTATTCTGGAATCCTCTAGAATCTTCCTAAGGCTTATAAATAGAGGCTTTGGACAAGCCTCCAGGGGGTTGAGAGTCAACACCCGTGGAGTGCGCTTCCTAGTGAACAGTGATAAGTTAGTGTGAAGCCTAATTGTGATAAGTTATTGAGGTAATAGTGTATGTCGAAGAAAAAACTCTAGTTTTAACCCGTACGGTTTGTTATGAGTGATTAGAGTCTACATACACAGCCTATTTTGTATTTAATAATAAGGCAGTAATTACCATTGTGAGTATTAATTAATAAATTATTGTTCTAGTGCTAATTGTTATATTTTACTGAACCCGTAGCCCGCAACAATACTCGTATTATCGAAACACGTCGATTTCTAATCTAAATAAGTTCTTAAGTGAAAGTTGCGCGCATCGCACCAGATTTTTAACTATTGTTCTCTTGTTTTGTTTTTAGCTAATGTTTTGTTGGGACCATTTGATTTACTTATTACTTTCACTTACTTATACATGAAATATATATTAAGGGGAAGTATTGCGATCGTGAAAAATTTCGACTTCCGGTTTTCAACGGAAATAAACGTTTTGGGGTCCCCTGAGTCCAAATAATCTAGTCCCGCGAAATGGACTGTGTGTGAGTGAACAGACTAGCTCAAAAACTATACATCATATAAAACTGAAATTGTGTATTTTGTGTATGTATATGCCCGCGATGTGACAGCGAAAATTTCATCGAAATTGGTCAAACGGAGGTGGTACCTAATTTGATAAATTTTGTCGCATTTTTAAGTTTTTTTCGATTTTCTGAAAAAGGGCTCAAACGATTTTGATCAAACTCTGTATTTGATCTATGAATATGCCCGCGATATGACAGCAAAAATTTCAACAAAATTGATCAAATGGAGAGGGCATTTATTTCATAACTTTGTTTCCTGTATTTACGTTTTTATCGATTTTCTCAAAAACGGCTGTAACGATTTTGATCTAACTTGTCATGTTTAATGAGAATCAAGTATTCTTTAATATCAGGTAAGCTTTGTCATTATTAAAATCTTCTGAGGGGGCTTAATTGGGAAAGGGGCTTTTTGTGTTTTCCTATAATGTACTTTTGATTCTGTTTAAATGGAGAAATTAACTGTCTCTCGTTACTCCTAAAAATAAGAAATGGCTAAATATAAAATAGGAAAAAATCAAGTTAACTATACAGGAGAAAAAAAGAAAAATATTTCGTCAACGTTGAGGCCATGCATGCACAGGACGCCTTTAATGACGGAACATTGTAATTAAAGAAGTTCTGTTCGCTTAATGGAAATTATTTGTTTCATGGTAACTAAATGGTAAATAAAATCTGACGCGATGGAGTATTATTCTTGCATTGGCGAATTATCACAAGTAAAAACTTTTATTTAATAATAAAAATTTTAGTGTCCTTCAGAGAGCAAATAGAAACAAAAATAAGTAAATGAATGTGGAAAAATGAGTGTCTTCAAGGAATGGCATTTAACAAAATACGTCAATATCCAATATAAGTAAGTTGGTAAGTGAAAGTTGTGTGTTGCGCGCATCGCACCAGATTTTTATTATGATGAATTAATATATCAATATTTGAGTGATAAATTTCAACGAAGAATCATTTATTATTATAAGTATTAGATTATTGCTGTATTTTTCTAAACTAGCTGTATAACCCGGTTTTACCCAGAGAATTTCATTTTTTTATTCTATAAACTAAGACTTTTATCGACTCAAACGGTCGATTTTGTAAAAACCAATGTAAAGCGAGATCAAAACGATTATTATAACAATAAAGAATATACCCAGAGATCGGCTGAAGTTATGCTATTTTAATATGTACCGGTGTTCGCACCTGGTCTGAAAGAACCACTGAGCAAAATTTGGAGAATTTAGGACAAACGGTATGGATTTCTATAAAGAACAAACAGAATTTCATCTTTATATACATAGATTATAGCTGTATATCCCGGTTTCACACGGGGAATTTCATTTTTCTAAAGAAACGGTCGATTTCGTAAAAAAAAAACATTGTGAAGTGAGATCATTATGATTTTTATAACAATAAAGAATATCAGCTGAAGATCGGCTGAAGTTATGCAATTTTAATATGGACAGGTGTTCGCACCTGGTATGAAAGAGCCACTGAGCGAAATTTGGAAAATTTAGGACAAACGGTATTTCTATAAGGAACAAACAGAATTTCAACTTTATGTACATAGATTATAGCTGTATATCCCGGTTTATCACGGGGAATTTCATTCTTTTAAGGAAATGGTCGATTTCGTAAAAAAAAAAAAAAACATTGTAAAGTGAGATCATTATAATTTTTATAACAATAAAGAATATCAGCTGAAGATCGGCTGAAGTTATGCAATTTTAATATGGACAGGTGTTCGCACCTGGTATCAAAGAATCACTGAGCAAAATTTGGAGAATTTAGGACAAACGGTATGGATTTCTATAAAGAACAAATAAACACACAAACAAACAGAATTTCAACTTTATTTATATAGATTTATTTGTTTATAATTTACCTGTTTGATTGTTGATATCGTTTGATTATATGTAAGTTAAGATATTAATATTATAAGTAAAGATTATGTGATTATCTGATTATCTGATTATGTGTATGTAATGTAAAGAATATTGTACTTGTGTTAATGATTTATATGACATATTCACTGTTACAATACAATTATTAATTTTATAATTGTTAGTTCTAAATTATTTAATATGAAATGTGCCCTTTCTCAACCTCTGATGGTTGTTGACCAGGTGTACCTGTCGAGAATGTAATTTGTATGTTCAATAAAAAGACATTGTTATTAATATTATTATTATTATTATTATTAAAGCACTGGTATCGAGGATTTTTTTCGATATACTCGATGTTGTGGTCGATTTGATTAGATTTGAACACAATTGATTTTGAGATTAAGCATACAGGTATCGATTGACTATTAATCATCTGATATTTCCGACACAGTAATTGCATATTGGTTAATCCAATAAACAAAAAAACTTTCATATTCTGAAATAATTAAAACAAAATAAACGTCATGTCATTTGGTTTTACTTCGGATAAGTAACTCCAACATGGCGGCTGGCGCGAGTAAACAAGGTATTCCGATCACGTCCTACCCGGTACCACTGCAGTTCGGGTGTACCGAGAGTTCCCGAACAGATGTATTCCAGATAACCTTCCTGCCTCAATAATGGGAACAGCCAAAATAATGTACAAATAAATGTTTATTTAATATAATTAAAGTACTACAATAGATATTTCATATATCTTTTATTTATTTCAATACTAGCAGACCCGGCCACGCGTTGCTGTGGCTCAGTAGTTATATCCTAATATTTTTAAACAAATACAATCATACCAATATTCATTGATAAAGATGAAAACCTTTCAGCTAATCAAAATCCAACTTGATTGAAAATAGAGCATTCATTACACCATTTAAAAGTATTTGGTAAGAAATATAGGAAAGTTAAAGTTTTTATTGTTTACATCTCATATTTCAATGTAGTTTGATTAAAAAGGAGCTGATTGTGTTCACGAGTCACAGAGCTGCCAACACTATCGCCCTTTTTTGATGGATCGGTATAAACTAACTCGAAATTGCTGTATTTTTCCACTAATTTTAAAAAGGATGACTGAAGTAAGTTTTGGTAATCTCAGCCATTGATCTATTGATTATTGGCCTAACACTACTTCAACTTGGTATTGTTAGTTTAACAACGGGTTTAATTTTGCTCAGGGTCATGCCAATCTTGGTTAACGCGTCATATATGTCCTTTTGATAGGAGTTTTTCTCAATTCCTTTGAGACCTCGATTTCCCGACCCTTCGGCAAATAAATGTTCGGTAGGAGGGTGGTGTGTCGAAGCTTTTAATTTAGTAATATATTTGAGGGATATGAAATCTCTTCTTACAGAGGTTTTTACATAATACAATTAAGAATTTTTATTTATTCAAGTACTAATTTGTTCAAAATGTTTTGGGTTAACCTGTTTTGTTTTTTTAACACAAACCAAAGATTTGACGGTTTCCGCATACTTGAGCAGGCGATGCCCATTTCCCACGTGAGTTATGCCATTTCCCATGGGAAAAACACGGATTTTTAAAGTCCAAGTGGACATTGTTTGCCCTTGGGGTTTGTTTATGGTCATGGCAAAATTCAAACGAATAGGATATTGAAGCCTTTTAAATTTTTTGAAAATTCTGACGGTTCCAATGGAATAGGTGGCAACAGGACGATAGGAGGCAATCTTCAACTAGAGATTGTTTGGGTGTATATCCAGGGAATTCAAAAATTCAGATGGGAAATTTACAGCTTTTTTTACATTTAGAACATTGTCAATTGATTTGTAAAGTTTATTTCATCGAAATCAATATTTTTTGCTGCCAAAATAGCATGACTACCCAGCCAATTATAGTCCAAATAATTGTTCAAAATATCAGGACAGACACTTTATATTTCGTAGACAGTTCATTTTTCGTCTCTACAACAGTTCAGAAATTTTCTGGTAATTTGATAAATTTTGAATTTCGATGCACCTCTATTTCACCGTTTCCAATATAGAGCAATTGTTTAGGAAATATATCTGCCGATGGATATATATCATTATCATATATCATTTAGCAGTAGTACTCTCATATTTATGGTGGATAAAATTTTTGTTTTCTAAATGTATTTGTTTGTTTTTATAAAAATATGTTAATGTCCTGTTTAAATGATTGAATCGGTTCAATAAATGCACAAATGAATGCAAAAGATGCTAATAATATAAGAATCCGAGTATTCCTAAACGCCAGATTATTATTTTTTTTTGTTATTTCAAGAAAAATGTATTTAAATAACCAAAACGGATATGTTTTAAAATGATTTGCTGGTGATTTTAAAAGATTTGACTCCATAAGAAGAATTACAAATTGTACATGATTTGTTAGATTGAAGAAAGGGAATGAAATGTTTAAGAAATTGTACGCATTAAAATCAATTTAACTAAATTTATCGGCTAACTTTATTATATTCCACTGATGATTAATTAAATAGAATTAATTTAATTAAATAAGTTTCAACTAGCAATAATAGCATTTCAGTAGACCTTCATTGGTTACGATATTGCCTTTGCGGAACGTTAATTAAATTAAATATTTATATGTTTTAATGTTATCTGCCCTATCCCAATCTATAGTTATACATATATATCAAAAAATTTTCGATCAATATTTCCAAGTTTTGACGAGCTGTTGAAATTTGTTTTATAAACATGCCATTCGAATAGGTACTGATTGTGGTTACTGGATCAGACCTAACCTAATAAAGTAAGCAAGGAATGAATTCCCCTCCAAAAATGTGGATAAAGCCGACATCGGATATCGGGAACTCTCGGTACACCCGAACTGAATCGTGGGTATCGGGTAGGGCATGATCGGAATACCTTGTTTACTCACGCCGGCCGCCATCTTGGAGTTGCTTATCCGAAGTAATACCTCTTATTTACTTAGAGAGGAAATAAGAATTAATTTGAGCCTCTAATTTTCATTTATAAACATCCTACCGTGTTACCTTTTTAGATAGATACTGAAAACGGAAGGATTGAAAAGATTTTTGGAAAATCTGATGTTGGAGATGCGAAGTTCTATCTGTTTAATAGGTGGGTAAAACGTAATCTATTATTTTATTTTTTTTGCATTATCTCAATTTTGTTACCTTCATTCATTCAATATTTTCTTTTAACACTGTTATATAGGTTTTCCCGTTTATATTTATTTATTTATTAAAACTCCCAAAATGTTCTCCATTGTATTTATATTTATTAAATTGTATCCATTGGCTACAGATTTTAAAAAGAAAAATAAAAGGATTATTTTGGGAAATATTTTGAAAAAGATTAGATTTAATAATAATAATAATAATAACCCCTAATTTTATGGTCCCGGGAACTAGTTCCTTAGGAACAAAATTGTACAGTACAAATACAATGCTTTAGAGCCTCCGAGTAGTACATATGAATGAAGAAAATTGAAATGAAAGAAAAAAACTTTTATAAAAAAAAAAAAAAGATAAATAATAAAGTAATCTTCCTATGATGAAAAAGTTAAAAATAAATTGAACATCCTTATTGACTTGAAATGAAAATAAGTAAGTATGTGGAGCTTATAATATATAAATATATACACTTATTTACAAATGAAATAAATGGTACTTATATTTAATAAAATAAATAAATAATAGAGGCCTATATCGTTTAAAATTACAATTGAGAATTTGTAGATTCTATTTACAATTCATCGGGAAGCTGGATGGATAAGAGGTGATTGAACAGGCGGGATTTAAAGGTAAGGAGAGAGTTTGAGTGACGGATAAACGGGGGAATAGAGCTCCATAGGGATGAGGACCTGATGGTAGATTTTTCGAAAGCTGGCGTTCGGTTGGCCGGAGTACCTATATAAATCTGAAGACCTAGAACGGGTATTGCGGGAGTGGACAGAGGGTTTGAACTGAATAAGGTCGGTGATATATGAGTTACGACAGCAACGAATAACTTGGAAAAGGAAGGAGGCGCGCCGTAAGTATTTCCTAGCCTCCTTTCTTTTTTTTCCATCAAGTGCAAAAAATACAGTTGACGGATCTTGTTGAAACTTTGTATTATTTTTAATCCACTATTGTAGAGTTGTTTTATATAGGTTTAATGAAAATAGGTGCGGGTGGGGGTGGGGATAAGAGGGAGGGTTGGGAGAATTTCTTACTAATATTACAACTTTTAGTGGACAAAACTTGTTCAAAGTTTGTATTGTGTTTATTAGTGGATTGTAGAGTAGTTTTATTTAGTAAGTCTATATATGTATAGACATACTTCATTTTATATAAACTTAAACTTAAAATCATGTAAAATGTTTAATTTATAACAAAAAACATTTAATTTATTATAAATGTTTAATTTATAAAAAATTAAAAGAACTCTATTAATGCTCTTCAGAATTACTCATACTAAGTAATCATTTAATAAGTCATCACTTGAGCATTTGTATTAGGTACCTACATTATTTTTTTATAATTTAATAAACACGACATTTTAAAACACGAACAAAAACTTATGTGCACATTTACATAAGAATATAATAAGAATGTACATTGGGAATAATTTTAAGTGTATACAAAAGTGGAATAAAAATATTGGATAGATGATAGTTGACCGGATATAGAATAAGGTTGAAAATAGTCCGGGGAGGCGGTCAATAAAATACAAAATAGTATAAAACTATTTAAATGCCGACGTTTCGACCCAACTATGCAGGTCTTCGTCAGGGCTGAATAAACGAGACACAGACAAAAATATGAGTAATTAGGACAAAGAATATGAACTGGCTAGATAAAATATAAAAATTTTGTATACACAAGGTTTAATATGGCTATTGACACTGATAGTATAGGTGGTGTGATAAGATGGGGTAAGGTAAATAATAGTGGATATGTTATGAGAATGGTGTACTATGAGTAGATATGGAGACAAAAATGGGGCAGAGTTGAAGAGGGATTAATATATGATGGATTATAAATATAGTAAAATAAAGGAGCTTACCCTATGACAGGGATTTTGGAATAAAAATAACACGTTTTAAAATGCACATATTGAATTTCAATTATATAAGTTTAGAATTTTAATATTAAAAATAAAAATTAAACACAGAAAATTTCATTTCCCTGTAATTAGTGATTTATTTACAACGAAATTAAAAATATTTTATTCACAAGAACTCTAACTCAACAGAAAATAGGACCACAAATATCAAATTAAGGGAATAGTCCAGTCAATAGAGGCTCAAAAAGGGGGTTCAGCTTACATCAAATGCGGGATCGTTTTTTATTTTTTGATGTTGTTTGGGACCATTAGGTAGTAATTAATCCAAGTTTCCGTCATCCCCCCCTCCTTGCTTCGTCCGCCATCTTGAAAAAACTGTCAGAAATCGGAACTTTTTTCAGTTTTCGGCTTCTAGCTCATTCCCAGTTCATTTTTTTGAAGATATGTCTATATAAGAAAATGTAGATTACTAAACTTCCAACACATTTGATTTGGAAGTTTTTTTTGTAGGTCCAAGTGTATCCGAGCTATGAGAAGGCGAAAAAGGTCGAAAATTGGAGATTCGGCAAATTTTTCACTTTCGCTCCACTTACCATCGCAAAAACAGGGGGAAGACTTGATCTCAGCAAAAAGTTTATAGAATCAAAGTTGTAGAGAATTTAATTTCCTTTAAAATCATGTATTGAAAAAAATTTGACAAGCAATGGGTAGGAGTGGGGGTAAATTTAAGAAAACTAGAAGAAATGCGTTTTTTGTTATTCAGCCCTGGGGCGCCGTGTTGATGAAAGTTTTTCGTTTTCATTATATTACAATCATTTTTTGAGCACAGCAGTGCATCTAAATAATATTTGAACCATTTTTTGTACAAATGTAACCACATACACGTATATATAATATAATTAATATAATTTTTTTGAAACTTTATTGTAAATAACAAAATATATTTCATCAATAAATTTTTTAATGAATAAATATTTTTAATTTATTATGGTTGGTTGGTTTATTTGGTTTAAAGGCGTAAAACCGCAATTCGGTCATCAACGCCTGTAGAAAAAGGGTGTCAATTTTTTCGAGATTTTTGAGATTCAAATTTTCTCTTCAAACTTTCTTCATTAAAAGTATCAACTGTTCTATAAGTTATATAATATAACTTATAATATTATATAAGTTCTATAATTTATTATGTTATATAAACGTTTCATGTATATCTTAGATATTTAACCCTTAACAGGTACGGTGGGGGTCGAATCCGACCCACGGGTGGGTATTTCTTCTCATGTATTCTCCCCCCCTCTTAGAACGTGATCGAGTTGACAAGGGACCCTACTAGTAAGTCCTCCTACAGATGTTAGAACGTTTGCAGTTACTAGGTGAGTGTCCTTGGCTTTCTAATTTCAATATTGTCGTGAGTTCTTTCATTCCGGGTCGCTTCCGACCCAACCGCACCGGCAATGTTACTAAATTTGGTTGATATTTTTTTTGTTTTTAGGGGTTTTCCAACAAATTAGATCAAAACAGATTAAATTACTTAGTTGGAAAAACCTTAACCCTTTAATGTCTGAGCAGTGCGAGCCCTGTGGCTTGAGACCTTGTCTAAGGAATGAGGTGCAGGTAAAATTGATATGGAAAAACCCGAAAAGTACCCCATGTCAATTAGTTTACAACCCTCGGAAATTCTTGGGGAAACCATAAACCTCGTCACTGGGAAATACCGTCTAGAGGCTCCAGGGACTGCAGCGCTCGAACTGGTATATCAGTCTACAGGTGTTAAAGGGTTAAAAAAAAAAATTGTTTCCTACCAACATAAAAGTGACAAATGAATCACTAATGACTTTTTACTTTTTATCAGTTTTCGCAACAAAATGGCTAAGCAACTGTTTTCAAGACAACAAAATGTTGGTTTCATTCAACCCTAAAAAAAATCAAAAAGTTCTCTTAATGTCTTCAATGCACTACGGAGGAACAAAAAGCGATGAGTCGAGCAAGACAGAGGTTATAGAGTTCTAAAACCTAACAAAAGGCAGTGTGGGTGTGTTGGACAAACTTTGCAAAGACAAAAACACCGGAAGGTACTTCGCGGTACTTCTTTGGAATACTCGACATCGCAGCTGTTAACAGTTTTTTTTTTTTTATTTCAATGTAATACGAAATTATACTCGTTTTCCGCACCTGCTCAGAACCACCTTTTTGAAAAATCTATGATCTATCTATCTTTGATCAAACCCTTGATGGAAAAAAGAATGCTCAACCCGCGTATTATTAGAACTCATCGTTTGACACTCGCCAAGGTTTTAGGAAAAGAAAAAGCTTTACCACAGCAATTAACCGTCAAACCCAATCTGGGGAAAAAAAAGTAGAAAATGTAACTTGTGTGATCCCTCTAGAGATAGAAAGGGAAATGAATTCTGTGTGAAATGTTAATGCATGTGTCTGTGGTTAGCATAAGACAGTACTATGCGTTAGATGTGTTGAAAGTGACTTAACAGAAGGAACAGGAATCAAGGAAAAGTGACATTCCTTTTATTTTTAATGTAAAATATCAATAAATGTTATTATACAACAATAATGGTTATTGTATATTTATATCTACTCAAAATCTCTTAAATAAAGAGATTGGGTCGGATCCGACCCAACCGTACCATCTATTTTGTCTCAAACCACTGTACCGTTTGAGGGTTAACAGATACAAATAGGAATTCTTTAGGATAAATACAGAAGTTGCTAACAGTGATAAATAATAATAATTAATTACAAATAATTTCAAAAGCTGAAAACGACGGGGTTGCCAGGTCACATTATTTTTCTTCCTCAATACAATGGGAGGCGAGGGTGACAGCATAACGGGATATTTAGCTGAGGGGAGGGAGGGAGGCGAAGGAGGGGATGAAAGGATCGGTTTCTCAGGCCTGGCCCCCTGGCTCCTCAGTTGATGTTCGTACCTCCAGTGTTGACATCGAATTTATTTAACGTGCTTGGAAAGAGTTTTTCTGTGAAGTGAGTTGTATTGGTGAACGATGGCTTCTTCATCCCAAACACCGGACAGTGAGTGCTTCATATGCGGGAAGAGTTTGGACGAAGGAGTTGTGATTACTGTAAAGAAGAAAGGAGTTCAAACTCTATTAAGTGCAACTGTTCGAAGGCGGCAAAACGACCACAGCCAGATTTTGAAGAATAGAGACGAAATTAAAGTTCACAATGCCTGCTCAAAAAATTACACCGATCCAAGACGAATAGACGTAGCTCTACGCTCAGAATCCCCTACACCTGGACCATCTTCAAAGCTAAGGTCAGTAAGTGATTTGTTTATTTTCAAGGGCCATTGCTTTCTATGTTCAGAAAAAATTGAAGAGAATTATATGAATAAACAGAAAAAGCTCCCGTTGATTTCTCGAAATCCAGTTCGCTTGGTGGAGAAGATGGAAGTAAGGGACAACGTGTTACTAGCAGCTCGGGCACGAGGAGATGAGTGGGCTCAACAAATAATTAATCGTGTTCCCCCAGACTTAGATCTTATTGCTGCTGACGGTCAGTACCACGATGCTTGTATGAAAAAGCTGTACCAACCACCGAGAGCTACGGGGGTGGGGGCAAGAGGATCCAGAACACACCCCAAAGTTGATGAAGCAATGGAATGTGTTTATGCTTTTCTGGAAAGAAACAAAGACGAATGCCAATTCTCATTTGATCAATTGATGGGGGCCCTTAAGAAAGGATGTGAACTTGATCGGAGAACAGTAAAATCCCGTTTGCTGAAAAAATATGAGGATGACATCATGTTCGTTGAAACACAAGAAATCGACGGTCTGTTTCAAAAATACTGGTTATAAAATATTGAATGACACTTGGTACGCCAATATAAAATCGAATCCTGAGGAAGAAAGAATGAGAGTGGTGAAAGCAGCTGCAGATATAATTACATAGGACATTCGCTCCCGTGTGTACAATACCACTGACTATCCACCCCCTGATCAATTTTTGAACAGTGTTGAGTCGGACATTCCGCCAACGTTATTGACAATGATCCAAAAAATTGTTTTAAAAAACAAACAAGGAAGTTTGGATAAGTGGAAGAGGATCAGTACTGCCATTTCCCATGCAATCATTGCTGCTGCACGTCCTCGGTTGTTCCTCTCCTCCCTTCTTACGGGATTGAGTGTATTCCTGTACCGAAAGTTTGGATCCAAACTTCTAATTGACATGATGTCATCTCTTGGATTCGCTTCCAGTCACTATGAGGCACAGCTGCTTGAAGCATCAACTATGACTCAACCTCAACCATCCCTTCTGAAACCTAATGCTCTTGGTTTTTGTCAGCTGGTTTTTGATAACGCTGACTTTAATATCAATACAATAGACGGCCACGGGACATTCCATGCGATGGGTGGAATCATATGTTTGACTCCATATGACGCAGCAGGGGAAAGAGACAATATTACGCGTTCTGCGAGGATGAATGCCCCCCAGTTGGTAGCATGTGCTGGTTCGATTGAGTTTCAAAGATTTGTGAAGAACCCACAAGGTGGTTTGAAAACAGTTGTAATCAAGGATCTTGATTGCCTTCCCTTGGCTCCTACTGAAGTCATATCTCAGTCCGCTGCAGATATCCTGTGGCTCCATGGGAAGTCAACTGGTAGACATTTGCCAGGATGGAATGGTTACATGGAGAATGCCACAGCAAAAAAAGAATTTCAGCGATCTAAAATAATATACCTGCCATTTATCAATGCCACTCCAACCCATGATGACACTGTCTATACATCCTTACTCAAGGCTCGCCGAGAATGCGATAGTGTCAAGCAAAAAACCTGCTTTGTAACGTTCGACCAGCCACTATATATGAAAGCACAGGAAATTCTCCATAACGGCCCACATCCACTATTGAAAGATGTCATAGCAAGACTTGGGGGCTTCCACTTGCTTATGTCATTCTTGGGAGCTATTGGCACAATCATGAGCGGCAGTGGAATCTTCGAGCTATTTGCCACCATCTATGCCGAAAACAGCATTGATAAAATGATGCATGGCCATGCCTATTCTCGAGCTGTGAGGGCTCATTTATTGACACATCAGACATTGGCCAAACTGATTCTGGGTCCGATTGAATTTACCAACGATGAAAAAACTGTAGTCAACAGGCTACTAACAGATGTGGACCAGTCCAGGGTTCTGGAATCAGATGACTTAGAAGAAATCAAATCTGTGAAGCAGCGATTTATGACAGCTGTCCACAATTTGCAAAGCAGAGGTCCAACAGCTCAGCTCTGGGTTCAGTACTATAACATGGTGACTCTTGTCAAGCAATTTATCCAAGCCGAGAGGATGGGAAATTTTCAACTCCACTTGGATACTATCAAGAAGATGGTACCATTTTTCCATGCTTCTGGACACTGGCCTTATGCAAAAAGTGCGCATTTGTATCTTCAAGAAATGTCCTGTTTGGAAGACAGAATGAATCCGACTGAGTTCCAAAAATTCACAAAAGAAGGCTATTTCACAATCCGAAGGTCAAACAAATTTTGGTCAGGCGTTTGGACTGACATGAAAATCGAACAAAAACTCATGAAAGATATGAAAGTTGGAGGTGGCTTGACTATTGGAAGGGGAATGACGGATAGTACATTGTTGAAGTGGACTCTTGGAATGACTTCTCTTCAGGATATAGCTCAACAAATGGAGCATTACACTGAAGTTACAGGATTGTCTTCAGAACAACATGTGGAGCTGAGGCCCAGCAGGATCTCGCGGGACGAACAAGATGTGCAATGGCTGCTCGATTGATTTACAAAACACCCCCCTTTCCCTGAAGCAGCGGAAATTATGAGCATCAACTCTGGCGTAGTTGGAAGTGAGCAGGTGAACTGCTACAAGGCTCAGCAAATCGGTATAGCTGGACTCTCTAGAATAGTGGGAACAACCTTCGGGGAAGTGTCCTTCAAAAAGAAGAACAAAGTGATATTATTGATATAGGAAATTAAATTCTCTACAACTTTGATTCCATAATCTTTTTGCTGAGATCAAGTCTTCCCCCTGTTTTTGCGATGGTAAGTGGAGCGAAAGTGAAAAATTTGCCGAATCTCCAATTTTCGACCATTTTCGCCTTCTCATAGCTCGGATACACTTGGACCTACAAAAAAAAACTTCCAAATCAAATGTGTTGGAAGTTTAGTAATCTACATTTTCTTATATAGACATATCTTCAAAAAAATGAACTGGGAATGAGCTAGAGGCCGAAAACTGAAAAAAGTGCCGATTTCTGACAGTTTTTTCAAGATGGCGGACGAAGCAAGGAGGGGGGATGACGGAAACTTGGATTAATTACTACCTAATGGTCCCAAACAACATCAAAAAATAAAAAACGATCCCGCATTTGATGTAAGCTGAAGTTCGTTTATTGACTGGACTAGAAGGTAGGTAGCGCACCCTTCGAGCCGGCCGGCCATGACTTATGCTCTACCTCTAAAAACTCCCCTTTTCCTAATGTTGCTGGATCATGCTGGGCGTGAAACTTATACCAATTGAAACTCAAATAGTTTCTGTAACGTGTAGTGCCACAACCTTCGCAGACGAAATTGTTCAGATGTTCCCCAATATGAAGAATAGGTGACCGAAATTGTGTACTTTAAAAAATAATTCATTCGCTTAAATCAATGGATATATATATTATATATATATATATATAATTATATGTATTATTATTATATTATATTATTATATTATTATATTATATATTATTATTATATTATATGTATATATAATTATAATATATATTATAATTATAATATATATTATAGTATATATAATTATAATATATATAATTTATATATTATATTTATATAATTATATAATTATATAATTATAATTTATATAAATTATAATTATTTATAATTATATAATTATAATTTTGTATGTTTTGTCAAATAAACTTATTATTATTATTATAATAATAATAATAATAATAATTATTATTATTATTATTATTATTATTATTATTATTATTATGTAATTATAGAGGAAACTTAAGAACGGATATTTTAAATAATTAAAAAAAAAGTAATTGAACTTACTTTTAACTTAATTTAGCTACAGATAAACAAAGACATTAATGACCTTAGGGGTTTATGGATTTTAAACCTCAATAAAAAAACAAACAAACTTAATTTGGCTTATTTTACTTTGATTTAACTCAATATTATTTTAAATTTCCTTTAAGGTAGCCTTTTTTTTTTTTGTTTGCTAATGTCTTCCAACTTTTTATAGGAAAATATTGAGACCAATGTCTTTTATCGCCTTTCTAATCACCTCATACTGATATTTAGAGAGTTTTGACTGGATAAAAACAGCTCGACCTGAACCAGTCTCTGTGAGGAGGCTGAAGCAGCTGTCAAGTTTAATTGAGTATTACACTAACAATATTATATTTCATATTTAAAAAATCTGGTGCGTGCGCGCAACACACAACTTTCACTTACCAACTTACTTAGATTAGTAATTGACGTGTTTTGCCAAATATCATTTCCCAAATTCACACATTTTTCTACATTCATATCTTATTTTTGTTAATCGTTAAAGCCGTTTTTGAGTAAATAAAAAAAAACCCGTGAAAATGATACAAAATTTATTAAGTTAAGTCCTCCCTCCCGTAGATCAATTTTGATGAAATTTTTAGTCATATCTCGGGCATATAAATACATCAAATACCAAGTTTGATCAAAATCGTTAAAACCGTTTTTGAGTAAATAAAAAAAACACGTGAAAATGATACAAAATTTATTAAGTAAAGTCCCCCCTCCGGTTGATCAATTGTGATGAAATGTTGGTTATCACATCTTTGGCATATCAATACATCAAATACCAAGTTTGATCAAAATCGTTAAAACCGTTTTTGAGTAAATAAAAAAAACATGTGAAAATGATACAAAATTTATTAAGTAAGGTCCCCCCTCCGGTTAATCAATTTTGATGAAATTTTTACAGTCATATTTCAGGCATATAAATAGATCAAATACTCAGTTTAATCAAAATCGTTAGAGCCGTTTTTGAGAAAATCGAAAAAAACTTAAAAAGTTAATATATAAAGTACCCCCTCCCTTTGAGCAAATTTGATGAAATTTTTGCTGTCACATCGCGGGCTTATACATACTCTAAATACCCAATTTCAGGTTCTCACGGTTTATATTTTTTGAGCTAGTCTGTTCACACACACACACACACACAGACACACACACACACACACACACACACACACACACACAGACCATTTCGCGGGACTTGGTTATTTTGACTCAGGGGACCCCAAAACGTGTATTTCCGTTGAAAACCGGAAGTCGAAAATTTTCACGATCGCAATACTTCCACTTACTATATATTTCATATATAGGTAAGTGAAAGTAAAAAAAAATTAAACCATGATTGTGTAGGTATGTGGGGATGCGATTCAATGATTTTTAAATAAATTGGAGACAGCCAAGTTAAGGCTATTTTACCTCTCGGGAATTGTTTTGGGCGCCGCGAATTTGTTCACATAATATACAATAACTACCCAACAGGCAAAAAAAGGCAAATGAAATCAGAGGAATATATTCTCTGATACATCCCGGTCCTAGATCAATCCATCTTGATCCAGGATAAAGCTTTATCTGTAATCATGCTTCAAATTAGTTATTTTGTGCGAAAAATTTTCGCTTATCTAATCGTTTATTTTGGATGGATACTGTTATAATGTGAAACCTCTATATACCCAAATAAAGGCTGTAAAACAACTATCAATTAAATGTGCTGTAAAAAGCTCAAGATATATTTATAAAAAAAAATGTCAAAATTACAAACACGACAAAACTTACAATTTCTGCTCAAAAGAAATTTTTGATACGAAAAAAACCAATCGTTTTTTATTTGTTGACTATTAGAGGATGAAAAACAATAAAAATTAACTCCAAATGTGAATATCGGATTTTTGTTTTTCTTCCTCGTTTACCACACTGTGCGGCCTCCAACCGGGAAAAAAAGGCAAAAGATAGCATAGGAATATATTCTCTGATACATCCCGGTCCTAGATCAATCGTTGCTATCTTAAGCCAGGATAAGACCCAAACTATAATTATGCTTCAAATTATTATTTTATGTGAAAGATTTTCGCTTATTTAATTGTTTATATAGGATGACTACTGTTATAAATTGGTACGTCTGTATATGCACTTAAAGGCTGTAAAACAACTATCACTCAAACGTGCTGAAACTAGCTCAAAATATTTTTATAAAAAGAAATTACATTTTTACAACCACGACAAAACCTTAAATTTCTGCTTAAAAGAAATTTTTTATAAGACTGGAACTAATCGTTTTTTATGTGTTGACTATTCTAGAATGAAATACAATAAAAATTAACACCAGATATAAACATTGAATTTTCGGTTTTTTTCCTAGTTGGCCCGGTTTTTATGCGCCGCACATTGGTCGAAAGGCGGAAAAACCTATTTTTTGAAGGTATCGGAATATTCTTTTACTTTTCATTATCAATAAATAGAATGGTTACCTGACACATTCCATCAATTTATTCGGAAATATGCCATTTTTCACACTTATTATGACCCTTTGACAATCGATCTTTAAAAAAGTTTATAATACTATAATTATTTTTGCTACTCGCATTTTTGTTTCTTGGTGCGATTTTCCTTCATGATCATGAAAAGCAATCCCAAATATTTCACGACCATAAAAATTATGCTATTTTGTCCATGTTTTAACCCAGAAATAAAATCCTGAATAAATGCAATAAAAATAAGACATTGTAGTAATAGACCTATATATATATATATACATATATATATATATATATATATATATATATATATATATATATATATATATATTCTGGTATCTCCATCCCTTTTCCAACCCTTTTTGCAGCCCAATGTTTGTATCATTCGCTAGTTAATTTTTATCAATTTTTACTTATGCCACCTTGAATGTGCATTCCATATACAATATACAGCCATCCAAATGGTTTCTGTATCCATTGATTTAAGCGAATGAACTATTTTTTAAAGTAAACAATTTTGGTAACCTATTCTTCATATTGGGGAATGTTTGAATAATTTTGTTCGCAAATGTCTGCAATGTTTGTGGCACTACACGTTACAGAAACTATCTGAGTTTCAATTGGTATAAGTTTCACGTCCCCACAAAATTAGGAAAAGGGGAGTTTTTAGAGATAAAGTATGTGTGACGGCCGGCCGGCTCCAAGGGTGCGCTACCTACCTTCCCCCTTCCCGACCTCGGGGTAATCCTTTACTTATTTTTTGACCACTGTAAGACATTCAGTGCAGCTGTAGGGATTCTAGTGATCATACCTCTATAGTTATATCTAGTAAGTGTATTGAATATGCAGTGTTTCTTGTGTTTTTGCGTTGCTTGTGTTGTTACTTTCACTTACCTATATTTGAAATATATAGTAAGGAAAGTATTGCGATCATGAAAAATTTCGACTTCCGGTTTTCAACGGAAATACACGGTTTGGGGTCCCCTGAGTCCAAATAACCAAGTCCCGCGAAATGGTCTGTGTGTGTGTGTGTGTGTGTGAAGAGACTAGCTCAAAAACTATAGGCTGTACAAAACTGAAATTGGGTATTTGGTATATGTATATGCCCGCGATGTGACAGCAAAAAATTCATCAAAATTGGTCTAACGGAGGGGGTACTTTATTTAAAGAACTTTGTCTTTTTTTTTTACGTTTTTCTCTATTTTCTCAAAAACGGCTCTAACGATTTTGATTAAACTCGGTGTTTGGTGTGTGTATATGCCCGCGATTCGACAGTCAAAATCTCATCAAAATTAATTAATAAATGTTGTCCCATTTTCACGTGTTTTTTTTATTTACTCAAAAACGGCTTTAACGATTTTGATCAAAATTGGTCAAACGGAGGGAGCACTTTACTTAATAAATTTTGTTCCATTTTCGCATGTTTTATTTTTTTATTCACTCAATAACGGCTTTAACGACTGATCAATCTTGGTATTTGATGTATGCATATGTGACAGCCAAAATTTTATTATTCCTCTTATGAAAATAAAAACTTTTAATTATTAATAAACAGATTCATTTTACTTAAGAGAGTAAATACGCGATGCTCAAATTTTTTAGGCATCGCAGGTGTGTAAAATATGGTATAAGATAATAGCCTATAATTATTATAGGCTAGAAACATTTATTCAATAATAAAGTTTTGAAAACAATATAAAGCGATTTTAGAGGAACAGTAATCGTTCTTGATTTCCAGAAAGGCATAAGAGACGTAAATTTCGACTTCCGGTTTTCAACGGAAATACACGGTTTGGGGTCCCCTGAGTCCAAATAACCAAGTCCCGCGAAATGGTCTGTGTGTGTGTGTGTGTGTGTGAAGAGACTAGCTCAAAAACTATAGGCTGTACAAAACTGAAATTGGGTATTTGGTATATGTATATGCCCGCGATGTGACAGCAAAAAATTCATCAAAATTGGTCTAACGGAGGGGGTACTTTATTTAAAGAACTTTGTCTTTTTTTTTTACGTTTTTCTCTATTTTCTCAAAAACGGCTCTAACGATTTTGATTAAACTCGGTGTTTGGTGTGTGTGTATATGCCCGCGATTCGACAGTCAAAATCTCATCAAAATTAATTAATAAATGTTGTCCCATTTTCACGTGTTTTTTTTATTTACTCAAAAACGGCTTTAACGATTTTGATCAAAATTGGTCAAACGGAGGGAGCACTTTACTTAATAAATTTTGTTCCATTTTCGCTTGTTTTATTTTTTTATTCACTCAATAACGGCTTTAACGACTGATCAATCTTGGTATTTGATGTATGCATATGTGACAGCCAAAATTTTATTATTCCTCTTATGAAAATAAAAACTTTTAATTATTAATAAACAGATTCATTTTACTTAAGAGAGTAAATACGCGATGCTCAAATTTTTTAGGCATCGCAGGTGTGTAAAATATGGTATAAGATAATAGCCTATAATTATTATAGGCTAGAAACATTTATTCAATAATAAAGTTTTGAAAACAATATAAAGCGATTTTAGAGGAACAGTAATCGTTCTTGATTTCCAGAAAGGCATAAGAGACGTAAATACACCTATAGATTCACCTTCAATGTATTTGCAAAAAGCAACTCGTAGTAAAAAACAAGCAAGCAGTAAAAAAAAACTCGGCTGTTGATGAAATTAGTCCCTTATAAATAAATTAGCAATGAATGAAACGAAAAGTGCTGAGAACTACCAAATTTTGCTGTACAGATAATTTATAACTTATGGAGATATACAAATATAAGCATGTAAATGCGGAAAAATGTGTGAATGGCGTTAACATATTATCGAATCACATCGATTTCTAATCTAAGTAAGTTCGTAAGTGAAAGTTGTTTGTTGCGCTCATCGCACCAAATTTTTTTTTTTGCGTTCTTAATTGTATATTATCTAAATGTCGTGTTTTAAAATGTCGCGTTTATTAAATTATAAAAAAATATTGTATCAAATATTCACAAATGCTCTAGTGATGACTTATTAAATGATTACTTAATGTGAGTAATTCTGAAGAGCATTAAAAAGTTCTTTTTGTTATAAATTAATCATTTTACATGATAATCCTTATATATATAAAAATCTCGTGTCCCGATGTTTGTCCCTCTATTTCTCAGAAACTACTCAACCGATTTTAATGAAATTTGGCTCAATGTATATAGTTTTGGCCAACTTACCGGACCGGATAGTTTTTAACTTGATTAGAGATCAAAATAATTCTTATATAACGAATTATTGCAAATACAGTAGGTCGTGTTTCGATTTATTAACATGGCGTCATATGTCGATTTCATAAGCATGCTATTGTAATACAGGTTATCATTATTATAATTTTGTATTGCGTTATGTGAGTGCAGTTATTTGTTCCTATATTATTATTTTCCACAGACATATAGTAATACAAATTTATATTTATTATTAATTTTCATTAAAGAATAAATAGATCAAGAAAAGGTTACAATAAATTCTCAAATGTGTAGGTACTTTTTCTTCCTTTTCCTTTTTTATTTGTATTTAAATTAAATTACTAGCTAAGCGCTGAAACGCTTTGCTGTGGCCCAGCCCGATACCAACTTTTAGTAAAGTAAATAAATTTTAATAATTTAGATTAGGCTATTATTTGAAATAATACTCTATAAATGTTGTAACAGCACTACTGTCATAGATGTAACCTAATAGAAACCTTACTTGGGGAGTCAGTGTTGCCAAAATTTAGTGAAAATTAGTGAGTGGCTACACTGCGGTAACCAGTCGTAAAAACTCCCTCACTAAAAGAGTGTGTTTTGATTAGGTCTTTTTGAGATTTGAGATTTGCTAAAGAACTGCATAATTAAGACTTTAATATTATATTTTCAGTTGATTTATTTAACAAAAGTTTTTTTATTTTCATTATTCGTTTTGTTATTATTATTTAAATACAGTGTTTTTTTATTTTACCAAACCTTTTTATCATTCTTATCCCGAGATCTAAAATGTAAAATTTAAAAAATGTCAGTGAAGATTTGTAATTCCTCCTTTATCAACAATAATTTAAAGTTGAGAAAATCTAATCCCAATCGAATAGAGGATGTTACTTCCTGTTCAGCAGAGTTGTAATTATCTTTAAATGTAAAATTTAAGAAATGTTAGCGAAGATTTTAATCCTTTCTTTAATTTAAAGTAGGCTATTATTGGGAATGATATTTCGTTGATAATTTCACCACAATACAATTTTTTACTTATCTTTAAATTATTGTTGATTAAGAAAGGATTAAAAATCGCGGCATTTTTTAAATTTTACATTTAATGATTATTACACCTCTACTGAACAGGAATAATTGTTATTTGGGTAACCTCAAGTTTCAGATTTATCCACCATAAATATGAGAGTACTACTGCAAAATAATCCATCGGCAGATATATTTTTTAAACAATTGCTCTATATTGGAAACGGTTAAATAGAGCTGCATCGAAATTCAAAATTTATCACATTACCAGAAAATTTCTCCACTGTTGTAGAGGCGAAAAATGAACTAATATAAAGTGTCTTTCCTGATATTTTGAAAAATTATTTGGACTATAATTGGCTGGGTAGTCGTGCTATTTTGGCAGCAAAAAATGTTGATTTCGATGAAATAAACTTCCAAAATCAATTGACAATGTTCTAGAAGTAAACGAAGCCGTAAATTTCCCATCTGAATTTTTTAATTCCCTCGATATACACCCAAACAATCTCCAGTTGAAGATTGGCTCACTGATCATTCTTCTTCGTAACTTAAATCCACCTCAATTGTGCAACGGTACACGTTTAGTCATTAAAAGGATCACACGAAATGCTATTGAAGGAAAAATGTTGCCTGGAAGGTTTACAGGAGATATCGCCCTGTTGCCACCTCTTCCCCTGGAACCGACAGAATTTTCAATAAAATTTAAAAGGCTTCAATATCCTATTCGTTTGGCTTTTGCCATGACCATAAACAAATCCCAAGGGCAAACAATGTCCACTTGGACTTTGAAAATCCGTGTTTTTCCCTTGGGCAATGGCATAACTCACGTGGGAAATGGGTATCGCCTGCTCACGTGTGTGGAAACCATAAAATCTTTGGTTTGTGTTAAAAAAAAAAAACATGTTAACCCAAAACATTTTGAACAAATTAGTACTTGAATAAATAAAAATTCTTAATTGTATTATGTAAAAACCTCTTTAAGAAGAGATTTACTATCACTCTAATATATTGCTAAATTAAAAACTTCAACACAGCACCCTCCTACCGAACACTTATTAGCCGAAGGGTTGGGAAATCGAGGTCTCAAAGAAATTGAGAAAAACGAGTATCAAAAGGACATATATGACGCGTTAACCAAGAATGGCATGACCCTGAGCAAAATTAAACCCGTTGTTAAACTAACAATACCAAGTTGAAGTAGTGTTAGGCCAATAATCAATAGATCAATGGCTGAGGTTATCAAAACTTACTTCAGTCATCCTTTTTAAAATTAGTGGAAAAATATAGCCATTTCGAGTTAGTTTATACCGATCCATAAAAAAAGGGCGATAGTGTTAGCAGCTCTGTGAGTCGTGAACACAATCAGCTCCTTTTTAATCAAACTACATTGAAATATGAGGTGTAAAAAATAAAAACTTTAACTTTCCTATATTCTTTACCAAATAGGGGAGAGCGGGGTTGGTTGGCAACAGTTTTCACTTTTTTGATTGTTGAGTCGTTCCTGTTCATATAATCCCAATAGCGCTGATATCACTGTAAACTCCAAGTATTGTGCTTCAAGTATTTTTTTCACCACATAATATTTAATAGTAAGATCATAAAAAATTGAAGAATTCGTCAATCCAGAGTAGGTCAATTAACCCCCAAGGTGGGGCAGGTTGTCCTAGAAGGTGGCGTTGTTTAGCCATCTCATTCAAGTACTGCCTGACACTTATTATTGTTATTAAAAGCTGCATTATAATGGTATAATAATTTTGAATCGGTTTTAACAGCTTTTAAGGGAAAATAGAATGACAATAGAAGAAGAAAGAAATTTAAACTGTCGTCACTTTCTGAATAAGAAAAATTGCTCTCACCCTATTTGCTGGAACTAAAGACAATTGGTAGTTTCCCCTTTCTTTATTTTTACCTTGCTTTTGTGAATTGCTATTGCGCCAACAAAACCCAGTTGAAGAGAGCCAACTAACCCCACAGGAGGGATCATATGAAAGATGGCTGCCTGTTCAGGGGAGAACAATCAAACAAGAAATTGGTTAATCGAAAGGTTAGGTTTTTCAAAGGAGTTTGGGGCTATGTGAACAGAATCGGAGTCAAATGTTTTACCATGCCTTTAAACAAAATTTACTGAAAATATAAAAATTCATTTACACATTGTAAAATCAATCAATGAAGCACACTCTTCTCTAGAGTGTTAGCACCGGATTGAAAACTCAGGACAAGACTCCCGAGGTCGAGCGGGTGACATGGTACAATGGTGGGGCTTTCACAACAGGTGTGACAGAAACTATAAGCCGATGGCCAACCTACCCCTTACGCCAACCAACCCCGCTCTCCCCTACTTTTAAATGGTGTAATGCTCTATTCGCAATCACGTTGGATTTTGATAAGCTGAAAGGTTTTCATCTTTATCAATGAATATTGGTATTACTGTATTTGTTTAAAAATATTAGGATATAACTACTGAGCCACAGCAACGCGTGGCCGGGACTTCTAGTTTAATATAAAATGAAGTATGAACTGATATAAAACAATTCTAGAATCCACTAATAAACACAATACAAAGTTTGAACAAGCTTTGCCCACTAAAAGTTATAATATTAGTAAGAAATTCTCCCATCCCTCCCTCTTACCCCCCTCCCCATCCTTTTCTATTTTAATGAAATATATATAAAACAATTTTAGAATCCACTAATAAACACAATACAAATTTTGAACAAATTTTGTCCACTAAAAGTTATAATATTAGTAAGAAATTCTCCCACCCCTTCCTCTTACCCCCACTCCCACCCGTTCCTAGTTTAATGAAACCGATATAAAACAATTTTAGAATCCACTAATAAACACAATACAAAGTTTGAACAAGTTTTGTCCACTAAAAGTTATAATATTAGTAAGAAATTCTCCCACCCCTTCCTCTTATCCCCACTCCCACCCTTTCCTAGTTTAATGAAACCGATATAAAACAATTCTAGAATCCACTAATAAACACAATACAAATTTTGAACAAATTTTGTCCACTAAAAGTTATAATATTAGTAAGAAATTCTCCCACCCCTTCCTCTTACCCCCATTCCCACCCTTTCCTAGTTTAATGAAACCGATATAAAACAATTCTAGAATCCACTAATAAACACAATACAAAGTTTGAACAAGTTTTGTCCACTAAAAGTTATAATATTAGTAAGAAATTCTCCCACCCCTTCCTCTTATCCCCACTCCCACCCTTTCCTAGTTTAATGAAACCGATATAAAACAATTCTAGAATCCACTAATAAACACAATACAAAGTTTGAACAAGCTTTGCCCACTAAAAGTTATAATATTAGTAAGAAATTCTCCCATCCCTCCCTCTTACCCCCCTCCCCATCCTTTCCTATTTTAATGAAATCTATATAAAACAATTTTAGAATCCACTAATAAACACAATACAAAGTTTGAACAAGTTTTGTCCACTAAAAGTTATAATATTAGTAAGAAATTCTCCCACCCCTTCCTCTTATCCCCACTCCCACCCTTTCCTAGTTTAATGAAACCGATATAAAACAATTCTAGAATCCACTAATAAACACAATACAAAGTTTGAACAAGTTTTGTCCACTAAAAGTTATAATATTAGTAAGAAATTCTCCCACCCCTTCCTCTTACCCCCACTCCCACCCTTTCCTAGTTTAATGAAACCGATATAAAACAATTCTAGAATCCACTAATAAACACAATACAAAATTTGAACAAGTTTTGTCCACTAAAAGTTATAATATTAGTAAGAAATTCTCCCACCCCTTCCTCTTATCCCCACTCCCACCCTTTCCTAGTTTAATGAAACCGATATAAAACAATTCTAGAATCCACTAATAAACACAATACAAAGTTTGAACAAGCTTTGCCCACTAAAAGTTATAATATTAGTAAGAAATTCTCCCATCCCTCCCTCTTACCCCCCTCCCCATCCTTTCCTATTTTAATGAAATCTATATAAAACAATTTTAGAATCCACTAATAAACACAATACAAATTTTGAACAAATTTTGTCCACTAAAAGTTATAATATTAGTAAGAAATTCTCCCACCCCTTCCTCTTACCCCCATTCCCACCCTTTCCTAGTTTAATGAAACCGATATAAAACAATTCTAGAATCCACTAATAAACACAATACAAAGTTTGAACAAGTTTTGTCCACTAAAAGTTATAATATTAGTAAGAAATTCTCCCACCCCTTCCTCTTATCCCCACTCCCACCCTTTCCCAGTTTAATGAAACCGATATAAAACAATTCTAGAATCCACTAATAAACACAATACAAAGTTTGAACAAGCTTTGCCTACTAAAAGTTATAATATTAGTAAGAAATTCTCCCATCCCTCCCTCTTACCCCCCTCCCCATCCTTTTCTATTTTAATGAAATCTATATAAAACAATTTTAGAATCCACTAATAAACACAATACAAATTTTGTCCACTAAAAGTTATAATATTAGTAAGAAATTCTCCCACCCCTTCCTCTTACCCCCACTCCCACCCTTTCCTAGTTTAATGAAACCGATATAAAACAATTTTAGAATCCACTAATAAACACAATACAAAGTTTGAACAAGCTTTGCCCACTAAAAGTTATAATATTAGTAAGAAATTCTCCCACCCCTTCCTCTTATCCCCACTCCCACCCTTTCCTAGTTTAATGAAACCGATATAAAACAATTCTAGAATCCACTAATAAACACAATACAAAGTTTGAACAAGTTTTGTCCACTAAAAGTTATAATATTAGTAAGAAATTCTCCCACCCCTTCCTCTTATCCCCACTCCCACCCTTTCCTAGTTTAATGAAACCGATATAAAACAATTCTAGAATCCACTAATAAACACAATACAAAGTTTGAACAAGTTTTGTCCACTAAAAGTTATAATATTAGTAAGAAATTCTCCCACCCCTCCCTCTTATCCCCACTCCCACCCTTTCCTAGTTTAATGAAACCGATATAAAACAATTCTAGAATCCACTAATAAACACAATACAAAGTTTGAACAAGTTTTGTCCACTAAAAGTTATAATATTAGTAAGAAATTCTCCCACCCCTTCCTCTTACCCCCACTCCCACCCTTTCCTAGTTTAATGAAACCGATATAAAACAATTCTAGAATCCACTAATAAACACAATACAAAGTTTGAACAAGTTTTGTCCACTAAAAGTTATAATATTAGTAAGAAATTCTCCCACCCCTTCCTCTTATCCCCACTCCCACCCTTTCCTAGTTTAATGAAACCGATATAAAACAATTCTAGAATCCACTAATAAACACAATACAAAATTTGAACAAGTTTTGTCCACTAAAAGTTATAATATTAGTAAGAAATTCTCCCACCCCTTCCTCTTATCCCCACTCCCACCCTTTCCTAGTTTAATGAAACCGATATAAAACAATTCTAGAATCCACTAATAAACACAATACAAAGTTTGAACAAGCTTTGCCCACTAAAAGTTATAATATTAGTAAGAAATTCTCCCATCCCTCCCTCTTACCCCCCTCCCCATCCTTTCCTATTTTAATGAAATCTATATAAAACAATTTTAGAATCCACTAATAAACACAATAAAAATTTTGAACAAATTTTGTCCACTAAAAGTTATAATATTAGTAAGAAATTTTCCCACCCCTTCCTCTTACCCCCATTCCCACCCTTTCCTAGTTTAATGAAACCGATATAAAACAATTCTAGAATCCACTAATAAACACAATACAAAGTTTGAACAAGTTTTGTCCACTAAAAGTTATAATATTAGTAAGAAATTCTCCCACCCCTTCCTCTTATCCCCACTCCCACCCTTTCCCAGTTTAATGAAACCGATATAAAACAATTCTAGAATCCACTAATAAACACAATACAAAGTTTGAACAAGCTTTGCCTACTAAAAGTTATAATATTAGTAAGAAATTCTCCCATCCCTCCCTCTTACCCCCCTCCCCATCCTTTTCTATTTTAATGAAATCTATATAAAACAATTTTAGAATCCACTAATAAACACAATACAAATTTTGTCCACTAAAAGTTATAATATTAGTAAGAAATTCTCCCACCCCTTCCTCTTACCCCCACTCCCACCCTTTCCTAGTTTAATGAAACCGATATAAAACAATTTTAGAATCCACTAATAAACACAATACAAAGTTTGAACAAGCTTTGCCCACTAAAAGTTATAATATTAGTAAGAAATTCTCCCACCCCTTCCTCTTATCCCCACTCCCACCCTTTCCTAGTTTAATGAAACCGATATAAAACAATTCTAGAATCCACTAATAAACACAATACAAAGTTTGAACAAGTTTTGTCCACTAAAAGTTATAATATTAGTAAGAAATTCTCCCACCCCTTCCTCTTATCCCCACTCCCACCCTTTCCTAGTTTAATGAAACTGATATAAAACAATTCTAGAATCCACTAATAAACACAATACAAAGTTTGAACAAGTTTTGTCCACTAAAAGTTATAATATTAGTAAGAAATTCTCCCACCCCTTTCTCTTACCCCCACTCCCACCCTTTCCTAGTTTAATGAAACCGATATAAAACAATTCTAGAATCCACTAATAAACACAATACAAAGTTTGAACAAGTTTTGTCCACTAAAAGTTATAATATTAGTAAGAAATTCTCCCACCCCTTCCTCTTATCCCCACTCCCACCCTTTCCTAGTTTAATGAAACCGATATAAAACAATTCTAGAATCCACTAATAAACACAATACAAAGTTTGAACAAGTTTTGTCCACTAAAAGTTATAATATTAGTAAGAAATTCTCCCACCCCTTCCTCTTACCCCCACTCCCACCCTTTCCTAGTTTAATGAAACCGATATAAAACAATTCTAGAATCCACTAATAAACACAATACAAAGTTTGAACAAGTTTTGTCCACTAAAAGTTATAATATTAGTAAGAAATTCTCCCACCCCTTCCTCTTATCCCCACTCCCACCCTTTCCTAGTTTAATGAAACCGATATAAAACAATTCTAGAATCCACTAATAAACACAATACAAAGTTTGAACAAGTTTTGTCCACTAAAAGTTATAATATTAGTAAGAAATTCTCCCACCCCTTCCTCTTACCCCCACTCCCACCCTTTCCTAGTTTAATGAAACCGATATAAAACAATTCTAGAATCCACTAATAAACACAATACAAAGTTTGAACAAGTTTTGTCCACTAAAAGTTATAATATTAGTAAGAAATTCTCCCACCCCTTCCTCTTATCCCCACTTCCACCCTTTCCTAGTTTAATGAAACCGATATAAAACAATTCTAGAATCCACTAATAAACACAATACAAAGTTTGAACAAGTTTTGTCCACTAAAAGTTATAATATTAGTAAGAAATTCTCCCACCCCTTCCTCTTACCCCCACTCCCACCCTTTCCTAGTTTAATGAAACCGATATAAAACAATTCTAGAATCCACTGATAAACACAATACAATGTTTGAACAAGTTTTGTCCACTAAAAGTTATAATATTAGTAAGAAATTCTCCCACCCCTTCCTCTTATCCCCACTCCCACCCTTTCCTAGTTTAATGAAACCGATATAAAACAATTCTAGAATCCACTAATAAACACAATACAAAGTTTGAACAAGTTTTGTCCACTAAAAGTTATAATATTAGTTAGAAATTCTCCCACCCCTTCCTCTTACCCCCACTCCCACCCTTTCCTAGTTTAATGAAACCGATATAAAACAATTCTAGAATCCACTGATAAACACAATACAAAGTTTGAACAAGTTTTGTCCACTAAAAGTTATAATATTAGTAAGAAATTCTCCCACCCCTTCCTCTTATCCCCACTCCCACCCTTTCCTAGTTTAATGAAACCGATATAAAACAATTCTAGAATCCACTAATAAACACAATACAAAGTTTGAACAAGTTTTGTCCACTAAAAGTTATAATATTAGTTAGAAATTCTCCCACCCCTTCCTCTTACCCCCACTCCCACCCTTTCCTAGTTTAATGAAACCGATATAAAACAATTCTAGAATCCACTAATAAACACAATACAAAGTTTGAACAAGTTTTGTCCACTAAAAGTTATAATATTAGTAAGAAATTCTCCCACCCCTTCCTCTTATCCCCACTCCCACCCTTTCCTAGTTTAATGAAACCGATATAAAACAATTCTAGAATCCACTAATAAACACAATACAAAGTTTGAACAAGTTTTGTCCACTAAAAGTTATAATATTAGTAAGAAATTCTCCCACCCCTTCCTCTTACCCCCACTCCCACCCTTTCCTAGTTTAATGAAACCGATATAAAACAATTTTAGAATCCACTAATAAACACAATACAAAGTTTGAACAAGTTTTGTCCACTAAAAGTTATAATATTAGTAAGAAATTCTCCCACCCCTTCCTCTTATCCCCACTCCCACCCTTTCCTAGTTTAATGAAACCGATATAAAACAATTCTAGAATCCACTAATAAACACAATACAAAGTTTGAACAAGTTTTGTCCACTAAAAGTTATAATATTAGTAAGAAATTCTCCCACCCCTTCCTCTTACCCCCACTCCCACCCTTTCCTAGTTTTATGAAACCGATATAAAACAATTCTAGAATCCACTAATAAACACAATACAAAGTTTGAACAAGTTTTGTCCACTAAAAGTTATAATATTAGTAAGAAATTCTCCCACCCCTTCCTCTTATCCCCACTCCCACCCTTTCCTAGTTTAATGAAACCGATATAAAACAATTCTAGAATCCACTAATAAACACAATACAAAGTTTGAACAAGCTTTGCCCACTAAAAGTTATAATATTAGTAAGAAGTTCTCCCACCCCTGCCTCTTACCCCCACCCCCACCCTTACCTATTTTGATGACACCGATATAAAACAACTCTATACTAGTGAATTAAAAATAATACAAAGTTTGAACAAGATCCGTCTACTGTAAGTATTTTTTGCACCATAATGGGCAGATCGGGACCACTGTTATTTTAATATCCTAATTTCCATTCACCGCCATATTCTAACTTTTTCTCTTGGGTTACTTTTTAGAACCAGATTCTGTAATTAATTTTTCTTCTCATTTTTCAGGATTGGATCCAGCAAGACCTTGCTTCAGTTATAATCGACCGGAGAAAAGGATCAGTACCGATTCGGGCCTCTTCGTGGACATCATGCACACGAGCGGAGGGTACCTCGCAACACCCTATAAGATCGGGCACGCGGACTTCTTTCCGAATAATGGTCGTTGGATCCAACCCGGCTGTCGGCTGGATATAAAAGGTATCTTATCAATTCCTCATAATATCCTAATTTATATTTGTCAAAGATTCTTTTAAGTTGAAAGAGTCGCCTGTCATATAATAATCTCTATAAATCAGAAAATTTGGTTAGTCATTATATCGTTATTTTCAAGGTAATAAATTGAAAACTTTTAAATAGTATATTTCTGCTCACAATGAAAAAAGCCTATGAAGTAGCATGATTTATTCTTTTTAATCCGATTGAAAGATTGTGATTTTTATGGCCATGGATGAAGCAAAAATTATTAAAATGGAGTTGATCAAGATACCATACCAAGAATCCTATTTATATATTTCTTTTAGGGGGGAATAGGTTTCTGAGTATATTTTTAAAAAATTTAAATTTCATTTTAATTTTAGGTAGCTGTAGCCACCAGAGATCTTTCAAGTATTATGCCGAGAGCATCAAAAATCCCCTTGCTTTCGTTTCCACGCCTTGCCTGGAATGGACTGTTTTCAAAGTTAATGAGTGTGGGCAAGCTTTCGCCATAGTAAATATGGGAGAGTTCACGCCGAACTGGTAAGCAGAAGCCTAGGCATTCTCGACCGATAATTCAGCAAGTTTAAAATATTAACATTTTCTCAACTGTTAAGTTTATTGAAGTAAAAAAATCTGGTGCGTGCGCGCAACACACAACTTTCACTTACCAACTTACTTAGATTAGAAATTAATGCGTTTTGTTAATTGCGACTTCTCAAATAAACAGAACGGCTAATGAACAACGGTCTGTCATTAAAAGCGTACTCCGCATGCGTGGGCTCAACGAGTTTTATGAGTTGACTCAATATTTTTCTTTTTTTCTCCTCTAAATATTTAATTTATTTTTTATCATATCTCATATTTAGCCATTTCTTATTTTTAGGCGTAACGAGAGACAGTTAATTTCTCCATATAAACAAAAACAAAGGTACTTTATAAGAAATAGAAAAAGGCTCCTACCCCATTTAAGCCCCGTCAGAACATTTTAATAATGATAAAGCTTACCTGATATTAAAAAACACCTAATTTTCATTAAACATGACGAATTTGATAGAAATCGTTAAAGCCGTTTTTGAGATCATCGAAAAAAAAGTAAAAATTGGAAAAAAATTATGAAATAAAGTGCCCCCTCCCTTTGACAAATTTTGATACAATGTTGGCTATCACGTATTTGGCATATACATACATCAAATACCCAATTTGATCAAAATCGTTAAAGCCTTTTTTGAGTAAATAAAAAAAAAATTGGTGAAAATGATACAAAATTTATTATTAATTAATCTAATCTTAGTTCGTGGCTGACCACCATTTTAAATTATTTTTAAATAATTTATTTTTTTGAAGAGAAAAGATTTGGCTTTGTGAGATAGGGGGAGTAGGTATCAGTGAAGAGGAAGGATTTGCTCTGCCTTTAGCCGAGCTCTGTGGTGTAGTGGTTAGCATCCTCGCATGTAACGCAGGAGACCCGGGTTCGACTCCCGGCGGAGCCAAATCTTTTCTCTTCAAAAAAATAAATCATTTCAAAATTTATTAAGTAAAGTCCCCCCTCCGGTAGATCAATTTTGATGAAATGTTGGCTATTACATCTTTGACATATACATACATCAAATACCCAGTTTGAATAAAATCGTTAAAGCCGTTTTTGAGTAAATAAAAAAACACGTGAAAATTATATAAAATTTAATAACTAAAGTCCCCCCTCCGGTTGATCAATTTTGATGAAATTTTTAGTCATATCTCAGGCATATACATACATCAAATACCCAGTTTGATCAAAATCGTTAAAACCGTTTTTGAGTAAATAAAAAAAACACGTAAAAGTGATACAACATTTATTAAGTAAAGTCCCCCCTCCGGTTGATTAATTTTGATGAAATTTTCACAGATATATCTCGGGCATATTATTACATCAAATACTCAGTTTAATGAAAATCGTTAGAGCCGTTTTTGAAAAAATCGAAAAAACTAAAAAAGTTATTAAATAAAGTACCACCTCCCTTTGAGCAATTTTTTGCTGTCACATCGCGGGCATATACAAAGTCTAAATACCCAATTTCAGGTTCTCACGGTTTATAGTTTTTGAGCTAGCCTGTTCACACACACACATACACAGACACAGACACAGACACAGACACAGACACACACACACACACACACACACACACACACACACACACACACACACACACACACACACACACACACACACACACACACAGACCATTTCGCGGGACTTGGTTATTTGGACTCAGGGGACCCCAAAACGTGTATTTCCGTTGAAAACCGGAAGTCGAAATTTTTCACGATCGCAATACTTCCACTTATTAGGGTAACTGCACCAATAGTTGACAGGTTAAGAAAAAAATATTAGATTATTGACACTGTTAATCTTTGTTATGAATTTAGTTAGGCCAATCTCTCTAGAAAACTGGGAATACAATATCCTATGGTCTACAGTTACGGTTTTTATAAAAAATGATTTCTTAGAACCTTCTAAAATGTGCCAATAGTTGACACATCAAAATGGAAAGGTTTGGAATGTTGACATCTATTGTGCCAATAGTTGACACTTACATTATTTTTTGATTTCCCTAGAAGAATATTAGGTAATAAAAGTTAATCATTTTTTATTGATAAGATATTCAAAATTAAACGAAGCATATAAAATTTCCACAGTTAAATTAGTTTATACACAAAAACTTAATAGATAAAAAAAAATATTAAACTGAAAAATGAGATCATCCAATTTAGAATAATACAGTATAACAATATAACAAAAATCATAGTATGGTTTCTTCTACTTCAAGTGCTACAGGATTTTTCAGGTATCTCCTGATTAACTGATTTTTTCTCTGGTTCTGTTTCCGTTCTTTCTACCTCCAGGTACTCATTACTAACTTCCTCAAAGGTCGAACTGATTTCACCAGAACTTTCATCAATCGGCACCCGATTGACTCCTTCCGAAGATGAACTGGGTAGCCTTGTTTTTTTTTTCTTAATTTCTTTTTTTCCATTAAAATATAATATGTTATATCATTACTCTATATTTTCTTTGTTCCGGTTAATTAATACCATGTAAAGGTGACCCATTCCAAAGCACTAGAAAGAAGAGGCCAGACATGATTTTTTTACTTTTTACTTTCACTTACCTATATATGAAATAAATAGTAAAGGAAAGTATTGCGGTCGTGAAAAATTTCGACTGTGTCTGTGAGTGTGTGAAGAGACTAACTAGCTCAAAAACTATAAACCGTGCGAACCTGAAAATGGGTATTTAGGGATGGTTAGATGGTGTTTTGTTAAATGCCATTTCTCAAAGTCACATAACTTCCCTCATTCATTTATATATTTTTGTTTTTATTTTCTCTTTAAAGTACACTAATTTTTTTTTTATTAAATAAAAGTTTTTACTTGCGATAATTCGGCAATGTAAGTATAATACTCCAAGTCATCTGATTTTATAATTATCTATATAGTTGTAGAAAGCCACCTCAGAACATTTTAATAATGATAAAGCTTACCTTATATTTTCTTTAAACATGTCGTTACCTTATATTTTCTTTAAACATACTTTATTTTCATTAAACATGACGAACCATTAGAGCCATTTTTGAGTTAATCGAAAAAAAGGTAAAAATTGGAAAAAAAAGTTATTTAATAAAGTGCCCCCTCCGTTTGATCAATTTTGATGAAATTTATTTTGATGAAATTGCTGTCACATATGTGGCATATACATACATCAGATACCTAGTTTGATCAAAATCGTTAAGGCTGTTTTTGAGTAATTAAAAAAAAAACACGTGAAAATTATACAACATTTATTAATAAAATGCCCCCTCCAATTCATCAATTTTGACTGTCACATCGCGGGCATAAACATACATCAAATACCAAGTTTACTCAAAATCTTTTGAGCCATTTTTGAGAAAATCGAAAATAACGTATTAAAATTAGACAAAATTCTTTAAATAAAGTATCCCCTCTGTTTGACCAATTTTGATAAAAATTTTACTGCCTCATCACGGGCATATACACACACTAAATAGCCATTTTCAGGTTCGCACGGTTTATAGTTTTTGAGCTAGTCTCTTCTCACACTCACAGACACAGTAGAAATTTTTCACGACCGCAATACTTTCCCTTACTATTTATTTCATATATAGGTAAGTGAAGGTAAAAAGTAAAAAAATCATGTCTGGCCTCTTCTTTCTAGTGCTTTGGAATGGGTCACCTTTACAGGGTATTAATTAACCGGAACAAAAAAAATATAGAGTAATGATATAACATATTATATTTTAATGGAAAAACAGAAATTAAGAAAAAAATCATCTACTCCTTGAATCAAAAAAGTAATATTATTCTCTATACCCCCTGGCCAGTAGCCCACTATACACTCCTTAATCCCTCCTAACTATTTCTATCAACTAACAACTGTTTACATTTTATCTATTTACAACATTTATTTACAACAACTATTAACAACATCTATAATTATTATAAGTGAAACCATTCAACTATTTAGCTTTACGATATATCTTATTCCCTAATAAAATGAAATATTTAAAATTCCCGACTCTTACAATTGTTACTTAATTTAAAAAATGAGCAAAACAAGATTACATGAAATAAAGCTGAGCTATGCATGGGTGTCAACTATTAGCACACACGATGTCAACTTTAGAAACAGAATATTCCACTAGTTGACACGTTTGAACGGATAGTTGACACCCCTGTCGACCATTGGTTAGGATGGAGCTAGATCAGTGATTCCACTACCGATATTAAACCCAGATATTTTTCAAATCAAGCAAATTATTATAAACTATCAGTTTCATCAGAGTAAAGAACACCAATAGTTGACATCGATGTCAACTATTGAAATTAAGGGTTAATTTTTGTTCTAATAGTTGACACCCACATTTAAGCCCTAAAACATTGTATAAATAAATTGAAAAGGATATCAAATGGTTCCCATGATCTTAATGAATATCATGAAAGTAGTTTAAAAAATGATTTAACACAAATAAACTAATTAAAAAGCTTATTTAATGTGACTTACCACACTAATGAAACAGGGAAGCAGAAACGACTTGTTGAGGCCACAAGGAAATTTTCCATTATAACCTCTCACAAATCAGTTTCAGTTTTCATCCCACTAATGCAGATGGCAGCACAGTATAACTCGGGAAATTACCGCCATATTTTGAACCAAAACAATCTATCATGAATCTTATTATTCACACTTTTTGTACGAAATGTCAACTATTGGTACAGTTACCCTATATATTTCATATATAGGTAAGTGAAAGTAGTAAAAAGTAAAAATAAGATGTACTACCCTATTTAAAATATGTATTACCAAAACAATGTTTCTTTAGGTTATTGAAGATTTATTTTAGAATTAACAGCCTTGGTTTAATCAGTCTACCTTTATATTTACACAGGTTTCATTTTGCCTTTGATTTATAATTCATTTATAGCTCCTGTTTACTGATTTCAAGGATGTTTGTTTGTTTAAATTAATTCAATAACGATTAATTGCAACTTTATTAATAATAAAATAATGAGCATACTAAATTCAGTAATGCAACTGACTCCAAAAATAGATTTTTACTGCATTATTACGAATTTGATTTCTTCAACTTCTCATCTGCAAGTGTGAAACCATGATTATTATTGAAAATAAAACAACTACAATGCACTGTTTTTTAAATAAAATTTTTCGCTTTTCCATTTATTTATTTTTTATTTATTATTATTTTTTTTTTTGTAAATTCAATTTAGTTCCCATTCAATAATATGAAAATTAATTTTTACCTACAAAAATAAATAGTATTTACTTTTTCGCTACTCTCCGTTATTCCGTTATACTGTGTCTGTTTTTTATGTTAGATGTAAATTTTTCTTAAATCTTTACATAGATTGCCAAGTGTGAAATACATCTATGTTCCTAAATTGTAGGTTAAATATTAAGAGCGGGTGAATAGTTAAAATAGCGTCCCATAATCTGTGAACTGCGTCCGAATGAATAGAAAAGTTTCTTTTCTTAGTAGATGTGAGGCATTTCATAGTTTTTTCATTTGATACCTATTTGCACAATCACAGCATATTGGTTGATGAGATTTTACATATATTACATATATTAAAAAATAAAATGTCCCACTATAACCCATAATAGTTTATAAATATATATATATATATATATATATATATATATATATACTTGTTCTTGTATATTATTACTTTTGTTATGTTTATGTTTCAGGGCATCTGGATCATACTAATTATATGCCAACAAAGAACCGCCATACAGTAAAGTTTAAAGTCATTGTAGATCATTCCATTGAATTAAATTTATCAAAAAATATATCAGTTCTTCACTATGTTCCATGGTTTATTTTTGTTTTTATTTCAAAGATTTATACCTTCCCTATTACATTAAATTTTGTCATTCAAACGTGAAATACTTTGAGCGATCAAAATGATCCTTTCGTACGAGTATGTCAATGTGATCATTTGTCGCAAACATCATTATTTAAGAAAAGAGAAAGAACGGGGAAGGTTTACAAAGTGTTGTAAACAATTATTTCAAATCTGGAATTCGCTAAAAATATCACTACATCCTAAAGAAGACCTTTGACGCTAACTAACTGTTAAACTTTTTTTTATACTATATTTTGACATACAAAAATTAATCAGGTGAATGTAATAAATTGCCTTAGTTTAACATCAAATATATATTATAAATGCAAAACTGTTGTATTTGCCCTGATTATTCAAACAAAATATATTCAGATTCCTTAATGACCAAACAAGATGTAATTGAAACTGCAATTACACTCCACAAACTGACGTGTTCATACACTCACATTAAGACAAAGGAATATGTATTAAAGTTCTATCCGATCTATCTTACTTCCTTTTGAGATTCGAATCGGCATGAATCCCACTTTGTTTCTTGGCATATTTCTGTGCCATTTATCGTCAGAAATTCTCGTGTCGGCAGTAAAGGCAGAAAAATCAGGTAAGCTGTTCTTCATAATCCTTAAGTTCAACATTTTTCTTGAAGTAATTTTCATTAAACAGAATTGAGTTCCATTGTGTTTCGTTTGTCTATTAGTAGCCTTTGCTTTTAAAAATAAATTTGTAACCTTCTATTTCCATTGATATCTCAGTACGGGGCCATTTAAAAATAACTTTGACACAGGTCTGTATTTTTTTTACATTTAATCACTTTAATTTACTTTCGAAGAATAGTGTAATAAAATCAGAAAAATGTTTTTAGTTTTTATTCAATTACATTTTATTTATTAAATTAATTTTATTTAATTAGATTAATTATTTTTTCCAGATATTCAATTCAGTTCTGATAAAAACAACTCAATTTCTCGATCTGGCTCGAAAGTAAAATTTCTGTTATACACCAGGTAAGTTTAATATATTAACATAATATAATTAAAATTAAAATATGTTTTAATTTAATTTCATGATACTTGGGATTTTTTATATATTTATAGTATAAATATTTTTTTCAGGGATTGAAGGAATTAAATAAAAATTAGGTTTTAACCAAGATCAAACATTCTCCTACCATTTTCCGTTCACAATATAGTTAGCTTATCGTTCCAATGAGCCATTGAAGCCAAAAAATATACAATAAAATATTAAAATATTTTATTTCATATCTCGAATTAAACCAAAACTTTTATTTATTTGTTCATGGCTTCTAGGGCCCATCGGCGTGTCTTATAATTTTTCATCAGGAACCTCCAAAAAAAAAAATGTTCAACAAGATCCGTGAGGGACTGACTGTGTTCTCCCCTTGAAAGTAGGTTGCTAAGTGGGAGTAGCTCGCTGTGCGCATAGCCACAGATTTTTAGATCAAAGAATATAATAAATTATGTGAAAGGGTAAGTGAATAAAAAAAAAAAATGCAAGCAATATGGAGCCCACAAATTCGAAAGTACGAAATATTTTCGGATCCATTGACTGCTGAAAAAAATCTATTTATCTAGGATTTCACTGAAGGATCAGGTCCATATGTGAGATATCAATGAGTAAATAAAATAATTGGAATTAATAATTTAACTTATCTCGAAAAGAAAATAATGCTATGCTTATCAAAATAAATGCTACTAGGTACTAAAATTTCAACTCAGTAGTCTGTTCAACACAGCCTATTTCCTCATCTAAAGCTTTTATTGTCAAGACACTGTTCCTGGTATTTTTTCTTTTCAAGATCTCGAAGTCTTTTCAAATGTAAAGAATAGATGCATTAAACGCAGGAACGGATGCCTTCTAAGGTTTTTTTTTTTTTTTTTTTTAGACAAACGCTCACAAACCCCGATGTTAGCCCAGGAAGCTCTGGTTCATTCGCCAGTTTCAAAAACAACAAGCCACTCAAAGTTGTCATTCATGGTTGGTTGGGAAGTGACAACCAGCACTTTTGTAAAATGCTCAGAGAAGGTACAAATCTCTTATTTTACATCTAGATCACTTTATGAGTCATGATAATTAACAATGAATTGAGTGCCATTCAGGATTGTTGGCGAACTTAGACGCCAACGTGATCCTGGTAGACTGGTCCAGGGCAGGTTCCAAGATCGTTCTGTACCCTGCTGCGAGGATGATGGTGCCTAAAGTGGCGGCAGCGGTCGCGGAGTTCTTGGACAACCTCAACCGACGATACGGAGTGAGGCTCGAGGGAATACACGTTTTGGGACACAGCCTGGGAGCCCACATCGCCGGTATTGCTGGCTACAAGGTCAAGACTGGCAAAATTGGCAGAATTACTGGTATTGTAATTGGATTGTATTGGATATTAATCTAAATTACTTAAAATTTGATGTAGCTAATACTGTGTTGATTTATTTTGCTTTTGCAGGTATGGATCCAGCCGGGCCCGCTTTTAGCAAATTCATGCCCAATTGGAGGCTGTCTCCGAACAGCGCCCTCTTCGTCGATGTGATCCACACCTGCGGACATTTTCTTGGGATGGATGTGCCCATCGGACATGCAGACTTCTATCCCAACAGTGGGCTCTTCATTCAGCCTGGTTGCAGAGTCGACTTAACAGGTATGCAAAATCTCTTCTTGGAGTTTTGTGTAATCTACAATAGCTAAAAAGCTAGATCTCAATTAAGTTAGAATCTAATGGTCTTTCTCATAATCTTAATTCACATAACATAATAATTCTACAATAAAATATATGTTTACTGCAGGATCATGCAGTCATGGAAGGTCCTACATTCTTTACGTCGAGAGCCTTGCTAACAAAAAAGCTTTTCCTGCGGTAACTTGCCCAAGCTGGAAAGTGTTCAAGAATAATAAGCAATTGTGCGACATGAGCCATATCGTCTACATGGGAGAAGGGCTTTCGGCTAAGTAATTTTATTATTCGTTTACAATAATTATTCAGAATTGTTATACTTATTGCACAATAACAGAATATTTTGTCGTACGCAGGTAGATTTAGCACACATAATTGTCATTCCATGTCACACTGTCGAATAAGGAAAATACCAAATTTCAGCTCAATATCTCAACCGGTTTTCAAAATATAGCTACGTAAACCCATTGAAAAACGCACACTTTTGACCTGTCACATAATCTGGAAATTGAAATTGCAGCTCTTGTAGACAAGATAGAGAGTTGAAATTGATGTAATTTTAAAACTGAATCTATGACCTTCCTCATGATATGCAACTCGATAGGGGTTAAGAGAAATTTGTTTTACAAAATTTGAATCAAAATTTAAAATTTGAATTTCTCAAAAAGCGAATTTTTAAAGTTCTGAAAAAATTCAGTAGAGTTGAAAAGATTATTATTATAAAGTGCTATAAAATTATGATGGGACATTCATGCATGAATAATTATTAAAAAAATTGAGTTTTGGTTGTGAATGGAAAAAAATGATTAGCTATTAAGCTTCTCTGGCTTTAACCCATTTTATCATACTAATTTCTTTCCTACACTTGTCAAAAATCTTTTAAACATTGTCTAGTTCTGGACATTGTGATTTGGCACATCCATTTTGTCATATTTCTTAGTATTTTTTTATATTTTACAGAATGCTTGTCTTTTTTAAAGGATTGTAACATTGTAGTATTTAGTTTCTTTCCATGTCTACATAGCATAATCCACAAAAATCCAATGCTTAGGAAAAAAATAGCTAAAAGTAAAAAATACATTTTTAGTTATAAATATTTGTTAGTTTTAGTAGCGTCAGTTAAAGTTTTTCTCAAGCATTCAACACTTTAAATAATTAATTTAGAATAGTTTGACAGTGGTTCGAATAGTCTTATTTATGTGATTCTTGTACTTTCCTTTACCCAAAACAGATACATGCAATCATGATATAGTCACTTAAGATGTCCTTAATTAAAAAATTTGATCTCTATATTTTTTACTTTCACTTACCTATATATGAAATATATAGTAAGTGGAAGTATTGCGATCGTAAAAAAATTCGACTTCCGGTTTTCAACCGAAATACACGTGTGTGTGTGTGTGTGTGTGTGTGTGTGTATGTGAACAGACTAGCTCAAAAACTATAAGCCGTGATATGACTGTAAAAATTTCATCAAAATTGATTAACCGGAGGGGGGACTTTACTTAATAAATTTTGTATCATTTTCACGTTTTTTACTTTCACTTACCTATATATGAAATATATAGTAAGTGGAAGTATTGCGATCGTGAAAATTTTCGACTTCCGGTTTTCAACGGAAATACAAGTTTTGGGGTCCCCTGAGTCAAAATAACCAAGTCCCGCGAAATGGTCTGCGTGTGAGTGTGTCTGTGTGTGTGTCTGTGTGTGTGTGTGAACAGACTAGCTCAAAAACTATAAACCGTGCGAACCTGAAATTGGGTATTTAGTGTAGGTATATGCCCGCGATGTGACAGCAAAAATTTCATCAAAATTGCTCAAAGGGAGGGGGTACTTTATTTAATAACTTTCTACGTTTTTTTCGATTTTCTCAAAAACGGCTCTAACGATTTTGATTACACTGAGTATTTGATCGATTTATATGCCCGAAATATGACTGTAAAAATTTCATCAAAATTGATTAACCGGAGGGGGGACTTTACTTAATAAATTTTGTATCATTTTCACGTTTTTTTTTTTTATTTACTCAAAAACGGCTTTAACGATTTTGATCAAACTGGGTATTTGATGTATTAATATGCCCGAGATATGACTGTAAAAATTTCATCAAAATTGATTAACCGGAGGGGGGACTTTACTTAATAAATTTTGTAACATTTTCACATGTTTTTTTTATTTTCTCAAAAACGGCTCTAACGATTTTGATTAAACTTAGTATTTGATCTATTTATATGCCCGAGAGATGTCTGTAAAAATTTCATCAAAATTGATCAACGGCAGGGGGCACTTTACTTAATAAATTTTGTATCATTTTTACGTGTTTTTTTTATTTACTCAACAACGGCTTTTACGATTGTGACCAAACTGGGTATTTGATGTATGTATATGCCAAATATGTGATAGCCAACATTTCATCAAAATTGATCAACCGAAGGGGGGACTTTACTTAATAAATTTTGTATCATTTTCACGGGGTTTTTTATTTACTCAAAAACGGCTTTAACGATTAATAAAAATAAGATATGAATGTAGAAGAATGTGTGATTTTGGGAAATGATATTTAACAAAACACGTCAATTTCTTATTTAAGTAAGTTGGTAAGTTAAAGTTGTGTGTTGCGCGCACGCACCAGATTTTTACTTTTAGCTTATTACTTTCACTTACCTATATATGAAATATATAGTAAGTGGAAGTATTGCGATCGTGAAAATTTTCGACTTCCTGTTTTCAACGGAAATACACGTTTTGGGATCCCCTGAGTCAAAATAACCAAGTCCCGCGAAATGGTCTGTGTGTGTGTGTGTGTGTCTGTGTGTCTGTGTGTGTGTGTGTGAACAGACTAGCTCAAAAACTATAAACCGTGCGAACCTGAAATTGGGTATTTAGAGTATGAATAACCCGCGATGTGACAGCAAAAATTTCATCAAATTTGCTCAAAGGGAGGGGGTACTTTACTGAATAACTTTTTACGTTTTTTTCGATTTTCTCAATAACGGCTCTAACGATTTTGATTAAACTGAGTATTTGATCTATTTATATGCCAGAGATATGACTGTTAAAATTTCATCAAAATTGATTAACCGGAGGGGGGAGTTTACTTAATAAATTTTGTATCATTTTCACGTGTTTTTTTTATTTACTCAAAAACGGCTTTAAAGATTTTGATCTAAATGGGTATTTGATGAATGTATATGCCCGAGATAGGACTGTAAAAATTTCATCAAAATTGATCAACCGGAGGGGGGACTTTACTTAATAAATTTTGTATCATTTTCACGGGGTTTTTTTATTTACTCAAAAACGGCTTTAACGATTAACAAAAATAAGATATGAATGTAGAAAAATGTGTGACTTTGGAAAATGATATTTAGCAAAACACGTCAATCTCTAATCGAAGTAAGTTGGTAAGTGAAAGTTGCGAGCAACACACGCACCAGATTTTTTTTTACTAAGCTTGGATTTATGTTGCTTATACCAAGGCATAGAAAGATACAAAATACTACAATGTTACAATCCTTTAAAAAACAAAAGCATTCTGTAAATGATAAAAATCTGGTGCGTGCTCGCAACACACAACTTTAACTTACCAACTTACTTAGATTACAAATTAATGCGTTTTGTTAATTGCCACTTCTCAAATGAATAGAACGGCTTTAATTATGAACAATGGTCTGTCATAAAAGGCGTACTCCGCATGCGTGGGCTCAACGAGTTTTATGAGTTGACTGAATATTTTTCTTTTTTTCTCCTCTTTATGTTTTCTTTATTTTTATCATATCTCATATTTAGCCATTTCTTATTTTTAGGCGTAACGAGAGACAGTTAATTTCTCCATTAAACAAAAACAATGGTACATTATAAGAAAGAAACAAACAAACAAAAAAGGCCCCCCCCCCAAAAAAAAGCCCCCTCACAACATTTTAATAATGATAAAGCTTACCTGATATTAAAGAAAATATAATTTTCATTAAACATGACGAATTTGATAAAAATCGTTAAAGCCGTTTTTGAGATAATCGAAAAAAAGGGAAAAATTGGAAATAAAAGTCATGAAATAAAGTGCCCCCTCAGTTGGACCAATTTTGATGAAGTGTTGGCTTTTACATATTTATTATATACATACTTCAAATACCCAGTTTCTTCAAAATCGTTAAAGCCGTTTTTGAGTAAATAACAAATATGTACACGTGAAATCGGTACAAAATTTATTGAGTAAAGTCCCCCCTCCGGTTGATCAATTTTGATGAAATTTTTACAGCCGTATCTCGGGCATATACATACATCATATACCCAGTTTAATCAAAACCGTTAAAGCCGTTTTTGAGTAAATAAAAAAAAAATAAAAATCTGGTGCGTGCGCGCAACACACAACTTTCACTAACCAACTTACTTAGATTAGAAAATGATGTGTTTTGCTAAATATCATTTCCTGAAGTCACACATTTTTCTACATTCATATCTTATTTTTGTTAATTGTTAAAGCCGTTTTTGAGTAAATTAAAAAAAAAACCGTGAAAATGATACAAAATTTATTAAGTAAAGTCCCCCCTCCTGTAGATCAATTTTGATGAAATTTTTACAGTCATATCTCGGGCATATAAATACATCAAATACCAAGTTTGATCAAAATCGTTAAAACCGTTTTTGAGTAAATAAAAAAAACACGTGAAAATGATACAAAATTTATTATATAGTCCCCCCTCCTGTTGATCAATTGTGATGAAATGTTGGTTATCACATCTTTGGCATATAAATACATCAAATACCAAGTTTGATAAAAATCGTTAAAACCGTATTTGAGTAAATAAAAAAAACATGTGAAAATGATACAAAATTTATTAAGTAAAGTCCCCCCTCCGGTTGATCAATTTTGATGAAATTTATACAGTCATATCTCGGGCATATATATACAGTAAATACCCAATTTCAGATTCGCACGGCTTATAGTTTTTGAGCTAGTCTGTTCACACACACACACACACACACACACACACACACACACACACACACACACACACACACACACACACACACACACACACACACACACACAAAAACACGTAAAAATGATACAAAATTTATTAAGTAAAGTGCCCCCTGCCGTTGATCAATTTTGATGAAATTTTTACAGACATCTCTCGGGCATATAAATAGATCAAATACTAAGTTTAATCAAAATCGTTAGAGCCGTTTTTGAGAAAATAAAAAAAACATGTGAAAATGTTACAAAATTTATTAAGTAAAGTCCCCCCTCCGGTTAATCAATTTTGATGAAATTTTTACAGTCATATCTCGGGCATATTAATACATCAAATACCCAGTTTGATCAAAATCGTTAAAGCCGTTTTTGAGTAAATAAAAAAAAAAAACGTGAAAAAGATACAAAATTTATTAAGTAAAGTCCCCCCTCCGGTTAATCAATTTTGATGAAATTTTTACAGTCATATTTCGGGCATATAAATAGATCAAATACTCAGTTTAATCAAAATTGTTAGAGCCGTTTTTAAGAAAATCGAAAAAAACTTAAAAAGTTATTAAATAAAGTGCCCCCTCCCTTTGAGCAAATTTGATGAAATTTTTGCTGTCACATCGCGGGCTTATACATACTCTTAATACCCAATTTCAGGTTCGCACGGTTTATAGTTTTTGAGCTAGTCTGTTCACACACACACACAGACACACTCACACACAGACCATTTCGCGGGACTTGGTTATTTTGACTCAGGGGACCCCAAAACTTGTATTTCCGTTAAAAACCGGAAGTCGAAAATTTTCACGATCGCAATACTTCCACTTACTATATATTTCATATATAGGTAAGTGAAAGTAAAAAACGTGAAAATGATACAAAATTTATTAAGTAAAGTCCCCCCTCTGGTTAATCAATTTTGATGAAATTTTTACAGTCATATCACGGGCATATAAATAGATCAAATAATCAGTTTAATCAAAATCTTTAGAGCCGTTTTTGAGAAAATCGAAAAAAAACTTAAAAAGTTAATAAATAAAGTACCCCCTCCCTTTGAGCAATTTTGATGAAATTTTTGCTGTCACATCGCGGGCATATACCTACACTAAATACCCAATTTCAGGTTCCCACGGTTTATAGTTTTCTAGCTAGTCTGTTTACACACACACAGACACACACACACACACACACACACACACACACACACACACAGACACACACACACACAGACCATTTCGCGGGACTTGGTTATTTTGACTCAGGGGACCCCAAAACGTGTATTTCCGTTGAAAACCGGAAGTCGAAAATTTTCACGATCGCAATACTTCCACTTACTATATATTTCATATATAGGTAAGTGGAAGTAAAAAAATCTGGTGCGTGCGCGCAACACACAACTTTCACTTACCAACTTACTTAGATTAGAAATTAATGCGTTTTCTTAACTGCCACTTCTAAAATGAACAGAATATCTTTAATTTAACGCATTGGTTTGTCATTAAAGGCGCATTCGTGAGCTCAAGGTGTTTCATGAGTTGACTGAATATTTTTCTTTTTTTCTCCTGTATATGTTTACTTGATTTTCTTCATATATCATATTTAGCCATTTCTTATTTTTAGGCGTGACGAGAGACAGTTAATTTCTCAATATAAACTAAAACAAAGGTACTTTATAGGAAAACAAAAAAGGCCCCTTCCCCATCTAAGCCCCCTCAGAACATTTTAATAATGATAAAACTTACCTGATATTAAATAACAACTAATTTTCATTAAACGTAACGAATTTGATAAAAAAATTTAAAGCCGTTTTTGAGATAATCGATCAAAAAGGTAAAAATTGGAAAAAAATTATGAAATAAAGTGCCCCCTCCGTTTGACCAATTTCGATGAAATGTTGGCTATCACATCTTTGGCATATACATACATCAAATACCAAGTTTGATCAAAATCGTTAAAACCGTTTTTGAGTAAATAAAAAAAAAAACACGTGAAAATGATACAAAATGTATTAAGTAAAGTCCCCCTTCCTGTTGATCAATTTTGATGAAATGTTTACAGTCATATCTCGGGAATATAAATACATCAAATACTAAGTTTGATCAAAATCGTTAAAACAGTTTTTGAGTAAATAAAAAAAACAAGTGAAAATGATACAAAATTTATTAAGTAAACTCCCACGTACGGTTGATCAATTTTGATGAAATTTTTACAGTCATATCTCGGGCATATAAATAGATCAAATACTCAGTTTAATCAAAATCGTTAGAGCCGTTTTTGAGAAAATCGAAAAAACGTAAAAATTTATTATATAAAGTACCCCCTCCCTTTGAGCGATTTTGATGAAATTTTTGCTGTCACATCGCGGGCATATACCTACACTAAATACCCAATTTCAGGTTCCCACGGTTTATAGTTTTTGAGCTAGTCTGTTCACATACACTCACACACACACACACACACACACACACACACACACACACACACACACACACACACACACACACACACACACACACACACAGACACACACACACACAGACCATTTCGCGGGACTTGGTTATTTTGACTCAGGGGACCCCAAAACGTGTATTTCCGTTGAAAACCGGAAGTCGAAAATTTTCACGATCGCAATACTTCCACTTACTATATATTTCATATATAGGTAAGTGAAAGTAAAAATACTAAGAAATGTGACAAAATGGATGTGTCAAATCACAACATCCAGAACTAGACAATGTTTCAAAGATTTGTGAAATTAGTTTGATAAAATAGGCTACAGTTTGAGAAGCTTAATAGCTAATGGTTTTTTTTTCATCCAAAAGCAAAACTCAAATTTCTCAATAATTATTTTAAGCATGAACCCATTGCTGTCCCATCATAATTTTTATAGCACTTATTAATGCCAATGTTTTAACTCTCCTGATTTTTTTCAGAAATTTAAAAAACAGGCTTTTTGAGAAATTCAAATTTGAATTTTCGATTCAAATTTTGAAAAACAAATTTCCCTTAACCCATATCGAGTTACATATCATGAGGAAGGTCATAGATTCAGGTTTAAAATGACATCAATTTCAACTCTCTATCTTGCCTAGAAGAGCTGAAATTTCAATTTCCAAATGATGCGACAGGTCTAAATGGTCCGTTTTTCAATGGGTTTACATAGCTATATTTTGAAAACCAGTTGAGGTATTGAGCAGAAATTTGGTATTGTTCTAGGTCTACAGGAACATATCCTATGTAACAAATTTCATTAAAATCTGAGATGGTGAGGGAAAGAAGTGTGTTGGTGTGACATGTAATGACTCATAAGACGAAGTGTAATAAATCAAAGTGTTTTTATCTGTGTTTGCTATAAGTGATTTCTAAACATGTCATTCATTACTAATAGAGCTTATGAAATTTATCAATAACCGATTATCTATTCTTTTAATATTTTGTTCTGTTTTCTAGTACAAGAGGAGTATATTACTTTAGTACCAATGGCAATGCTCCATATGGATTGGGCCGCATTTAATGAGGACTGAAATCTGCAGGATAATTTTTTTTTAACAATTCCAAACACTGTTGAATATGATTTTTAGGTAAATCATAGTTTGTAACAATTGAAGCCTTTGGTATAAAATGGTATTTTTTCAACAAAAAGATTTCATGAATGTTTCCATTGTATCAGGATGTGCTTTAGAAAACCTAAATTTCAATATCTAGTCCTTAAATTGCTTAAATGATCGTGGCTTAGAGAAATGTCTCTGGGTTTATGAGTTTGATTATTTCAAGGAGGTGATTAAATGTAATTACTCATTAAATTTTGAATTGGTTAGTTCTTTTCCACCAAAGGTGTCAATTACTTCTTTGATTTTCTTCAATAAATAAAAAATCTGGTGCGTGCGCGCAACACACAACTTTCACTTACAAACTTACTTAGATTAGAAATTAATGCGCTTTGTTAATTGGCACTTCTCAAATGAACAGAACGACTTTAATTATGAACAATGGTCTGTCATTAAAGGTGTACTCCGCTTGCGCTCAACGAGTTTTATGAGTTTACTGAATATTTTTCTTTTTTTCTCCTCTATATGTTTCCTTGATTTTTATCATATCTCATATTTAGCCATTTCTTATTTTTAGACAAAACGAGAGACAGATAATGTCTCCATATAAACAAATACAAAGGTACTTTATAGGAAAACAAAAAAGGCCCTTTCCCCATTTAAGCCCCCTCAGAACATTTTAATAATGATAAAGGTTATCTGATATTAAAGAACACCTAATTTTCATTAAATACCACGAATTTGATGAAAATCGTTAAAGCCGTTTTTGAGATAATCGAAAATAAGGTAAAAATTGGTTAAAAAGTTATGAAATAAAGTGCCCCCTCCGGTTGATCAATTTTGATGAAATGTTGGCTATCACATCTTTGGCATACACATGCATCAAATACGCAGTTTGATCAAAATTGTTAAAGCCTTTTTTGAGTAAATAAAAAAAACACGTGAAAATGATACAAAATTTATTAAGTAAAGTCCCCCCTCCGGTTGATCAATTTTGATGTAATGTTGGCTATCGCATCTTTGGCATACACATACATCAAATACCCAGTTTGATCAAAATCGTTAAAACCGTTTTTGAGTAACTAAAAAAAAACACGTGAAAATTATACAAAATTTATCATGTAAAGTTCCCCCTCCGGTTGATCAATTTTGATGAAATTTATACAGTCATATCTCGGGCATATATATACAGTAAATACCCAATTTCAGATTCGCACGGCTTATAGTTTTTGAGCTAGTCTGTTCACACACACACACACACACACACACACACACACACACACACACACACACACACACACACACACACACACACACACACACACACACACACACACAGACCATTTCGCGGGACTTGGTTAATTGGATCAAATACTCAGTTTAATCAAAATCTTTAGAGCCGTTTTTGGGAAAATCGAAAAAAACTTAAAAAGTTATTAAAGTACCCCCTCCCTTTGAGCAATTTTGATGAAATTTTTGCTGTCACATCACGGGCATATAAATACACTAAATACCCAATTTTATATAGATACGCACGGCTTATAGTTTTTGAGCTAGTCTGTTCAGAAACACACACACACACACACACACACACACACACACACACACACACACACACACAGACAAACACACGCGAACACAAACACACGCGGGACTTGTTCATTTGGACTCAGGGGACCCCAAAACGTGTATTTCCGTTGAAAACCGGAAGTCGAAATTTTTCACGATCGCAATACTTCCACTTACTATATATTTCATATATAGGTAAGTGAATGTAAAAATGTGTTGATTTTAGATTGGCGATAATATAAAATGTCACATGCACTAATAAAAATTAATTTAAATGAAATATTAATTTCACAAAATGTTGCTACATCAATATTAAATTTTAAAAAAATGATAACCTTTTTTTTTTTTAACACGAGCGCCAGGGAAAAGATGATGTATTTTTGCCTGGGGCCAAAGCATTTTTTCCTAATTTATAACTTTAATATGATTAGAATGATACAAAAATTGCAAAATAAATAAATAAAAAGTTTAATTTTGGCAATTAAACAATAATTTTGTGAGCGTTACGTATGTACCGTCCGGCCCCAAGGTAAAGCCCGCTACCTGAAGTAGTACGTGGGCTGCCCGGTTATGACCGCGACGTCAACCCTTGTCAACCCCTTTGTAATCTTCGATTATTATGAAGGCAAGACTCCAATAGACTTATCAGACCAAATGAGTTCCTATAATACCTCCCTAAGACGAAGTACAAGATGGTATAAGAAAATTGAATTACAATTATTATTTGGTACCGCCTTGGTGAATGCACATATAGTATACCAAATTGTAACGGGCAAAAGTATTACTATTACGAGATTCAAAGAGATTCTTGTGGAAGACATGTTGAGAAGATTTGAGATTCCGGAATCTGTAGAGAAATTACAAGCACCACGACCCCGTCACAGCATTTGCATAAAAGAAGGCGACAATAGAAAGACACGCAGTGGATGCAATAACTGCAAGCAAAAATGCAACGTACTGTCCTCATTGCCCGGGAGAACCATTTTATTGCCGCACGTGCTTCATGGAAGCCCACAAGTAAATAATTATTCTAAAATTATATATCAGTGAAAAATCCAGTCTTCCTTTTTGATAATATATATTTTTTAATATGTTAAAACATCACTACGTTTCGAGGCTCATTGCCTCATCTTCAGGTGACTATGTTATAATTATAAAATATATCAATTCTTTAAAATCTCGTCAAATATTATTAAAGTCAAATAATCACAAAGTACTTCTTATTTTGGCCACCTCACTGTGAGTGAGGTGACTCACCCGCCCTGGGTGGTGCTTTTCTTTCATAGGAGAAGTATCATCCAGTGCCATGGGTGTTAGTATGGGCAGTATAGGGCTTCACTGGAAGCCTTAAGATCCCAAAAAAAAAACAAAAAAAAAAAAAACATACAACTGAAAGATTATATATATATATATATATATATAAATAATATGAAGAAATAAGAAATATATATGTAATTATAATCATAATGTATAATTATTATATAACATATATAACAAAACCTTATTTTATACACGAGTAGTACTATCTTATTTATTATGCACTATATTCTTTCATAAAAATTAAAGAAATTATTAAAAAAAAATTGAAAATATAAATTACCAACAACTACTCACAAAACAAAAAGGTGAACTCAGAAACAAACTGAGGTAAACTCAGAAATTATTAAATATTTTATAGGAGATATGAAAATAGATAAAATATTCTAAACATAGCAGATTGTAATTAAGAAAATATTATAACATGAATAATCAATAATATAAATAATAATTAATAACCAATGAGAGATATCATATCAGAACTAATGAAATCCTAGAAAATGAAGTAAGTAAAGTAATGAAGAAAATATTTTGTATGTAGATGAAATAATAAAGAACAATATCAAGTATAAGATCAATATAAGATATAAATATAAGATCGGTGCTTGATTTTTTTAGAATTACTGTGACGGAAAAGGTTATAATAATTTCTGAAGTACACGACCTCTGCTTTGTGACAGCCTAGGGAGTGACAAAAAGAGCATTGTTATTGATTTTAGTGAATGTTATCCTGTCTTTAAGCGCTTGAAAATTAGACAGCAATGTTCATTACCAATGAGGTAATAAAGAGCAAAAAAAAAAATTTTAAATCCTTCAGGCGGTTGTCGATTTATCACGTTGTGACACAAATATCACCATAATTTTTAAATCACCCATATAATTACAATTTGTTAAATATAACAATCTCAAAGTGTTTTTCATAAATTATTATTAGATTAATATTCATGGTGCCTGAGCCTGATGTTCAATCATGCCTGATTGATGTTCAATATGCCTGATCTGAAATCAGTGCAAATGGATATTGTCTGTTTGTCATAACATAAAATATTCCTTTGGCGCTGGAAAGCAGAAAAAAAGACAAAAGATAAGATATTTATATTTAAAGTAAAATGAATCAACATAAATTTCATGGCTGATTACCTTGTGGAAACGTAATACCCCATTTCAATGGAAGATGGTTTACATCGAGAATGATCTTTCACTGGTAGCAAAGGACAGCTTGCAGTCAGGAACTCATGAGTAGGGTTTATTGATTCAGTAAAGAACTGAAGTGATCTAAAATGACTACACCATCCTTCAAATTGAAAATAAAAAAATATAGCTCTATGTAGAAGGCAAAAATTTAGAATAAAAATTATAAGTATATATAAAGTTAGAAATTGCATAAGTTTAAACTATTAGAAAAAATAATCAGTTATACCATGACGCATGAAAATAAAATAATATAACAGGTGCTGGTAAAGATTATAGATTTATAACCAGATAGTATATTTAAAATTCTGCTACTTATTAAAAGGTAGACCTCTCCCAAAATTGGTAGTTTTATTAAACACAATCAAACTCCTTACTCTTTAAGCCTACTCTCAGACTTATCAGGACCTGCAGAGTTGGATTGTAAAAGAAGGAAAATATCCAAATATCAAACGTATGTGTTCATTTTTATTAATCTCCTTGATACCTCCTCGACAGTCCAAATTTCAAAACATTAAACCTTTCTAATCATCAAAATCCTATTTCAATTTCCTTTTCTAGCTCGAACAAGCCCCCACAATACACGTTTAATGTTGAGCTGGGAATGACCACAAGATTCATTGAAAACAACTTTAACCATCTTTAATACTTGTCTTACTTGTATTGCTTTATTGTTTTTAATCCATGACTATATACCTCCAGTAACACAGTTGCGTTGATAGAAATGTAATGAAATTATAAATTACTCAGCTTTATTTGTTTTAGGAAGGAAGGAGTAGGCGTATGACCTATTTAAATATTTTTAAAAAGTTCGTAATGAAGGTAAATAAGTTTTATGTTCTTTTTTATTATTAAATCATTTTGTTTATTTCTTTCGAATGTTCACTAATAAGAATGTGCAATTTTTTTATTATTACATAATACTTCAAATGTACTACACATCAATAAACAAGTTTTTAAAATCTTTATAGATTAATTCTTATTTTCTTCATCTATTAAGATTGTAATTTGATTTTGATTTTTATAAATGGGATATGAACTGAATAAATACACAAGGATTGGCAAAAAAAATACTGTATTTTAATGATATTTGCAAAAATTATTATTCACTTCAAACAATATAATTAATAAAAAAGAAATGAATGAAGCATAGCTGAACTTCATTTACTTAGTTGACAGCCTAAAAGCAAACTTTTACAACAGTTGAGTCTTCTAATATCATAATATATTTGTAAATATTTTATAAGTAATAAAGGGGGCTTAAAAAGTTATTTTTTGAAAATATATATATTTTGAAATAGCTGAGTTTAAGTTTGCTATCAGTATTCATCGATCCATGTAAAGATAAATAATAATATGTAAACAAACACTAATTTATATTTTAAGAAGTTTGAGATTTAGATATTTTTACAATTGGTTATAATGGATGAATTGGTGCAAAAGGTTGTTTCTCATTTGTAGTGACAAAATATATTCCAAATATGCTGAAATAGAAAATAGTAAGGTTAGCGAGAAAGATCTGATTCGGAGTATAAATAAATCTGAACAAACTTACGCAGGGTTTGTGTAATATCCCATAGTAACTCGGCTTGTGGTGCAAGAGGAAGGATATTTAGCATCATCAGGAACTGAGTCGCATCTAAAGGCAGGGAACTTGTAATTTGGATCTATCGACTCGGTGAAGTACCTATGTGCCCTCTTGTGACTACACTTCCCTTAAAATTTTCCTTTAATATAATAAGCTAAGAAACATGTTGAAATTTTATTCCTCTACTCTCCTCTACTCATTATTAAAACAAATTGCTAACATTGCTACTATCTACAAACTGGACTAAATAGTTGAGTACCTACTACTACTAATACTAAAAAAGATGCAACTACAATCGACTATGTTCATATTTCATATTTTTATCTTTACTTTTTTGTAGAAAACTATATATTTTTCATATTGTTCGCATGATTTTTTAATGCAGTTGAGATTGTATAATTAATAATTTAAAACTTTATATATTATTATCAGAAATTATATATTTCTTTATTCTTTCTTTCTTCTTTATTTATTTCTAGAGAAAATTTAGTCCATCAGTTGTAGTTTATTAACCTTTAAAGTTAATATTTATTAAAGTTTATCAATTATAGTTCATTATTCAGGAAAAATGCTCTTCAATTCCTTTTTCTTACAGTTTTCATTTTAGATATATTATAAATAGGAATTATTTATCTTTTCAATGGTACACTAGAGGTACCCATCCATCCTCAGTGCCAATAGTTATTAAATATTATCCTTTAAACTTTATCAATAGTCTGAAATTGCATATCGGTCCTGAAAAATTAGTTTAAAAAATGTTGAAAACAGGCTATTGTTTATATTGGACATATTTACTATCTTCTCAATGTGAGGATAAAAAAAAAAAAAAATTAGGATTTCTTATTTTCTGATTTATTCTACTGCAATGGTGTGTGGTGCAATTTCAAGAATTTAAGTTCATTCATTGAATTAGGTGTTGAACGCATGTCTATTGTGAGGAACTCGATTAAGAATTACAGCTGAAATCAGCAGAAAAAAAAAACAACAATTTTTATGAGCTTTCTAACACATTCAATACAGCAATTTTTAAACATCGTTATTCGGAAAAGGGCTATTCCAAAATCTTTCAAATAAATATTGTACCGCATTAAGTTTTGTGCTTATAGAGCACCTTACATTTTAAATTTACATAAAATACCTATAAAAACCCCTTTAGTGACTCATTCACATTCAGATTGTCTCCATTAATCACTCATATCTAATAATTTTATTTACATGACTAGATTTGCTATAGTCAAGTATATTTGATAAATTTTCTGTTTATGTTATGTGTATCACTATATTAGCATGGGCGTTATTTACACCACTTATCAAATCCTTTTCTTCCACGATTATGTATGAATGTGATTATTTTAATTAAATAAAAAAATATTTCTCCCTATCATTCTGAAAAAAATGTAAGTCTGGCATTTTGAATAATATTAGTAAAAAAATCAGTTAAATTTCAACAGAATTTTATTGCTGAAGATAAAAAAAAGATAAAGATAAGTAGTTAGTTAACCAGAATAGCAGTGTTAATAAGCTCTAGTCACGTGATTGCTGCACTATATAGAAACATATGTAAGTACTCAATCTTACCAAAGTCGTAGAAAGGGCAGCCAGGTTGCATGTTCCTTCCTCCGTTTGGATAGAAGTCTGCCGTACAGATTGCCTCTGTGAGGCCTAAGGTGCCAGCACAAGTGTGGATGCAATCCACAAATTTGGCATCGGTGTGATCCAGGCGTTTCTCTGGAGGAACATTTTTAAAACCTGGCATGGCAGGATCCAGACCTGTACAATATTATTGGTGAAAAATTTAAATCATTCTACATGTGTGCTGAAATGTGTATGTGTGTGTTTTTTATAAGTATTATGTGTTAAGTATTATGGTTAGAATGAGCCAAATTTCTCTAAATTCTCACTTAATAATTTTAGTTGGGGGAAGAATGAGGAACTTTGATTGTCAGGCAGGATTCAATATATGCCTTTGCCATAACCCCGATATTTCTTATCACAAGGATAATGAGTAAAGATTGGATTCCCATGCATTTGCATCTTTCTATTGGCAGTTCAGAGCAACGCGAACTCAAGTTAGTTATCCGTATCAAGCCTAATAGGATGTTTTAGTGAACTTTTATATGTACAAACATATTTGGCGCTACGTCCCGTTACCGAGACTGTGCCTCCTCTGACAGCCTCTGCCAGTTCTCTCTGTCTTCTGTTGCAGCTCTCCAGTCACGAACTCCAAGTAAAAGTTCTGGCATCGCTGGCTACGCTGTCCAGCCATCTAATCCTGGGTCTTCCTATTCGTCTCGTGAAGTGTAGCTCTTCATTCATCACCTTTTTCGGTATTTTATAGGTATCCACTCTAGTCACATGTCCTGCCCATCTTAGTCTTCCAAGTTTTATAAACGTGACGATGTCGAGGTCGGCAAATAGAGTACTTAGTTCCCTATTTTTCCTTCTCCTCCAGACTTCACCCACCTTTACTGAGCCCTAGATCTTCCTGAGAATCCCTCGCTTGAACACACTGAGCTTCCTCTCATCACTTTTCGTCATAGTCCTAGCCTCTGATCCATATGACAATACGGGCCGTACGAGGGTCTTGTTTATGTTCAGCTTGGTCTGCTTTGTGAGGTACCTACTGCATATCCTAGAAGCTGGGTCAGGCGATTGAAGATTGTTCCACTGGTCTCGATACCGGCCTCTCTCACGGCTCTTTCTTGTCGGGGCCTGCCTGCCTGCCTCGGTTCATCCAGTTCCTCAGTGAGCATGGAGCAGAGCTGGAGGACTTCCACTCATTTACCTTCGATTGCGAGCTTTAAGAGCAATACCGCGGTATTGGTAATAGATGTTTGGTAGTAGAGGTTTCTAAATGATGTCAATCTTTTCAGGTTTTCAAGTAGAACATTTTAGGTCAAACTTTTTTCGATTAACCCCTTGCAGCGAAAAACTGCAATTCTCAGCGAAAATGGTTGCAGGGCTTTTTCGAAGGTGTCATTTTTTTTCAGTTTGTGGAGACGAAGATTTTTGGTTACATATACTTTACTGATTGTCGCTGTCGTTTGCGAGTTACAAGCAAAATCATGCTATTTCCGTCAATAGAATCAGCACAATCGCTTTCCGCGGAACCGATATGTGTATTTAGGTATATGATTGTACTTGCCTGACCCTGTTTTTTTTACACGGTCAATTGTTTGTTGCGTTTTCCATGGTGCGTTCTTTCAGTGACATCTATGTCTGTATAAGACAAACTCACCAACAAACAATTAAAGATGACCCAACTATTCCCAAGACGCCCTAAATATGCACTTTACGATACTAAATATATGGTGTGCACTTTAATTGAGTGGGAATTAAGTAGGTTAGAGTGGGAATGCTTCGCACGGGTCAGCAAGTATTATATTATACTTAAAAGGGATGTCTATCAAAATTCAATTTTTTAAATTCAAATTGCGATAAATGACGGACATTTTGTCATATTTCCCAAATGGCGAGAGGACAGGAGGACGTGTCATCCAAAAGCCCGACGCCTGGTCACCCTGCTTCCAACATAATGCGAAAACCTATTAGGGATTTTTCACAAAAACATGCCGATCCAGATGTTCTGGACGGTAGTTGTTCCACTCTCCGAACAACTTATTTAGAGGAGTATTTCTAATTAAACATTTACTGTGACTAAGATAATAAAAAAAAAAATACATTTACATAAGATGGTAGATGAAACCATTAATGCTAAAAAAGAAATTTAGAATTTTAACTATTATTTACCAACTTTAATTAAAAAAATCTGGTGCGATGCGCGCAACACAACTTTCACTTACGAACTTACTAAGATTAGAAATCGACCTGTTTCGATAATATGTAAACGCCTCAATTCACACATTTTCCCACATTTAAATGCTTATATTTGTATATCTCCTTAAGTTATGGAGTATCTGTATTGCAAAACTTGAAGTTCTCAGTACTTTTCGATTTATTATTGCTTATTTCTTTTTTTAAGGGACCTAAATTCGACAGCAGCCGAGGTTTTTTTACTGGTTGTTTGTTTTTTACTACGTAGTTGCTTTTTGTAATTAGATCGTGAAGGTTAATCGATAGAAGCAGTATTTACATGTTGTAAAGTTTGTCTCTTATGTCATCCTGGAAATCGTGAACGATTATTGTTCCTCTAACATTACTTTATATTGCATTCAGAAATTTATTTATTTATTTACAACAAGATGGGCTCTTCAACCACTTGGGTCACTTTAGCCCCATAGAACATTTGCAAAAGTAGGAAGTGAAATATCAGAGTAAAAAATAAAATAATACAATAGTAACATAAAAATTATTGATGACAGAAAACAATGAAGAAGATAGTGTCGCTCATGGACGTACCCAGCGCGGGGAAGGCTGGGTGCAATAATTTTTTAAGATTTTAAGGCGGGAAGCAGTAATAGAATAATTTTTTTTCAAGCAAATAATTGTAATAACTTAGCTGATAAAGCACCGATATAATTATACATAATTTTGGTTTCATTCACCTTTTCCGCGGTCAGATGTTACAACCTCAACGATCATTGCTTGCCCCCTAGTTTTGATCCTGGGTACGCCCTGGGTGTCGCTATTAAGAATTTAGATGTTGCTTAGAAAGGGAGAAAAAATCTAAGTGACAAAAAAAGAAAAAATAAGAATAAAATATATTAAGAAAATACATTAAAGTTTAGCAAAAAGATTAATTTTCCGTAGAAGCACGAACAACTTTTCGGTCATCTTCGAGGTATTACTTTTCGATTCGAGGTACAGAAATTTATTATGGAATTAAATTTTCTAAACTAAAATATAATTAATTAAAGATTATATCTTATATCATATTTTTTCACACCTTAAATGCTTTAAATAATTTGAGCATCACATATTTACTCTCTAAAGTAAAATGATTTTTATTTATTGTTAAATAACAGTTTTTATTTTCATAATACGTTAAATGAAATTTTGGCTGTCACATCGCGGGCATACATCAAATGCCCCATTTAGTCAAAATAGTTACTGCCGTTTTCAAAAAAACAACAACGTAAAAATGAGATTAAGTAAAGTGCCCCCTATAATTGATCAATTTTGATGAAATGTTTGTTGTCACATCGCGGGCATATAAATACATCAAATACCGAGTTTAATCAAAATTGTTAGAGCCGTTTTTGAGAAAATCGTAAAAACCCCTAAAAATTAGTCAAAATTCTTTAAATAAAGTACCACCTCCGTTCCACCTATTTTAATGAGATGTTTGCTGTCACATCGCGGGCATATATATACCTACACCAAATACATAATTTCAGGCTCGTATTGTTTATAGTTTTTGAGCTAGTCTGTTCACGCACAAACACACACAGACCATTTCGCGGGACTTGGTTATTTGGATTCAGGGGACCTCAAAACGTGTATTTCCGTTGAAAACCGGAAGTCGAAATGTTTCACAATCACAATACTTTCCCTTACTATATATTTCATGTATAGGTAAGTGAGGGGTGGCGGGATGGCCGAGTGGGCTAACGCGTCAGAAGTTACGCGTTGCCCATGGCAACGTATGATTGAGTACCGAAAGATAGCAAGTTCAAAACCCGGAGCCAGGGTCATTTAATAATATGTACTCGGCATTCATCCCCCACCTTCTCCCCTGGCCCGGAAAACCCCGCATAGCCTAACAGGCGAGAAAGGGGAGGACCAATAAAAAAAAATAAAAATATATATACATATATATATATACAGGGTGGAATGCTACTCGTGCGACAAACTTCACCAGTAGATTCTCCACCATAAAATGAATAAAAAAGTTCATATTGACCATGGTCCGATTCTCAACAATTACGGAATAATTTCACTTTTTATCGATTTTGAAAGATATCACGACCTGGCATCGGAAAACTGTGATATTTTTAAATCTGAAAATTTCTCCGAAAAGCTGATAGCACCGTTGAAATCTACATTAATTGTTCAATAATAAAATGGTCATTTCAAAATTTTTAGGCCAATTTTTCGTGTTTTATTTCAGCCAGAACAACAAAATAAGTGAAAAATTTTACAAATCGGAAAGTGTTTAACATAATCCAGAGTTTTAGTTTCAGAAGGCAGCAAAGTTGAGGAAAAATACCTCATTTAATAACGCTTCTAACGCACTCTTCATTTTTTAATTTGGTGTTTATAAGACCAAGATATGGATGACATAAAGAGAAAAAATTATGGTTCAAGGATTGTTAATGCTTGAGAATTTACATTTTAAATTTGAAAAAACTAATACAACTCACCAATATCTTTAAAATAAATTTATTTTTAATCATTTTATGTATGTTCAAATTGGAAGCCGTACTCTGCAATACACAAACGTGCCCGTTTTCTTATAATCCCAACTGTCACACCAAAAGTGAGAAAACGTCGACATTTTTCAACAGCGGCGAAGATCCTTGCTCTCAAATTGTCTATGTTTGTCACTTCAGTGCGAAAGATCAGTTCCTCGAGATATCCACAGACGAAATATTCAATGGGGTTGAGATCAAGAGATCTTGGTGGCCATAGAACTGTGCCATCACGGCCGATCTACGTTTCAAATGTTCTGTCAAATACGCCTGAACTATTCTAGAGGAGTGAGGAGACGCACCATTACTTAAATATTATCGAAAACACGCGGCCTATCTTGCTGGAGGACCTTCTTTTACAATTGAGGAGAAACATAATATTTCAGCACGAGTACATCTCCAATAACTTCCGCCCAAACACAGTTTTTGGCAGTTATTCCGAATTGGTTGAGAATCGGACCATGGTCAATATGAACTTTTTTATTCATTTTATGGTGGAGAATCTACTGGTGAAGTTTGTCGCACGAGTAGCATATATATATATATATATATATATATATATGTACATATAGGTAAGTGAAAGTAAAAATCAATACACGAAGTTTGATTTTTACTTTTATTTACTTTTTTTTTTTCTGAGAAAAAATCGTTATTTTAACAAAATGTATACCCAAAACTAATATTTCCTAACTGGAAATATTCATAACTGGTCCTATAAGACATATGTTTTTTCTTCTCTTTAACGACTTATGACTTGATTCTTATAAATTTTCATAACACTGTCATGACATGACCAGACCTGTGATCCTTGCGACAGTTCCATTGGCGACAGCTGATCCAGCGAAGCCCGCCACATGAGCTCCCAGGCTGTGCCCGATGAGGTGGAAGTCGTCCAGCTCTGCTCCATGCTCACTGAGGAACTGGATGAACCGAGCCAGGCAGGCCCCGACATCCACCGTCTTCCCCGCTATCCTCATGTAATCTATTCCTCCCGCTATTTTACTCCAATCCATCAGGATGACATTGACCTCATGCTGCTGTAGAAGTTCTGAAAATTTTAGTAATTAGTTTTAAAATAATAAGCAGTAAAAAAAGTTAATTATTCCAACAAAATATTAACTATCTATCGATACATTGGCCTCCGACACAATACTCATTCCCGTCAAATAGCCCGTCGGATGTGTAGTGAAATAAAATAATTTTATTTTATTTTATTAATATGGCAGCGGTGTAAACGATCACCATTTCAAAAAATGATGTTGGGTAATTGATAAGATAAGGATAGAGAAGGCACAGTATTAGCCTTAATACCAAACATTGCTTGTAAACATTAGCAGAATGTATAAATAGAGAATTATAGGAAGAATAAATCAGTCTTGTTTCTAACTTCATGCGTGTCTTATTGTCTACCTTTTTTCCTTTTTTTTATAAGTTTCTTCTCGGTAACTGTTAAGTGGTGCCGAAACCCGGGAAAGTGAGAGTGCGGAGGCCGTTTTTTTTCCGGTCAGACGTAAATTGTGTTTGAAGTGATAAAGATGGCAGAAGGAGTGTTGAGACCGCCAGTCTTAGATATTCCTCCACCACCACGTGATTCCTTAGCGGCGGCACATGCCAATACCCTAAAATGGATGGAGCTTAGAGTAGCCACGTGTCAAGATTTGAGAAAAGCGATCTCGGATCTCGAGCGCTTTGCAGGGGAAACCGGAGAGTTGAACCACTTTCTGAAGGGCGGAGATCGCCTAATGGAAAGAATAGATTCCAAAGTGGCGGAAAATCTGGTCAATGCTGGAGATGCGGAGGCACTGAAAGCAGCCCTGGTATGTAGAGTGAAGAGGAGTATTCTCAATCACATTCAGGCTGATGAAGAGACATCCTGGGTGGTGGTGAAGGAGAGGTTGAAGAAGGCGAATGGGGGCGGAAGGTGGACCCCCGAAGAAGACATTTTCCAAATGTTTCGGGAGGTGAAATCGCCACGGCAGACAAGCGGACAGTATGCTGGGGTACTTTTGGTTAAATACAACCAGATTACCGAGAAGATGCGGGAGACGATGAGTGCAGCAGAGGTCGAGGGTCGGATGGCGTTCCTGTCCACCATTCTTAAGGTACAGTTGGCCAAAGAGACAGGAAAAAGAGAGGGTCTACCGAGAGAACGATCATTTGTAGAATGTGCGCAAGAAATGGTCGATTACAGCGCAAGAGAAGAAGAGAATCGAATGGAGACGGAAGAGACCAGCTGGAGCAGAGTAACCTACAGACGCCCTAGAAACACGACCTGGACAAGGAGAGAATCACTTTATAATAGCCGGGAGAAACCGTCGACTTCCGAAAGAAGGACGATGCAAAACAAACAGAGATCCAGGAGGGAAGACCGAAAATGTCATGGCTGCGGGAAGAGCGGACACTTGGTTGCACAGTGTCCCCGCACCAAGTGCTTTGAGTGCGGCATGGAGGGACATATTGCGAGGCAGTGCCCCTACATGTACTCTAGGAGAGAGCAAAATCGAGGTGAACCGATGGAAATAAATGCCCAGAGGGTGCGCAGAAGGAGCGATTCAGCAAGGAGGAGCACAGCATCCAGAGAGTCAACAGAAGAGTCCGCAATCTCGGAAACGGAAGGAGAGTTGGAAGAACCGGAAGGACAAAGGGGCGAGACTAGCAGAGGCGGACGAGGAAATGGTCGAAGCAGACGATGGCGAGCGGAAGAAAGAATTTGAGGAAAGTGCTGGCAGAGGGGCGACCACACGCTAGTAAATCACAATATAAGGAGTAAGTGTGGATGGTTGCCTATAATTGAGGTGAAAGGCGGCGTGCGGTGTTTGGTGGACACTGGGAGTTCCAGCACCATCTTGACGAGAGGAGCCCTGGAGAAGCTGAGTGGAGGAGAGGCGTCTCACAGAATCAAGGTATGTGACTGTAAACTAATCACTCTGGGTGGCCCCTGTAGAGTAGAGGGGGAGGCAGAAATCGATCTAACAAGGTGGGGAAGTAAGGGGAGCCAGTTGGAGGTACATGTCGTTAAAAATATGCCCCGGGAATACCAGGTCATCGTAGGTTGCGACCTTTTGGAGAGGGTGGGGGCGCGTATCGGAAATAGAAAAGGAGAGTGGGATATTAGGATCGGGAAGATAGAGTACAAGTGTGAAACCGTTTTGAGGGACGATACGGCGCGAATAGGGGTGATCAGGCGGACCGAGGATTGGAGGCAAAGCGTATTGAATGAGTTCGCGGACGTATTTTTTAAGGAAGGGGAAGTATTGGGAGCAACGGGGAGAACCGTACATGAAATACCCCTCAAACAAGAGAAGGTAACGTACGTGAAAGAGAGGAGATACCCTCACGCGCTCCGCCAACACATTCGGGAAGAAATCGAGGACTTGAAAAAACAAGGTATTATCGTGGATAGCACGTCGCCGTACAACAGCCCCCTATGGGCAGTAAGAAAGAAAAGCGTGCCGGGAGATAACAGGGAGAGGTACCGGGTTGTTATCGATTACAGGAAACTAAATGACAACACTGTGGACGAAAAATACCCGATCCCCAAATTTGAAGATATCCTGGATAGGCTGAGCGGGGCAAGAATATTCAGCACGCTAGATTTAAAAGCGGGGTACCACCAAATCAAAATGCATCCGAGAGACCGTTGCAAAACAGCATTCTCTTTTGAGCGGGGGCACTATGAATTTACGAGGATGCCGTTCGGTCTGAAAAACGCTCCAATAACCTTTCAGCGGCTAATGGATGAATTGTTGAGGGGGATCGACGAATCTATGTGCCAGATCTACATGGACGATCTGTTAGTGTTCAGTAAGAACGAAGAAGAGCACGTGGAACATTTAAAAAGTGTGTTCAGGAGAGTGCGACAATTTGGTTTAAAATTATCCCAGGAAAAATCGTTAATAGGCCAGGAGCAGATAAATTTTCTAGGGCATACTATCTCGGGAGAAGGTGTCAAACCAGAAGCGGGTAAAGTAGAGGCTATCAGGAGAATGGCAATCCCTAGAGATGTGAAAGGTATCCGTAGACTGTTAGGGACTCTCAATTACTATAGACGCTTTGTACCCGAAATGGCGGAGTATCTTGTTCCTCTCAATAATCTATTAAAGAAAGGAATGAAAGTAATAGTGACCCCACTGATGGAGGACAACATCAGAAAGTGCATGCAGCGTCTGCAAGAGGAACCCATACTTGCATTCCCAGATTTCACAAAGATGTTCACCATCACAACAGATGCGAGCGAGTACGCGATCGGGGCGGTGTTGGCTCAGGAGGGAGAAGGGGGGTAGCGCCCGGTGGCTTACGCTAGTAGGCGTCTAACGGAAGCAGAGTCAAGGTACAGCGCCTTAGAAAGGGAATTGTTAGGAATAGTGTGGGCTGTCGAGCACTTTAGGCCTTACGTATTCGGGAGAAAGTTCCAAGTACACACAGACCATAGGCCACTGCAATGGGTGGGCAAACTAAAAGAGTCCTCGGCGCGAGTTACGCGATGGAAAGAATTCCTGTCACAATACAACATGGAAATCATGTACAAGCCAGGGAGAGAGAACGTCGTAGCAGATTGGCTGTCTAGAGCGATCACGGTGAACGCCATCGAGGAAGAGAGGGGAGAATCTTCTAGGGATGTGCGACAATTCCTGAGAGAGTGGACGCCCGAAGGAGAGGGAGAACATGACGAGGCAGAAACGGACACAGATGATTCACAAGCAGAGGAGTATCAAGCTAGTGGCCGTACAGCAGATATGGAGGAATTGGACGAGATCATCAATGATAAAAGCCGCCAAATCATTTGGAAAACGAGGACCTCGGGGTTAATGAAAGTGCAGTATAGCAGATACGGGAGATGCGAGATAACGACAATCTGGTCAGAGCCGGGAGCGAGAGATGATCAGATTTGTAGAGCACTAAAGGATGCATCGAAAAGGGGAAAGGTCTATCACCTCTACGTAGGGAACTCAACAATCTGGGAGAAAATAAAGAGAGTGTGGCGGTCCGAACGAATCGGGGTGGATAGACTATTCATCCGCTGCAAGCTGATGGTAGAAACCCTCAGGGATGAAGAGCGGCAGAAAGAGGTGACAGTAGCATACCACCAAGGTAAAACAAATCACCGTGGGGTACACGAGACGCTGCAGGCCTTGCGTAGAAGATACTTCTGGTGGGGTATGAAACGGACAATCAGTGAAATTATCGGTTCCTGTGAGGTTTGCTTGGCAACGAAATACGATAGGCACCCCCCGGTTGGCACACAAGAGGAGACGCCGACTGCAGATACGCCGCTCAGTGATCTTCACTTGGAGGGGATATAAATGGGTCACCATGATAGACCTCTTCAGTAAGATAGCGATGGCGTACCAAATTCAGGAAAAGTCATCAGAGGCGGTGTTAGGAGCTCTTCATGTGTGGTTCCAGTTCTACGGTGTGCCCGACCGAATTTCTTCAGATGGAGGAAGGGAATTCGACAATACGCAGATAAGGGAAGAAATGAAGAAACTCGAAGTAGTGTGGCACCTCAACACACCGGGTCATCCCAAGAGCAGGGGGAGCATCGAACGATTGCACAGCACTCTTAGCGATCACTTGAGGGTGTACCAAGTGGAAAAGGGGTTGGAACCAGACATCGCAATGCAGAAAGCCGTGATGGCCTATAACCACTCAATTCATACTGTCACGGGATTTTCGCCATTCGAAGTGCTTTTCGGGCTACGCGGGAGACGGCGGGATTACGCAGCCACGGTAGCGGAAGAGGAAGCGGTGGAGAGGATGTTCAGCAATAGGATTGAGCTGGGAAGGAGATGGGAGAAAGTTCGGAGGAAAATTCAAAAGGAAAAGAGTACGAGGGTCGCGCGGGAGAATGTAAAGTTAAAAGATGTAACGGGAGGGATAAAAATTGGGACAATCGTTTACCGCAAGATAGGTACCAACAGGGGAAAAGAATTACGGAGATACGAGGGCCCATTCAGAGTGATAGTGATTAGGGAACACAATGTAGTAACGATTGAAAGTGTTAAAGAACCAAAAAAGCGGAGGACAGTCCATGTTGAGCAACTGAAGTTCCCAACCTCTCAGTGAATGCAGTGTTGTGCTAAGAAATATTATTTTTTGTTTTTGTTTTGTTTGATTGTTTTTAATAAGTTTGAGAAAGTGATTATGTGCCATAAGTGAAACCATTTCAGTTGTTATGCTAGTTATTTCTGTAAATAGGAGAATTTTCTTTCATTTTAAGTATTTTGTTTGTTCTGTTTATATTTTATTTTTGTTTGTTCTGTTTATATTTTCTTATTTTATCCTTTATTTTGTGAAGTTTACGACAGGGTGGCGTAAACTGGCGGGGGGGAGATAAGGATAGAGAAGGCACAGTATTAGCCTTAATACCAAACATTGCTTGTAAACATTAGCAGAATGTATAAATAGAGAATTATAGGAAGAATAAATCAGTCTTGTTTCTAACTTCATGCGTGTCTTATTGTCTACCTTTTTTCCTTTTTTTTATAAGTTTCTTCTCGGTAACTGTTAAGTGATACTTGACTGAATATTCAAGAATTAGTTCGGGGTGGCGGTAAAGGATCTATGAATTGCAATAAACTATTTCGTAGTAGCCGACGTTTCGACCCAACAATGCATATCTCCTTTAGGGCTAAATATTCAAGATACAGAAATATTATTAATACAGTAATGAGATAAAAAAAAAAAAAAACATTTTATAAAAAAAAAATTAAACCGACTTCGAAACCTAGGAACCAGTAAAAATAAATGCACTGAAAAGTAGGAAATAATTACCTTCTGATTTTTATGAATACATAGCAAAATTGAAAATGGTATAAAAAGCGGAGAAATGCAATAAGACGAATAATTTTATTTTATTTGCACAAACACACTAATTGTTATTAAAAATTGTGAAATTAAAATGTTAAATACTATGTTCAATATAACACAATCTTTTCGGAGGCGGCGCAAAATTTAAAATTTTTAACACTAGACATTATGAAAATCGTAAAATGCATCTTCTCATCTATTGATTTTAATGCCTACTAATGGAATTGTATCGGTAACATATCATTTATATTTGCGCCTGCCTTTTCGGAGGTACAATACACAATATTTTTGATAAACTATTTTATTAGAAGATAAAAGATTCGACCACTAATATGTTTGTTAGTTATTTCGGTACCTGAGAGATGACTACCTCGAACGCGAAAAACCCCTAAACATATGCAAGCTCATTTTCACTGTCTATTTCAATAAAATTCATTCATTTATTATTGGACTTAGGCTCTTAAAAACACTTTTAGGCTCTCACGAACCGCAAACACTGAACTTATGACGGTTTGGCTTTTGAAAATTTCGGCAACCTAAGAAAATCGAATAATTAAATTTCTTTCGATTTAATAAAGATCGATCCAAACCTCAAAATCAATGGAAATTGTCTTAAGACATTCTGGCTCTTTGATAACGCTTTTTTCTACTACATTTCAGTTAATACACAGCAAACAATTACAACTCACAATTTGTGGAAAAGTGTAAAAAATCGAAAAATCAACTGGAAAATGAATGATGGAAATAATTCTTAATAAGTGCCTATCTTAAAGACTTTTATATCTAGACAATAGCAAAGCCTGTGTGCCACTAGCTAGCAACGTAAAAATAAATTAGACAATTAGCCATCATAGATGAAATTGGTGATGGAACAAAATAATATTGAAATTATTTAGCAGAACGTAAATTATTTCATAACTGGACGTACCCCTAATATTTTTTCGAGCTACATTTGAGCTTAGATAGCAGATTTTCGTCTTCTCAAAATAAATGATTTGGCACTTAAAGCCTTTCTAATTTATTCTAGTTGCAGAAACAAAATTAGAAACCTATAGTAGTAATCCGAAAAACATAACAGAAGTGTCGCTCCATGAAGAATCGGCACAAGATTTCATTATTACATTGTATATTAATAAGACCGAGTGATTCCGGAAGAAGACAGAGGTGCCTGAATGTTAAGGCCCCCAAATCAACTGAAAATAAGCTTTTCCAGGAATTATTGTATTCCTTTTTAACGTGTATAGCGAGTGAAAGTCGGAAATCAAAATCTAATTTAAAGCAATAATGGCTACGATTTTAAATTTAAACGAACCTTGGGGAACTTGAAGAAGTCTTAAATTCTGCTTTAAAACGGTTATCAATACTCAGTCTTTCTTGGAATTCCACGAATTTCGTGGTCTTATTTTTATGGTGTCCAACCGTCGACTAGATCTAAATTAAGAAGGTTTACTGTTTTCGGTGAATATATACCTATATCAATCTAATATATCTACTAATAACGCTACAGAAAACGACAGCGATATTATATTTTGCGGATATTAAATATCTTTATTGAAATCTATTGTTGAAAAATCAGTTAAGGTTATGCATACGTTGGTTCCATCAAGCACTTAAAACACGTCGATAACTAGTAGACTGCTCATGTTCTCCCCCCACTCTTTTGATTCTAGATTTGATTGGGTAGTTTTCCCACTTGATTCATCCAGCATTAAAACAATAGTGAAATTGTTTAGTTACCAATGAGTTTAATAGCTTGTTGGAGCATACCTTATGTTATATATGCCATATTTATTTATTTATTTATTTATTTACAGGTGCATCTACCCATGATGGGTCATTAGCACGATATATGCCATATGTTTTTCCATTAAGTAAAATTTTTAGTGATAATTAAAGATTTATTTTCATGTTTTTTCCCGATAACTTTTTAAATAAATTAAGAACCCAAAAAAGGTTTTAATGGGACCAACTTGGGAAAATACTCTACAAGATGCAAAAGGTTTCGTTCCAATTGGTCCATCCATCTCGGAGTAATCAGTGGACATACATAGAAAAAAAAAAAAAAAAAAAAAAAAAAAAAAAAAAAAAAAAAAAAGGCACATACGTATCGAATTGAGTAACCTCCTCTTTCGTTCGAAGTCGGTTAAAAAGAAGAAATTTGGAGTGTCCAAAAAGAGTATTCGGGATTTAAAAGTTGAATAAAATCTCAAATATAGAATATCTAGTAGGATGTTTACGTTTTATTTAAACACAATGAACTGGAAATTTATTTAGAAAAAAACAATATTGTCTATGTGTCCACCATAACGCTGCTGGCACTCCTCGAATCTCAAACGCAGATTTCGAAAAACGCGTTGACACATTGTTCCTGAGATTGCCGTCATTTCTGGTCTGATATTTTGCTTCAATTGCGTTAGATTCGTCGGTTTCTTTTCGTATACCCTACTTCTCAGGTATCCCCACAGGGAGAAGTCAAGAGGACTGAGATCGGGACTCCTGGGAGGCCAGGTAATGGTGCCTCTACGACAAATCACTTTGTTTTGGAATAATTCATTTACCGTAGCAATTGGTAAGTCTGAAGTATGGCAAGTGGCTCCGTCTAGCTGAAACCATGTTCTAGAGTTATATCCTTTAAAATCTTCAAGTTCTTGGCCCAAGAAGCCTCTTATCATTTCACAGTAACGCTCACTATTTACACTATTTACTGCGTTTGAGATTCGAGGAGTGCCAGCAGCGTAAAAACAAACAAAATAACAATATTGTTTTTTATCAATAAATTTCCAATTCATTGTGTTTAAATAAAACGTAAGCATCCTACTTGATATTCTATCTTTGAGATTTTATTCAACTTTCAAACCCCAAATACTCTTTTTGGATACCCTGTATACAAATATTATACACTAACAAAACGTAATTTGGCTAATGGATACTATCCATTGGATCGTATTGATTGTGTGATTTAGTGGGGCAAAATACATTTTGGCAGGGGATATAGTAAAAGAATAGTGATTGATAAGTTAATATGGAAGCAGAAGAGAAACAAAAACGAATCAGGGTATTATGGGATTAATTAGTGATAAATGTATAGACATAAAAAATATAGATGTACTCAGCAAGTGACGTTGCAGATGTCAAGAACAAGAATGAAGAGTAGGGTTACCAAGTTAATAAAAATATGGAAGTTAAAGTTAATTAAAAAAAAAAAAAAGAGCTGGAGTGTATAAATAACAATGTTAAAAAATCTGGTGCTATGCGCGCAACACACAACTTTCACTTACCAACTTACTTAGATTAGAAATTTACGTGTTTTTTTAATTGCCATTTCTCAATGTCACATATTTTTCCACATTCGTTTCTTATTATTGTTTTTATTTGCTCTCCAAAGTACACCATTTTTTTTTTTAAATTATTAAATAAAAGTTCTTAATTGCGATAATTCGGCAATGCAAGTATAATACTCCAAGTCGTCTGATTTTATAATTCTCTATGTAATTGTTGAAAATTTCATTTACTTACGATGAAACAAATCATTTCCATTAAATGAACAGAACGGCTTTAATTATGAACAATGGTCTGTCATTAAAGGCGTACTACGCATGCCTGGGCTCAACGTGTTTTATGAGTTGAAGGAATATTTTTCTTTTTTTCTCCTGTCTATGTTAACTTGATTTTTTTCATATTTCACATTTAGCCCTTTCTTATTTTTCGACGAAACAAGAGACAGATGAGTCTCTCGTGATGATAAAGGTTACCTGATATTAAAGAAAACTTGATTTTCATTAAATATGACGAATTTAATCAAAACCTTACTATAGATTTCACAGATATGTAAGTGAAAGTAATACTTTCCCTTACTATATATTTCATATATAGGTAAGTTAAAGTAAAAAAAAACACACACACGAAAACTTTGAATATAGCGAATAGTCTAGTTGGATAGACTTTATACATAGGTTTTGTTTGGCCGCCACCACGATCTAAGTCTTGAAAATGTATGACGGTGTTGCGACGATTTCAAATAATTCTTCATAACCATTTTATACTTACGGTCTTTCATTGACTGCGCCATAGGATTTCGCGAACTGTCCCTAAAACCATGGATGATGATTTTTGTAAGATTATCTGGGTTGTAGTAACTCGACTCCAGACTACCTGTGTTATCCAGCACTATTTCTTCTCCCGTTATTGGTCCTCTGAAACGTTGAAATTGTTCTTATTTAATGAGGCAACATATTAAATATTTCAACAATGAAATTACAAGAAACTACTCTAAAGATGCTCTCAGACAATCAGCATTTTAATATGATACTGAGACATATAAAATCATAAGGTGCGTTATGAGTTTTAGGTTAGATCGATCACTAGAAAGATGGATACGTTCATTGGCGGATCCAGGGGGGGGGGGCTGTGGGGGCTGCAGCCCCTCCTTTTGGAAAACTTTTCGTCATTTAAAGATATAATTTGTTTAACACACACCCCCACACTAAACACAAAGGTCACATCCAGTACACACCCTAGGATCACCTTCCCTAGATAGCCGCTCCGGATGGAGGAGCTTGTCAGGACGCATAGAGGAGGCAGCCCCTCCACCTGACTCGGAGACAGCGGGCTGATACCTCGTTCCTCCTAAAACAAAAACAATCATGAAACCTCAAAGAGAAATAGCCGGACAGATCTATGGCAAACGACACAGGATTCGCCTAAAGGACTTAAAGATAGGACAATGGAATGTTTTATCCCTATACAGACTGGGGTTGCTTCGGCAACTTCTGCAGCAAGTGGACAACTATAACCTCGACCTAGTCGCTCTGCAGGAGGTAAGGTGGAAGGGAAGTGGAGTTCTGGAAAAGCGGTACCATACCATTTATTATAGCTGCCACAAGGATCAACATGTCTCTGGAACGGGCTTTGTGGTCAGGAGAAGAACCAGGAATCAGATAATCAATTTCATTCCAGTTTGCCCCAGGATTTGTCTTTTACGTCTGAAAGGCGAGTTTTATAATTACACTTTTATTAGCTGCTATGCTCCCACGGAAGTGTCCCCTGATGATGAGAAAGAGGCATTCTACGATGAGTTAGACCGGAATATTGACAGCAGCCCTAAAAGTGATATCAAGATCATCATAGGAGACTTTAATGCGAAGATTGGCAAGGAAGAAGTCTTTAAGCCAACTATTGGAATGTACAGCCTTCATGATGACACTAATGAGAATGGCCGAATGCTTATTAACTTCGCTGCCTCAAAGGACCTAGTTGTCGGTAGTACGCTCTTCCCTGGAAAGAATATTCATAAAGGAACATGGCGTTCTCCGGATGGAAAAACTGTGAATCAGATAGATCACATTCTGATCAGCAGGAGGCATAGGTCCAATCTCATGAGTTGCAGATCCTACAGAGGAGCGAACATGGATACGGACCACTATCTGGTGATATCAAGAATGAGGGCCAAAATATCCAATGCCAGAAAAACGAGATGGGAAGGAAGGCGGAAAGAATAGCTACATCTAAGCTAAAGGATCCAGAAATCAGTGCTCGTTACAGCCTGATGTTGTATGAAAGAGTAGCAGGCATAAATTGGTCGGAAGGCTGTGTAGAAAAACAATGGAACACCCTCTCTCGAATTGTTAAAGATACAGCAGAGGAAGCTGTAGGGCTAGAGGAGCGAGCTGTTAGGTCCCCGTGGTTTGACGCTGAGTGTGCAGTTGCCACGGATGCAAAGAATAAGGCCTACAGAAATATGATTCAGAAGCGATCAACGAGAAGGGCCACAGAAGAATATAGAAACAGAAGAAAGGAGGAAAAGAGCCTACACAGAAGAAAGAAGAGAGAATGGGAAAGGCGGCAGCTAGGGGAGATGGAGGAGCGAAAGAGACAGAAGGACTCAAGAACATTCTACAGGACGGTGAATGAAAGTAGAAAGTCATTCAAACCAAGGGTCCGATCATGTCGAAAAGAAGACGGCTCCTTGATTACGGAGAAGGAAGAGATCCTGGCTCAATGGTCCCGTCACTTTGATGCGCTGCTAAACGAGGGTGCAGGAGCTCCAGATGACTTTGTGATCCCATGTGCTGAGCATGATCTGGATCCCCCAGACCCCCCGACATGTGAAGATGTTCATGAAGCCATTAACAGGCTGAACAATAACAAAGCCCCAGGAGAGGATGGGATTCCTTCAGAGCTACTTAAGCATGGTGGTGAGGAGTTCCAGAGAGCCCTCTACGACATTATCCTCACCATCTGGGTTGAAGAGAAAATGCCAAATCAGTGGAAGAAAGGCATAATTTATCCACTTCACAAGAAGGGTAATATCCTGGATTGCTCCAATTACCGAGGTATCTCACTCCTTCAGTGTGCTTATAAGATCTTTTCGAACATCATCTACCGCAAACTTCTCCCGATAGCTGAGAGGGTGATTGGTAAATATCAGGCAGGGTTCAGAGGTGGAAGGTCCATAGTTGATCAGATGTTTAGCCTCCGGATGATATTAGAAAAGTTTCAAGAGTAGAGGATGACCACCCACCACCTGTTCATAGACTTCAGGAGTGCATACGATAGCATCAAGAGACCTCAACTGTATGCAGCCCTGTGTGACCTTGGAGTTCCTCGGAAACTTGTCCGCCTGATTAAAATGACTATGGATGATGCTAGGTGCACAGTTCGAGTACAGTCAGACTTGTCGCCTGAATTTGATTCCACGCGAGGAATTAGGCAGGGTGATGGTCTTGCCTGCCTATTGTTTAACCTGGCCCTGGAGAAGGTGATACGTAACTCGGGAATCCAGACTACCGACACTATCTTCAACAGGCTGACGCAAACACTAGGGTTTGCTGACGACATAGACCTGGTAGCACGCTCCTTTGAATCACTAAAAAATGCATTTTTAAAGTTGGCTGAAGCTGCAGAGACTATGGGAATGAGCGTAAACCTGGAAAAAACCATGTATATGCGCGCAGGACCTGGAGCAGAGAACGCAGTTCGAGTGCCTGTGGCCATGGGCCCTCTTCCGTTTACCTTTCTTAATGTGGACCATTTTACATATCTGGGAGCTGTAGTAAGCTGTGAAAACAGAATATCTCTGGAAAATAAACAGCGAATAATAATGGCAAACAGGTGTTTTTTTGGCCTTAGTAAACACCTTAGAAGCAGTGCAATCTCTCGACGTACGAAATGTCTCCTCTATAAGACCCTCATTAGGCCTGTACTCACATACGGTTCCGAAACATGGACCCTGTCAAGCACTGAGGAAAAAGATATATTAATCTTTGAAAGAAAGATCCTTCGTCGGATCTTTGGACCAGTTAAAGTCGGTGAGATTTGGAGAAGGAGGACGAACAGGGAGATATATGACCTGTATGGGGAGGCGGATGTGATGAGGTGCATCAAGCTTGGGAGGCTGCGTTGGGCCGGCCACATAGCCAGAATGTCAGAAGAGGAAATCCCAAGAAAGCTGCTCGACGGGAAGCTCTACAGGACAAGAGGGATTGGTAGACCACGCCTAAGGTGGGAAGATGCCGTCATCCGGGACGCCCGTGAACTATTGAACACCCGCAACTGGCGAGCGACTGCACAAGATAGAGCCACCTGGCGAAGGCTCATTGAGGAGGCCAAGGACCACATCGGTCTGTAGCGCCACGGAGTAGTAGTAAAGATATAATTTGATTTTCCCTAATGTAAGGAAGCAAGTTAAAGAACAAATAATGTGCAGAACAAGTAGAAATTTAGTTATGGGAACGGAACATAAACGTAAAAAAGCTGATTAGCAGATCCATATGAAGGGCTGTGGGGCTGCAGCCCCTCCCTATAGGACTGTAGCCCCCCCCTTTACGATCGGCTGGATCCGCCCATGGATACGTTACATCGCGCCGAACCACGTACTGAACAGTCTTTCTCGGGCACATTCGGCTAACCTTTCTGTTGTATTAGATGAAGAACAGACAAAACAAAGAACCCAACACAAATTAAGGGTACGTTGGTTAAAAAGTTTCTAACTGCTCTAACATTTACTTTTATGAAAAACTAGTTTAAATATTTATTTGCAATTAGATTTTATTTATTCATAATATTTAATAATTCTGGCTTTATTTCCATAAATGGTATTAATTTAATATATAAAAATTGCTTAAGTATAAAATATTGATCCTTAATTTTTTTGAATTTTATTGTTAGAAAATTATTCGACATTCCTAGAGAGCAATTGCTACATCGTCGTATTCCTGATAATTTTATACTTACCCCCTCTGATACCGAGTTGGCATTGCCCTAAATATCATACAACAGAATTAATCCTCATAACACCCTCAAACTCTCCCAATAGCTAGACTCCCTTGAGTTCTTTCGTAAATCTTCTGGATACCTCTAGTTCAGAACAAATTTTATTATCAAATCTCCGGCATTGCAATGAGGTACTCCCTCGATCCCGACATCTCAAATATAGTATCAAACGACCTACTAAATAAAATTATCCCTTTTTTTACTGCGTTATAAGAAAATCTTTATCAAGAAATACGTTGACGACGTTCCCCTTGTTCTCAATCCCGATAGAATCCCTGAAATCCTTTTATGTTTTCATAACTACCACCCGGTCTGCGATTTACCCTCGAAAAATAAATTAAAGAGATAATATTGTTTGGCTATGTGAGTAATATTTTTAAAATCAATTTAAATTCAAGGCGCGAATATCCTTCATTTTTTTTTTTTTTTTTTTTTTTATACAAGGCGTCAACCACTAAGGTCATCATCGCCGTTTATTCCAAATTTTGGTTTATATCTTATGATATAATTCTGTTAGTTTTAGAAAGTCGTACAGGTTTTCTGTTGAGTTGTCTTGCAGGATACTGTATAAGTCAAGTGGTATATCTAAGAGTGCTTTGTATTCTTCGTAGGCCCTGCATTCCGTCAAAATATGCTTCACTGCAAGCGGACATCCACATGCCTGACAGTCGGAAGGATCTTCGCGTGCCATAAGGTGTCCATGTGTCAAGCGCGTATGACCTATGCGAAGGCGCGTCAAGATTACTTCCTCTCTGCGCTTATTCCTGTTAGAGGATTTCCATGGGATCACTTCTCTTTTAATTATTTTCAGCTAAGTTCAACCACTTGTTTTCCCAACTTTGTTTAATTTTTTTCTTGATGAGGGATAAAAAGTCCGCTGCTAGAACCCCTCGATATGGAATGCCATCTGTTATTGCTTTTTTGGCGGCCTGATCCGCTAATTCATTCCCAACTATTCCGCAGTGACTTGGAACCCATACGAAGAATACAGTGCAATTGTTTATCACGCCCAACTTTAATGAAATGAGGATGTTTTGAACTATTGGATTTAAAGAGAAGAAATTTTTTTAAACAGATTAGAGCGGAAAGTGAGTCAGTGCAAATAACTATGGTTTTCTTTGTCTCCTGTATAGCATTTAAACTTTTATGGATAGCGACGATCTCCGCTGTGAACTTGCTACAAGTGGCAGATAACGAAAAAAGATGTTGCCTATCACTGCTTATTATCGAGGCTCCTACTCCTACAGAGCTCTTAGAGCCGTCGGTGTAACTGTAGTCAGCGTCACATAGTTTTTCTTATAGTTTATGAAATTCATTTTTGTAAATTAGTGGTGCTGTGTTGGTTTTAAGTAGCCTAGTGAGAGAAAGGATGATTTTTGGGGTAGATAGTCCCCAGGGATGGATCATAGATGTTACAGTCTCATGGAATGTGGGTATATCAAGGTCGAGGTCAAATAAGGATGCTGCAATACGGACTGGAAAGGATGGTCTCTTCTTTAAGGAAATTTGGGCGAATTTCCTTTAAACCAAGTGTTGGTTACTGGCGAGATATTTCCTGTTTCATATTGAGTGAACATATGAGGACATTTTTTAAAATTTGAAAAAGGAAGACTTGTCTGTGATATGCGAAATACGCACTTCAGAAAATAAATTGAAATAAAATTTGAACCGTTTCTTGGCCGATGGTTGCGCTTAGCGATGTAAGAATTAATCAACCACCAGTCAATTTATCATTAAATATCTCCAATAAATTGTTGGACAGTAATATTTCTTGACAGTAATATTATAGTATATTGATGGTAACATTTCTTCAGTATATTATTGTAAGTATTTCATTTTTATTTTTAATTAACACATAAAGGCATGTTTACAGAGTCAAGTTATAGGAACGAAGTTTGGAACAAAAGTTGCTTCGCTTTTTGACCGCCAAAGGCTGTTAAAATTAACCGCTTTATAATACGTATATTACATTTTCATTACAATTTGGCAATGTAAACCGGTATACTTGGTGTTTTTATCGCCCCTTGCGGTCAAAAGGTGAAGCAGCGTTTTTTCCGAACTTCCTTCTTAAAATATAACCTTGTAAACAAGCTTTTAAATTTTAAATTACTTTTAAAAATTTAAAAGACGGTATAAACATTTTAATGAATTTTTCGACTACTTAATAACTTCAAATATGCACTCTTTAGAAATTAAAAAAATCACACTAAATTATATCTGTTTCGAGAATATCATGAAAAATAACTACTTTTAAAATTCTTTGTTCTACGATTTAAATGTTTTGTAATAATCTTGATTGAAGGAATTTAATAATGAAAACAAAAATTGGAACTGATTCAATTTTTCACTTCTTATTCCTTAATTCGGATGCGTTTTTGAAAAATATGGTTCCGGACTGGCAATGATTTTTAAATTTACAAATAAAATATTTTTGACACATGTTAACATAGAAATAGAAAGAAAAACTGAAAATTCATATTGTGTCTGTAATATAACTGACTTACTCCCTTGTGAAAAGGTAAAAAAAGATATTATTTAAAATATCATCTGATAAAAAATTGGATTTTAGTTGAAAGTCTTCAAATTCATCTTTGTAGGCGAGAAGCATAGCAACATCGGATTGTTCTCCTCTTGAAAGTCCTGTGTCTAGAAAATAGAAAAAAAAAATCAGTATATATTAAAAAAAGAAAAAAACCCACCAATGAGTTTATGTTTAAAAAAAAAAAAATAATACATTAATTAGAGAACAAAGAATAAAACAATTTAACATACCTAAGGAAATAAAAATCAAGACAGTCACCAAACATATCATTCTTTAAGCTCACTATCCAACAAAATATTCAAATGAACCTGAAAGAATTAAGAATAATAGAAAAAAAGAAAAGAAAAAAAAATTGAATTGATCATTGGTGTAAATAAACACGGTCGATGCATAGTCTGTGTGTTGGAATCATGAAGATATGTAGAATAGGCTGTAGTCGAGTAAATGTCCTTCTAACAAATGAACGAAAAACAAATTATAAAAATTATTTATATGTGGGGGAGAGGTATTAATGCTCTGTTCATGAAGAAATTAATGAAATTTTGACATTATAAATTACCTTGTCTTTTATGGTTACTATATCGATATTTAAAAAAAGATCTGGTGTGATGCACACACAACTTTCACTTACGAACTTCCTTGGATTAGAAATCGAGGTGTTTTGATAATATGTAAATGCCATACTCAACACATTTCCCTACATTTATTTTTTATTATAAAAAAATTCAGCATCACGTATTTACTCTCTAAAGTTAGATAATTTTTTTATTATTAAAAAGTTTTTATTTTCATTATACGGTTAATAAAATTTTGGCTGTCACATCGCAGGCATATACATACATCAAATACCCAGTTTGATCAAAATAGTTACAGCCGTTTTTAAGAAATAAAACACGTAAAAATGAGAAAAAAATGACTAAATAATGTGCCCCCTCCGTGTATCCAATTTTGATGAAATTTCGGCTGTCCCATCGCGGTCATATACATACATCAAATACCGAGTTTAATAAAAATCGTTAAAGCCGTTTTTGAGTAAATAAAAAGAACACGTGAAAATGGGACAAAATTTATTCAGTAAATGTTCCCCCTCCCATAGATCAATTTTGATGAAATTTTGACTGTCACATCGTGGGCACATACTTATACCAAATACCGAGTTGAATCAAAATCGTTTGAGCCATTTTTGAGAAAATCGATAACACGTAAAAATTAGACAAAATTCTTTAAATAAAGTACTCCCTCTGTTTGACCAATTTCGATGAAATTTTTGCTATCACATCGTGGGAACATACATATTCCAAATACCAAATTTCAGTTTTTGGAATTTTCAGTACGGCTTATAGTTTTTGAGCTAGCCTGTTCACACACACACAGACCATTTCGCGGGACTAGGTTGTTTCGACTCAGGGGACCCCAAAACGTGTATTTCCGTTGAAAACCGGAAGTCAAAATTTTTCACGATCGCAATACTTTCTCTTACCATATATTTTATATATAGGTAAGAGAAAGTAAAAAAGAAGTGAATATAAGGTATTTAGAATCATTACTTATGCCCTCATTTGACCTATTCACCAGATGTAATTATTACTTTACATAATTGAATATAAATAATATATACATACCTACATATTATAAGAAATCATGTAAGCAAAAATATATTCTACTATGTATCAACATTTCCAGAAATTGTCCACGTTGGTGTAATTTCATACAAAACAAATATTGATCAATATTGTCACTCTTTAGCTTTCCTGAAAATCATTTATCAACATAATTCTTTATCTTGTTTATGAAAATAAAGAAAGCAAGAAGAAAAATGCCCGTAATGCTTTAATGGAAAAACATTGTTGAAATTCTTGAAATGTTGAAACAATCTTAGTAGCATAATTGTAATTGTAATGAAGTATTTGCATTACGTCTTTTCTAATTCTCTAAAAAGCAATAATATATATATACTCGTATATGCATGTTATTTTCAATATTGGTTAGATTAGATTGAGATTTTGTTTGGATGGTCAACTGCTCGGTTATTACGTCCTTTTTATTTTTAAATTTAAACTATTTTAATGTTTGTGTTTTTATACTTGTCACTCTTTGGCTACTTTTTTTTTTATAGTGATTCCTATTGATATTAAGTGAAATATATATAATTATTTTAAATGTAGTGGTAATTTAAATATAAAACATATAAATATTCTCCGTTTTTTTTTTATCTATTATTGTAGTTTTTCTTTCTTTTGGTTATTATTCTTTTTCAATATCTTTATTTATTTAATAACTTTTTTTTCTTTCTTTTTTACAGCTTATTGTAAACGCCCATACATTTAGTCAGTTCTAACAAGGCATCTACTGCTTCCGATGAATCTCTTAACGCTTCAGCTGCATTACGAGGAATCCTAAGTTTATCTAATTGATGAGAGGTAGGGAATTCTTCTATAATGTGCTGTATTGTCAGAGGTATTTGACAGTGTTCACATTTAGGTTGCGATTCTTTTCTAATAAGGTGTGCATGAGTCATGTTCGTGTGGCCGATTCTAATTCTTGTTAACACGACTTCTTCTCTTCGATTGCCCGTGAAAGCAATATTCCACCTTTTTGTAGTTGGTTTGATAGTTCCCAGTTTATTGGTAAGTGGTACTTCATTCCACGTTGACTCCCAACTGTTGTGGACCCTTCTATATAGGCACCTAATATAGGTACCTAATAGTTGTTATATATTTGCGTGTTTTGTCGTGTATTTTGTCATTTTAGCTCCATTAGGTCCCTGCTCTTATTAAATATTCAAATGATTTCTTTTTGTAAACGGTGATGTAAATAATAGAAGTTGCCCGTGACAAGAAATTTTAAGTTTGTGAGTTTAAATTCCAAGTGCCTGGTGGCTTTTAAGAACTCGGCGTCGATTCCCCGGCATCACCCGTAGATCCAAAAAGACCGGAAGGGAAAAAATTTGTTGATGTAGAATTTATAAAAAAAAATTGAAAACCTGTCTCATGATGCTGTTAAATTCCATCATTGATATTAGGTCTGTAAATTTTAGTTAATCTAAAATCATCAAAAATAAATAACCATTCATGTTAAAATATGGCTCAAAGCAGTACTTTCTAAGGTAAATGGGAGTGCAGATTACTTATTGAGGTTTCTCATATCACTTTAAAACGGTTTAAGCAATTAAATTTATGATTTAATTAAGTTTGCAGCCTTTTTTGTCCTCTCTATTTTCAGTACAATATTATAATTGAATTACTGTGACAATGTTCTGATACAATTACAAGCGATCGCCTGCCCTCCCCCCCCCTTTTGGCACAATATATATGTTTATAATTATATTCATATATTATTATTATATGAATATAAGTTATGGTCCTCTTCCAAGTTAAACCTGCCATAATGATCCGCTGTATTTTATTTAAAGTTAGTATTGTAGTATTTTATTTATGAAGGATTAGCAATAATTCAAAATATAGGTCACTCGGTCAAGTAGGCACTTAAATCGTTTGGCATTGTGTAATAGATAAAAAAAGCGCTCATTTTATTTCTTTGAAGAAACAAAACAGTGATTCAATGGTCGTAACGTAAAAAATAAAGCGTTAACTCTAAATATTTAAAAAAGTATATAGTAATCACATTAAAATAAACCATTCCATAATTTAAAAACCCTAAGAGCAATGAGATATTCTACTCACCTAAACTCCAAATTGAACTAAATGCCAGTTGAATATCACATATTAGTTGATTGATTAGATATGCATAATATTTTGAGAATAACATTATAAGCTCATCGATAAATTTATTGATATCGATTGATTTAAAAGCTCCTTCAATTGAAGGATCAATTTACTTTTAATAAATTAATTGCGCCTATAATGTGAGTTCGATGAATTTTACTGGCCATCTTATATTTAGTTTTCGAGGAGAAAAATTAAAGTAAATTTATGATATAAATAAGACACAAATCATATATATATCTGTATATACCCAGAAATGATGATATACTCGTAGCTTTGTTGGTATACTCATTTTACATTGATTCTCTGAAAAATAAATTAATGAAATCGAGATGATAATCCAAATGATGAAATCTAAAAATCTAAATAAGCAAATGTTAGGATAATCTGTGTTTCATTCGAGGATCAAACTGTCTCATACGTTTATCTCTGGCTTATTAAGTTAAATTATATTCATCGAAGTTTTATAAGAATAACAGGCGACTGTTTCAAACTCTTCTGTTTCAAAAGGACCGAAATTCAAAACGAAAAAAAAAGGAGTTGCAGTTGACCATTGATAAGGATAGCTTAGCTACCAAGACTTCAACACTTCACCCTTTAACTCTTCAACGACGCACAGTGGGGCGAGTCCACTGTCCGGCCGGACATTGGGCCAAAACATGAAAGTTAAAATTTAGAGATTTCATTGTAATATTAATAAACTAGAATCCTTTCCCCGTCATGTGCACTAATTTTTAACTCAATCTTTGCGTTAATATGATACAATATTAGTTGAAATATGACAGTAAGACATTCATCTTTTTTATATTTAAAGTTAGTGTGCCTATATTTTTTGGTTAAACCTATTGTAATGTTTACAGTATGATCAAGCATTATTAATAAATTGTAATAAACCAGAATTATAGTTTTGGAAAAATATATGCAACAGTTACGACGGTTCAAACAAATGTAAACTATTTGGTACAATATGGTATAGTAAAACACCGGAAAACTACATATACCCTATTTTTAGCAAAGATTTGAACTTTTATTAATAGTTTTCTGATCTTGCCACAATCTGCCTATACTCATTTAAATGAGATTTTACCACGCGTGAACACTGAATTCAAGAGTGAATTTGGTTATTTAGATCATCTTCTTAGCATATTTGGGTTTTCATCAACTCATAATCCTTAAATTAATATATTCCTAATCAAATGCAACAATTTATTCACCAAATTACGATTTTCAATAGAATAGCTTTGAACATTTAATAAAATTGTTAATTTTTTAGTATTTTATATTTGTACTGCACAATAATAAATAATTAGTAAGTTAAAAGAGTACACTGTACACGAAATATTGTTAGCAAAAATATTTCACTGTTTTTAATTTACATAAAATTATAAATAGACAGTAGTTGCTTGGTTAAAGTAGGTAGTTTGGAATTGATTAAAGTTATAATTTTGTTAGCCTTTTTTTTAAGTCCTGTCAAACAAGTTTGATTTTTTTTTTTTTTTTTTGTAGTTATTATACGACTTTTGTACTGCTAACATTATAAATATGAAAAGAAACAATGACCTTTTTCTTTTCTTCAAAAGAATAAGATAGATTTGACGGATACGACCTAGATACGGAATAAGGATCAAGAAACAAATCAGAAAAAATTTAGGGATTATAGAGAACAGCATTCCAGAAAAACGGCAATAATCGGTAGTTTGCTATAAACTCCGCTCCCATTTCAATCTCAATGTAATATAGTACGTGGGCCAGACCCCCCTACCGTGCACCCCCCCCCCCACATCCCTATAAATTGCATATCGTTGTGTTCCTTGTGATAAAAGATTAAGAAAAAGCCAATGTTCCCAGAAAAAAAAGTGGCCGCACTAACCGAAAATGGCGTTCAAACATGGCGGAATGACGACTTTGATTTTAGTTAGTTTTTTGATTACTGACATTCACCATTATGCTTAATTTCGCCATAACTGGTATTTTATTAAAGCTAGATAGTTCTAGATTCAGAATAAATAAACAAACGTTCTAAAATAATTAGTTTTGACAACATAAAATACATTTAAAGTCAATCTTTTCAAGTCACTCGCGCAAAAGTTAAAATTCCAAGTTAATTTGTGATTAAACGGCCATCGTCAACGAAAAACACCCTGAAATAAAACATCTGGAGCAATTATTCTTCTTTAAAAATCAGTGGTCAAATTTCAAAATATATCAACTAGTTTCATAGAAAACGGAACTACAAGGCGAAAAGGCGCCGGTGACTCGGGCGCATCCAGTCCTCTGCCACATCGTTCAGTTCTCATACATCATATAATTACTGCGGGTTTAGGATATTATTTTGAATGTATAATCGAGCCTATGTAACTGCAAGTTTTTAATTTATTAATTTACAGAAATATGTAATATAAACTTTTTTTTTTTTATTTATTTATTTTTTTTTTTTTTTTTTTAGATTTGATAAATAAAGGATATAAATCTGCTAAATAAAGGATATATATCTGATAAATAATAATGAATTAGTTGCAGATTGCACATTATCTAAACCTCACTTATATTGACATAAACTGGTTATCTTGAAATTAAATAATAATGTTCTTATGGTAGTAGTTGGGTTACAGAAACTGATCATTCGTGAAATTTGAAATAAATGCATTTTTGCAAAGTATTGATTGTTTACAGATTTAAAAAAAACCCAAATAAAAAAGATATATAAAAAGTTCTGTTTGTTCGTTGATATGTAGAAATATAACACAATTTAATAGCTCACAACAATTAATGAATTAAAAGTTGAATGAAGAACACGATGTGTGTTTGTGTGTATATATATATATATATATATATATATATATATATATATATATATATACATATTATGATTAATTTAAAAGTAAACCACTACTGGAGAGGAAAACCAATTAAAACATGTAAGTATTCATGCATCTAATGGTCTATAATCCACGAAGTTGTGGCCTTTTTCGGTTGCTGGCATATAACTACACATCAAAAAGTTTACTTTCTCTTTTTTTCGAAAAAAGGGTATACTAATAAAAATAAAATGAAATATTTGAAGATGAAATCGGATTAGTTATTTAGCCAAATTCGAACTTGAAAGATCGGTAATTTTTATCATTTTGGTGAAAACTCATGTTCCAAGGCCTATAACTCGACAATATGTACTCTAAATGAAAAATGTTACAGATAAAAGTTTTAGGACATTAAATTTAGCATAAAATAAGCCCATTTATTTTTAAATTAAATTATTCCTGCGTAGAGATACAAATGAAAAAGTGAAAGTATTTGTAGCGCTTACTTCATTCTTTTAACTACATCTTCATTCCTTCATATATCTAAATGTCAAAAAGTTTACTTTCTCTTTTTTTAGAAACTAGGGGATACTAATACAAATAAAATGAAATATTTGGAGTGGAAATCGGATTAGTTATTTAGCCAAATTCGGACATCAAAGATCGGTAATTTTTACCATTTTGTTAGAAACTCACGATCCAACGCCTATAGCTCGACAATATGTACTCTAAATGAAAAATGTTACATATACAAGTTTTAGGACATTAAATTTAGCATAAAACAACCCATTTATTTTTAAATTAACTTATTACTAAGTAGAGATACAAATGGAAACGTGGAAGTATTCGTAGCGCTTGATTCCTTCTTTTTGTGAAACCTAAGGGGATATGATATAATATTCACAGAACTAACTATTTAGGTGGGCTTATTTTATGCTAAATTTAATTTTCTAAAACTTTTATCTGTAACATTTTTCATTTAGAGTACATATTGTCAAGTTGTAGGCGTTGGAAAATGAGTTTCTAACAAAATGGTAAAAATTACCGATCTTTCAAGTTCGAATTTGCCTAAATAACTAATCCGATTTCCATTCCAAATATTTCATTTTATTTGTATTGGTGTACCCTTTTTTCGAAAAAAGGAGAAAGTAAACTTTTTGACATGTAGATATATGAAGGAATGAAGATGTAGTTAAAAGAATGAAGTAAGCGCTACAAATACTTTCACTTTTTCATTTGTATCTCTACGCAGGAATAATTTAATTTAAAAATAAATGGGCTTATTTTATGCTAAATTTAATGTCCTAAAACTTTTATCTGTTACATTTTTCATTTAGAGTACATATTGTCGAGTTATAGGCCTTGGAACATGAGTTTTCACCAAAATGATAAAAATTACCGATCTTTCAAGTTCGAATTTGGCTAAATAACTAATCCGATTTCATCTTCAAATATTTCATTTTATTTTTATTAGTATACCCTTTTTTCGAAAAAAAGAGAAAGTAAACTTTTTGATGTGTAGTTATATTCCAGCAACCGAAAAAGGCCACAACTTCGTGGATTATAGACCATTAGATGCATGAATACTTACATGTTTTAATTGGTTTTCCTTTCCAGTAGTGGTTTACTTTTAAATTAATCATAATATGTATATATATATATATATATATATATATATACACACAAACACACATCGTGTTCTTCATTCAACTTTTAATTCATTAATTGTTGTGAGCTATTAAATTGTGTTATATTTCTACATATCAACGAACAAACAGAACTTTTTATATATCTTTTTTATTTGGGTTTTTTTTAAATCTGTAAACAATCAATACTTTGCAAAAATGCATTTATTTCAAATTTCACGAATGATCAGTTTCTGTAACCCAACTACTACCATAAGAACATTATTATTTAATTTCAAGATAACCAGTTTATGTCAATATAAGTGAGGTTTAGATAATGTGCAATCTGCAACTAATTCATTATTATTTATCAGATTTATATCCTTTATTTAGCAGATTTATATCCTTTATTTATCAAATCTATAAAAAAAAAAAAAAAAAAAAAAAATAAATAAAAAAAAAAAGTTTATATTACATATTTCTGTAAATTAATAAATTAAAAACTTGCAGTTACATAGGCTCGATTATACATTCAAAATAATATCCTAAACCCGCAGTAATTATATGATGTATGAGAACTGAACGATGTGGCAGAGGACTGGATGCGCCCGAGTCACCGGCGCCTTTTCGCCTTGTAGTTCCGTTTTCTATGAAACTAGTTGATATATTTTGAAATTTGACCACTGATTTTTAAAGAAGAATAATTGCTCCAGATGTTTTATTTCAGGGTGTTTTTCGTTAACGATGGCCGTTTAATCACAAATTAACTTGGAAATTTAACTTTTTGCGCGAGTGACTTGAAAAGATTGACTTTAAATGTATTTTATGTTGTCAAAACTAATTATTTTAGAACGTTTGTTTATTTATTCTGAATCTAGAACTATCTAGCTTTAATAAAATACCAGTTATGGCGAAATTAAGCATAATGGTGAATGTCAGTAATCAAAAAACTAACTAAAATCAAAGTCGTCATTCCGCCATGTTTGAACGCCATTTTCGGTTAGTGCGGCCACTTTTTTTTCTGGGAACATTGGCTTTTTCTTAATCTTTTATCACAAGGAACACAACGATATGCAATTTATAGGGATGTGGGGGGGGGGGGGTGCACGGTAGGGGGGTCTGGCCCACCGTGTAATAGTGTTGTGAAAAGTAAAATGTCCCAGGAAGCAAGAAGCTTGCTCATAAGGTAGAATGTGAAGCTAATGAATAATTTCATAATTTTAAAAAAGGTATCTTACATTAAATTTGTTATTATTTAATTAAATTTTAAATCATGGTAGTTATCTATTTATTATTATTACAACATACTACTGTAAACTTAATTGCTATAAATTTTAAAATAAAATTGTTAATGCATTTTGAGTTTATACTAATATATTTTATAATTATAATGTTCTAATGTTAGTATGATATATATATATATATATATATATATATATATATATATATATATATATATGTAATGATTATAAATGAAATGACAATAATTAAGATTCTGCATTCTCAAAAACATAAACTGACAAAATTTGAGAAGTCCAGCTTAATTTCTTTGAGTTATAGCCGATGTCCGACGGGAATGTGGACTCGTCCCACTGTGCGACGGCGCGTGCCACCGTTGGCCCGCACTAGACTGCCTCATCGGACACTTTAGTCCATCACAAAACTTTCCACGACAGTTGGGTAAACGTAGGATTGCATAGTTTATTTTATCAGTGTTGGATTTTCAATACTACATAATGTACTGAAATAGCTCCCGTCCGATAAAGCAATCCGAGGCATTAAGCTCAGCCGCCAATGGGCAAGGAGCGTGAATTACAGTGGCGGCGTGAACGTGTAAAAAGGTCAAGTCAAAATTTAGAAGTGAACCCTGGAACCACAAATCTTAATACCAAGGTTCTAAGAGCCTTATAAATCATCATGGCAAACAAAAAGGATAGGGGTGCTTGAGGTGCAAAAAGCTAGGAATACATCCAAAAATATATGTATGTATTCCTACAATTAAAGGAGGATTGACAAGTTTTCTATGCAACACGACCTCATATATGCAATCGCTTAGCAAGTAAAAACAACAACAAAATGTTAAATTTTTAAAATTAGGGGAGACTAGCCCCAAATACACGTGATCGAAATGAATCATTTAATCGATTTCTTGTGAATCGTTTGCCTCCTCAAATCTTCTCATAGGCCCATCCATTTTAATATTTTAAGAAGATTGTGATTGGTGTTATCTTGACAAACCTAACTTATGAAAGATTTACGAAGAGGTTTGACATACCGTAGTGTGTGGCCATCGTCAACCGAAATCACTCATGATTCACAAAGTTTTTTATCTCTTTTAAAAATTGACGAATATTTAAAATTCCGATAAAGCGATTTTGAATTTTAAATTCAAATCTTCAAAATCTAACAAGTAGATTTTCTAAAACAAAAATCATTGAAAAAAAATGTTTTTCCAATAATAAAGCTAAAACATTTTCATGTCAATATTTTTCTTCAATTTATGAAGGACTAAACAATTAAAAAATAAAAATAAAAGATAGAATAGATGCGCATTTCATTCCTCTTTAAAATGAGATGAAGATAATCCTTTTTCCCATTATACTTATCATCTTCCCCTTTAAAATCAATAAAAATAAATAAAATTGTAATTTTTGGCCGCATTCCTAGGTCGAAAGTATTTTTTTTTTAACCCAGGCAAAACACAAATATCTGTTAATTGAAATTACATTCCTCGTTTAAAATAAATTTCTTTATATTTTAAACAGAATTGATCACACCTTTAGTGTGTTTCGTGTTTCAACGTTTCGGAACCACTTTGCCCATCCTCAAGACTACAAAATATATCAATATCATAAAATTTTATTTTACTGTGTAGTTATATTAATTTATAATTATTTATGCCTCACATTTATAATCAGATACATATTAATAGCTGAGATAAACCAAAATAAATTTTTTGTATCCTACTACTGCTGTGCGTCATTTTCATATTCAAATATACCTTTTTACTTTCACTTACCTGTATATGAAATATATAGTAAGGAAAGTATTGCGATCGTGAAAAATTTCGACTTCCGGTTTTCAACGGAAATAAACGTTTTGGGGTCCCCTGAGTCGAAATAACCAAGTCCCGCGAAATGGTCTGTGTGGGTGTGTGTGTGTGTGTGTGTGTGTGTGTGTGTGTGTGTGTGTGTGTGAACAGACTAGCTCGAAAACTATAAACCGTACGAAGCTGAAATTAGGTATTTAGTGTATGTATATGCCCGCGATGTGACAGCAAAAGTTTCATCAAAATTGCTCAAAGGGAAGGGGTACTTTATTTAATAACTTTTTAAGTTTTTTTCGATTTTCTCAAAAACGGCTCTAACGATTTTGATTAAACTGAGTATTTGATCTATTTATATGCCTATGATATGACTGTAAAAATTTCATCGAAATTGATCAACCGGAGGAGGGAATTTACTTAATAAATTTTGTATCATTTTCACGTGTTTTTTTTTATTTACTCAAAAAAGGCTTTAACGATTTTTATCAAACTGGGTATTTGATGTATGTATTTGCCAAAGATGTGATAGCCAACATTTCATCAAAATTGGTCAAACGGAGGGGGCACTTTATTTCATAGTTTTTTTTCCAATTTTTAACTTTTATTCGATGATCTCAAAAAGGGCTTTAAAGATTTTTATAAAATTCGTCATGTTTAATGAAAATTAGGTGTTCTTTAATACAAGGTAAGCTTTAGCATTATTAAAATGTTCTGAGGGGGCTTATATGGGGTAGGGGCCTTTTTTGTTTGTTTCCTATAAAGTACCTTTGTTTTTGTTTATATGGAGAAATTAACTGTCTCTCGTTACACCTAAAAATAAGAAATGGCTAAATATGAGATATGATAAAAATAAAGAAAACAAAGAGGAGAAAAAAATAAAAATATTCAGTCAACTCATAAAACTCGTTGAGCCCACGCATGCGGAGTACGCATTTAATGACAGGCCATTGTTCATAATTAAAGCCGTTCTGTTCATTTGAGAAGTGGCAATTAACAAAACGCATTAATTTCTAATCTAAGTAAGTTGGTAAGTGAAAGTTGTGTGTTGCGCGCACGCACCAGATTTTTTATTTTATTTCACTTAAAATTTAAAATGATTTCTTATTGGAATTATTTCACTTGATCACTATTACTACATGTGTTAGCGATTTTAAATCTCATTATTTCATCTCTAAAAATCATCAAGTTAAAAAAAAATCTGGTGCGTGCGCGCAACACGGGACTTTCATTTACCAACTTAGATTAGAAATTAATCGTTTTGTTAATGGCACTTCTAAAAGTTACACATTTTTCCACATTCGTTTCTCATTTTTGTTTTCATTTGATCTATAAAAAACACTAATTTATTTTATTATTAAATAAAAGTTTTTACTTGTGATAATTCGGCAATGCAAGCATAATACTCCAAGTCGTCTGATTTTTTAATTCTCTCTATACTTGTTGAAAATTTCATTTAGTTACCATGAAACAAATAATTTCCATTAAATGAACAGAACGGCTTTAATTATGAACAATGATCTATCATTAAAGGCGTACTACGCATGCCTGGGCTAAACATGTTTTATGAGTTGACTGAATATTTTTCTTTTTTTCTCCTCTATATGTTTACTTGGTTTTTATCATATCTCATATTTAGCCATTTCTTATTTTTAGGCGTAACGAGAGACAGTTAATTTCTCCATATAAACAAATACAAAGGTACTTTGTAGGAAACAAAAAAACAGCCCCCACAGAACATTTTAATAATGATAACGCTTACCTGATATTAAAGAACACCTAATTTTTATTAAACATGACGAATTTGATGAAAATCGTTAAAGCCGTTTTTGAGATAATCGAAAAAATAATAAAAATTGGAAAAAAAGTTATGAAATAAAGTGCCCCCTCCGTTTGACCAATTTTGATGAAATGTTGGCTATCGCATCTTTGGCATATACATACATCAAATACCCAGTTTGATAAAAATCGTTAAAGCCGTCTTTGAGTAAATAAAAAAAACACGTGAAAATGATACAAAATTTATTAAGTAAAGTCCCCCCTCCGGTTGATCAATTTTGATGTAATGTTGGCTATCGCATCTTTGGCATATAGATACATCAAATACCCAGTTTGATGAAAATCGTTAAAGCCGTTTTTGAGATAATCGAAAAAAAGGTAAAAATTGGAAAAACGTTATGAAATAAAGTGCCCCCTCCGTTTGACCAATTTTGATGAAATGTTGGCTATCACATCTTTGGCATATACATACATCAAATACCCAGTCTGTTCAAAATCGTAGAAGCCGTTTTTGAGTAAATAAAAAAACACGTGAAAATTATACAAAATTTATTAAGTAAAGTCCCCCCTCCGGTTGATCAATTTTGATGAAATTTTTACAGTCATATATCGGGCATATGAATATATCAAATACTCAGTTTAATCAAAATCGTGAGAGCCATTTTTGAAAAAATCGAAAAAAACCTAAAAAGTTATTAAATAAAGTACCCCCTCCCTTTGACCAATTTTGATGAAATTTTTGCTGTCATATCACGGGCATATACATACACTAAATACCAAATTTCAGATTCGCACGGTTTATAGTTTTTGAGCTAGTCTATTCACACACACACACACACACACACACACACACACACACACACACACACACACACACACACACACACACACACACACACACAGACCATTTCGCGGGACTTGGTTATTTCGACTCAGGGGACCCCAAAACGCGTATTTCCGTTGAAAACCGGAAGTCGAAATTTTTCACGATCGCAATACTTTCCTTACTATATATTTTATATATAGGTAAGTGAAAGTAAAAAAACACGTGAACATGATACAAAAGTAAAAACATGTATTACTTAATTCCGTGTTCTTTTCACTCAGTCATGTTGCCCTCTGTCCTATTCCTGCTATTATCAAATCCTTACGCCATGCCTTCCCTAAAAAAAATAACCCCAGTTCCTAATATATTTATTATTTTTAACGCTTGACTCGAACTAAAAGTATCTGTTTATTTTACAAGCAAAGCAAGAGCTTCAAAGAGAGCTGTGCCACAAAAATAGCAGTGGCCCGGACCGACACGAACAAAATGAAATATGCACAATCCAAGCCAATTACTGCAATTACCGCAAGCTTTGGTTTGTCATAGGTCAAAGCGCCTTAAAGATGCAAGGGCCAACTAGACCCGGCAAACAGGGTGGTCGTGCCCTTAGGGAATGTTCTTAACTAAGTACTTCTTCAGAGGCGAAGGTACCGCTCAGAAAGTTTGCAGCAGCAAGATTAGAATCCGAAACGATAGTGACGAGATAGAGATTCGGCTTTCAACTTGAAAGAAAACATACTGGAACAAATTGTGTAAAATTATATCATACATCGATTTCCAGAAAGTAAGACTATGAAACAACGCACAAGTCCAAGCTTTGTATCTTGGAACAAAGGGTAACTATAAATAAAATCTTTAGGTTAATATTTAGACAAGAGATAGGCCATTTCAATCGGACGTCATAAATAAGAGAAAATAGCACATGACAACAAAAAGCAAAAACCACTGCGATGTTCTGGAAAAGTTTTTTAAATAGATGCCTTATCATTGTTTTTAATGATTATAAAATAAATTCCAACTGGTCGAGGACATATAAACGATTGTACTTGTTGAAGTCGATGTTTAAATAATGATAAAAGTTGAAGGAAAGTACTTCATATAGTAAGTAGGTAAATTTCACTCCCACTAAGAAGGAAACTTCACAATTATGTAATATGGATTGATAAATGAATAACTGACTGTTTTTCCTCAAACTTTGATAGAGTAGCATGAAATCGCTAATCCTGCCATGATAGGAAAACACTATAAAAAAAAGTATATATATATATATATATATATATATATATATATATATATATATATATATATATATATATATTTACATATTCGTTTGATTGTAAAAGAAAAATTTTCACCCCCCAATATTTTCCACTCTCAGTTATAAGCTTAACCCATTTCGTCCCAAGATTAGAAATAATAGGCACTTCTGAAACATAAGGAGGTTAAAAGTGAAAAACAAATCAATCTCATTTTTTTAAAATTAGATATACCAAAAAAACCTAAAAATGAGACCAAAATTAATATATTTTTTTTTTATTTTTTATTATTATACATCCTCCCTTGCCTTTGAGGCAATACGGATTTTGCAGCAATGAGATGTTTTGCATACGCAAAACACCTCACTGCCGCATGTTAACAATTATATACAAATTTGACTTTTTTCTGCTGCAAGAAGTTTTCTGTTCTCATTTTTCCGTCCTCATTTTTCCGTTCTCATTTTTCCTTCCACACTTCTTATTTTTGGTCCGGTGGTCTTCCTGGGACTGCTTCAGTTCTTCTTCCCAAGGCAAAGTGAGAGCGACCGATTATATCCTTCCACCCGTACACAAAAGATTTGAAGTACGGGTAGTTCTCCTCAGTCATCAGCTGAGGAAGATCGTACTCCGTCAGAACATAGAGCCCTGTCTCCCTCAGCAATTGTGCTTTCAGTGTCTCATAAGCGGTGCAAGCCAGTAAAATGTGTTCTGCTGTCTCCGGTACCCTACAACTTGGGCATAGGGGATCGATGTCCTTACCATATTCTACCAGTTTTACACGGAACCCCCCATGCCCCGTGAGGAATTGAGAGACCCAGTAGTCCGGTATGACCCAAGAGGCATCTAGCCTTGAGGTGACGGTAGGAAAATAGGTCGTCGACATATGCCGTGGCGGGGAACCGCTCCTCTTCCAGCACACCCAACAACTCGTCGAAGACCAATTTCCACAGGGCAGGGCCGAGGACAGAACCTTGTGGACAACCTCTTTCTACATCGGCTTCTACCTCAAAGAAGCTTCCTTTTATCTTCAATTTACGATCCTGGAGGTAGCTTCTTAAAAGGTCAAACAAGTTGCTGGGAGCTTCATATTTGTGCAACTGCTGAAGTACGCTCGGCCACCACACGCTATCGAAGGCGGAGGATATGTCAAACAGGAGAAGCATTACATACTTCTCCGCCTTCTCTTCAACGTCGCGGCGTACTCTCAGCAGGGCATCTGCGGTTCCCCTGCCTTTAGTGCATCCGTATTGCCGTGGATGACTCGCCCTTAAGAAGACTGGCCGTAGGCTCATCATTATTAGGTTCTCTAGCACCTTGCTCAAAATAGGGAGGAGACATATTGGCCTGTAAGACTTTGCCAATTGCTTGTCCTTGTCCCCTCCCTTGTAAAGGAGTCTGATCTCAGCAGTTTTCCATAGTTGAGGAAAATATCCCCTGTCTAGACATTCATTGAACAAAGATAAAAGACCTTCTTCAATAAAGGGGATACTGTTTTTAAGGATTGCAGCGTCGATCGAGTCTAATCCCGGAGCACGACCAGTCTTTTGCCTGTCCACGGCAATACGGAGGTCCCATAAGTCCCATGGTGGGCACAAGTCTGTGCCGGGTGGGTATACCGTGGTGCGTCTTATGAATGCTTGCTCTTCATCATCTTGGGATGAGTCATCCCTGGGGTAAGTATCTGCAAGAAACATCTTCATGGTCTCTTCCAGAGTGGTTGCCTGGTCAGTACCGCGTTTCAATGATGCCATCACCTGCCGCGGAGTCAACTTACCCAGGGCCACTCTATATGGGATACCCCAGGGGTTCTTTGAGGACTCTTCAACGATGAATTCATCCCAAGACTTCCGCTTTCGTACTCGCACCTCATTTCGGTATGCCCTGGCCTTAGACTTGTACTCGTCACGAAGTATAGCACGCCTCTCATCGCAACTACACCTCTGATACGTTCGCCGAGCCTTGTAGATCTCTCTCTTTAGCAAAGTTAAGGCCGGCGACCACCATGGGACGGGACGAGCTCTCGCCTTCCGGTGGTGGAGGGATTCTTCAGCGGCATCACGGATAACACCTGTGATCCTGGACACCTTGTGATTCAGGTCGTTTGCCTGATCCGTCTCCGCCGCATCCCATTCTTCATCGATCAATTTTCCCTCCAGCGTTGAACGGAAAACTTTCCAATCCTTCCTTCGAGTTTTGTAACCCTTAAATATTTCGTGAGAACTCTCCACGTTTTCGGTAAGTCTAAAGACTAACGCTTGGTGGTCGGAACTCGTCTCAGATCGGAGGGTCCAATCGATGATGCGGTTTGCAAGCGTCGGCGATACTAGTGTCACATCAATCCAACTATGGCCCATTCCACTAGAGAACGTAGGGATAGTGGGTGGATTGTTCATAACGACCAGTTGGCTTCTTGCAATAAACTCACTGAGTTTAAGGCCTCTCCGGTTTGTTCGATTGGACCCCCAGACCGTGTTCCAGGAGTTTGTATCTGAGCAAATAATCACGTTCCTGGTGCAAGCCGTGATCATTTCCAAGGCGGATATGTCATTGTCAATATCATTTCCATCAGCGCGGTACGATGAGACGAGAGTAAACGCTACACTACCCCACTTGATATGACAGGCTACACAATCCGCCGTGGTATATTGCCTCAGATCCATCACATCGAGGTTAGGGTTATTAACCACTATGGCAGCCCTGGGCCCCCTCTCTCCACTGCTCAGGGATATAACACTCGAAGTAAGGCCAAACCCCACCACCTGGTTCTCACGACAGCTCGGTTCCTGGACCGCCATGACATCGTATCGCTGGGAGATATGACGAAGTTCATCTGCCACGATACGTCGGCGGCCCATGTTGAGCTGAAGGATGGTCAGTTTATTCATAAAATGTTCTATTTACTACTTCCTGGGACCACTTAACGTGAACAGGGCACTCTCGACTTCCTGCCTTATGCTTTCTTTGGCTGGGAGCGACATTTGCCCGTTCACAGTTTACACAGGACGGCCCGGTCAGATCCTTTTTTCTGGGACATTCTTTCAGTAAGTGGCCTCCAGTCCCACACCAAATGCATACTACGGCTTCCGCCTGACACGTGGCCTTTGTGTGGCCATAGCCCTGACATTTCATGCACCGGGGGGCGTCTGGGTAGTCCCTAAAGGTCATCGACCACCATCCTCCATCCAAGCTCCCCGTTTCCAGCAAGAGGAAACGAACCGTGGGGTGTACTTCTAACACCCAATTCTTGCTGAACCCGTTCCTAGACACAGAGGAAAATAATGGTCGAATATCATCAATCACCAGTGGCATATTGGCTGATTTCGCTGTTATCTTTCCCCAAAGAAACCTTGCTAGGTCTTCTGAGCTCCATGCATGCGGAACTCCCCTAACCTCCAACTTGGGTTTTTTTTTCAAAGCTAACTTAGCCTGTAGTCCTTGTTCTCTTAGTTCTTGCCAACCAATCACTTTTGTAGCGTCCGTTTTTTCTTCTATTCTGACTAAAACAGATCCTGCCTTGGTCGCACGAACTATTGCAGCTTTCACTCCTATGTCTGATGGGGATGGTAACCCACTGATGATTTCGACCGGGCTCTTGCCCGCCCCACTGATAGTTATGTAAGTAGGCTTCGGTGCAACAGCCGATTTAGATGGGAGAGCCTTAACTATATCAGCCATGGTCCTAGACTTGCACTGTAATTGGGCAGCTCCTGAAGTGGCATCTTCGACTGGTGGCTCATTTCCTTTTTTCTGCCCCTCAGTTGTCTTTTTGCTAGAAGCTTTCAATTTTCTTTTCGCTCGCTTGCTTAGGACCTTTTCAAACTGCTCGGTAGGATTTTCCTCCGGTCCTGTTTTTTCTGTAGCTATTTGCGCTGGTTCAGATTCACTAGAGGGCCCAGCCTCGGCCTCTATGCTATTACTTGGAGAACCCACAAATGCTATCGGTACCGTATTTTCTTTCACAATTTGTTTTATCATATCCTGCACACAGCTGGAAGAAATTGTTTCTAAAACAGCCTTCCTGGCGAGAGCAGTGATGTCTTCACTTCTATTAGCTTCTTCAATAGTTTCAATCATATCTACAAGTTGTTTTACACCATTATTAACTTGGTTCCTTATATATACATTAACCCTTTCCTCACTGTTACACAATAAGTTCCGCAGGTTCTGCTGTATCCGCTTAGCTTCAGGAAGTACGCTACAACCACCAGCACTTCCTGCCTCCCCTGGTGAGCCTCCTCTAGCTCTTTTAACAGAACGCCTGGGTGCTTTTAGGGCAAGACCTTCTACTGACCCCTCCTCCATTAACTCAGCATCCGTTTGTGGCATATTTTACTAAGTTAAGGTATTTGATAATGTTATCAAACACCTATAACCTTCCGATGTTAGTAACTTAAATTTAAACACCTTTATCAATAAACTTTGGGTTTATTGATAAACCTTGTTTAAAATAGTCTACTGGAAAATGTACCGAGCAAAGCCTCTAAACTTATGCCTGGAATAATTACTGTACAACTTTCTACAAAAATGACTGATAAATTAAAATAATTCAACACAATATAAATGTTCAATAGAATTACCTCACCTGAATTATCAATAATTCAGACTGTTCTTCAGCTTACTCTTACCACTCAATCACTATTCAAGCTAGTTAGTCTTTGTCCTCACCTAACCTTCCTAGGTAATTCACTATTTACACTTTTGAAACACGAAATTACATATTAACTGATTAAACTAAACAACGATTAACGAAACAAACAATTATACATAACAGATAAACAAAAGTAAACAATACAAGACACAAATAAGGTACAAAGCAAGCAGAGACACTTTTACACTGTAAACAGCACGTAACCTCCTCCAAAATTAATATATAAAGTGCCCCCTCCATTTGACCGTCTGTGATGATATTTTCTCTGTCATATCGCGGGCATATACTTACAAATATACATACACCAATATACACCAATTACCCAATTTTAGGTTTGTACGGTTTATATATTTTGAGCTGGTCTGTTCACAAACACACAGACCATTTATTATAATAATACATAAAATTATTTTGATGATATTCTTGAAACACCAAAAATTTAGTTTAAATTTTCAGATTTCTAAAGTGTATATCTTTGTATTAAGTTCACAAAAACATACCTTAAACAATTTTCAGCTATCTTTGGCATGTCATAAATTAATTGAGAAACTTATAATTCTATTAAAAACAGAAATAAAAACAAAAATCTCAATACGATACCCTGAAAAAAATTAAAATTCTAATGATGAATAAATGCATATATAGGAGAAAATTGTTTAATATATTTGTAATTAAATTAATACTGAATGTACTTCTTCATGTACGTCTTTTTATTTTACTGAAAGTACTGCATATCACTGTAATCGTCATAATTTTCGAAATTTGAATGTAGTTAGGCGGTAATTAATAAAGTTTGTCACTATTATTGTCGCATATAGTTGAATATTAGTGATATATGAATGAATGATATGAATGATTTGTTTCATGGAATATAAAGTAAAAACAATTTATTTGAATAGCTCCTTTAAAAATAAAATACTTTATTCATAAAAAACTTTGTATAAAATATAATTTGACGGAATTAGTAATATAAATTAATTAATCAATTTTGGGTCTATAAATGAATAATATCTATTACTATAAAAATATATTTATTTTATTAAAACCTTTTAATAACAAATTATAAAAAGTTATTAAATATTTACAGAAAATTATTATAATATAACTACCTTCTGCTATATATATGTTTCATTTATAACTACAATGTATCATAAAAATAAATATGTAACTACGCTATTTTCATTAAACTACTTAACCTCATATCTCCAAATCATAAATTCCAAAACTAAAAAAAAAAAATAAAAAAAAAAAATAGCTGCGTTAGCTATCACAATGAGAAATATATAGGTCAGGTAGAAATTTAAATATTTTGGTCATATAGGGTTCTAAAGTTATATATATTTAAATTAAGTTTTTATCCCTTCTATTTTATTTAAATCTTAACATACCTATCTTAGTGAAGATTGTAAAATTCGTACTGTTACATTAAGTACATATTTGGTGGTTAGAAGGTTTTCAATAACATCTATCTTATATAGTACACCTCAAAAAAATTCCACACAATAATTATTTCCAATCCATTAAAAATATTTTCTAACATGTTTCTTTAAGTATTCATAGGACTAAAGTAACGCATTGTAGTTTTTTCTCGTCAAACTGATCTGAAGCAAATCGGCTTTAGGCCTTCTTTTTCTTTTTTTCTTTGCATGAATTCATTCCTTCAAATGATGACTATAAAACTAAAAAATAAATACTGTAAAATACATATTATAAAAATTATATTCAGAAAATAAATTACGCTATTTATGCCACCACTTTCTACTTCTTTTACTAATGAATTACACATTGAAAACAAAAAGTTAAGACATCTTACCTTTTATTTAACTATGGTGATGTTCATCGAAAAAGGATATTCGGAATTCGTTACGGTATAAAATATTCCAGTAAACCTGATTAAAATAATAATTATTATTTCAGTAATTACATAATCTATAGACACTTTCATAAAATTTCAAAATTACTTTTTATTCGCAGGATAACCCATCATTGCACCCCTCTCTTTGCACTCCCCTTTGGCGAAATCTAGTGTCAAACAAGATCTCGCCGGAAAATCGTGGCCTTCGATAATTGACTCAGCGAAGAATTGATGCGAACGCCCATGACTGCAGGTACCTAAACCATTAAAAATATATTTATAATATTAATTGATGATAAACAAATAATAATTACTGAATTTATTGATAACTTATAAATATTTATTTATTATATATAGACATTAGATGTTAGTTAGGTTATAAAGAGGCACTTAATGGTGTGGGGAAGTGGTGGAGAATTCGTTCTTTAATCGGACAAAACTTTTATTTTCTTTTGCGATTTTCTATAGTTGAATTTTAAATATTAATACTCTGTAACAAGAAATAAATAAAAAACAAAACAAAGATGAATGCTAACGAAATGGATTATAACTTGCGTGTACGGTAAACTAGTTAATCTGTAAAAACTTTAAAAGAAAAAAAAAATTAGGGAAGCTAAAAAACAGATTCTTACCTTTAGTTTAGTCCCATTCGGCGCCTTCCTTTGATATTTTTACACATCATTCTAATTTTTTACTTTCACTTACCTATATATGAAATATATAGTAAGTGGAAGTATTGCGATCGTGAAAAATTTCGACTTCCGGTTTTCAACGGAAATACACGTTTTGGGGTCCCCTGAGTCCAATTAACCAAGTCCCGCGAAATGGTCTGTGTGTGTGTGAACAGACTAGCTCAAAAACTATAAACCGTGCGAACCTGAAATTGGGTATTTAGTGTATGTATATACCCGCGATGTGACAGCAAAATTTTCATCAAAATTGCTCAAAGGGAGGGGGTACTTTATTTAATAACTTTTTAAGTTTTTTTCGATTTTCTCAAAAACGGCTCTAACGATTTTGATTAAACTGAGTATTTGATCTATTTATATTCCCAAGATGTGACTGTAAAAATTTCATCAAAATTGATTAACCGGAGGGGGGACTTTACTTAATAAATTTTGTATCATTTTCACGTGTTTTTTTTTATTTACTCAAAAACAGTTTTAACGATTTTGATCAAACTGGGTATTTGATGTATGTATATGCCAAAGATGTGATAGCCAACATTTCATCAAAATTGGTGAAACGGAGGGGGCACTTTATTTAATAACTTTTTTTCCAATTTATACCTTTCTTTCGATTATCTCAAAAACGGCTTTAATGATTTTGATCAAATTCGCCATGTTTAATGAAAATAAGTCGTTCTTTAATATCAAGTAAGCTTTATCGTTATTATAAAGTTCTGAGGGGGCTTAAATGGGGAAGGGGCCTTTTTTGTTTTCCTTTAAAGTACCCTTGTTTTTGTTTATATGCAAAAATTAACCGTCTCTCATTAGGCCTAAAAATAAGAAATGGCTAAATATGAAATGTAAAAAAAGTCAAGTAAACATATAGAGGAGAAAAAAAGACAAATATTCCATCAACTCATAAAATACGTTGAGCACACGCATGCGGAGAACGCCTTTAATGACAGACCATTGTTCATAATTAAAGCCGTTCTGTTCATTTGAGAAGTGGCAATTAAGAAAACGCATTAATTTCTAATCTAAGTAAGTTGGTAAGTGAAAGTTGTGTGTTGCGCGCACGCACCAGATTTTTTTTTTCGTAATATTGGATTTCAAAGCGAATTTTTTAATATAAATTTCAAATACTAATCAATGATATATGTGCCATTTTGATCGATGGCCATTTGCCATTTTTTTGGTAAAACCATTGTACCGTCACTAGAGAAGTTCTCTGCTCTCTGGGCGAAAAACTGAACCAAGTGATTAACACAAGACTTTTTTGATTCCAGCTTTACACCATTAAGAGTTCTGAAGAGAACGAAACAAATAATAGTCGGGCGGTGCAAGGTCCGGTCTATATGGTGGATGCATCAAAACTTCCCAGCCAAACTCTCGTAATTTTTGCCGAGTCACCAAAGATATGTGTGGTCTATCATTGCCGTGATGGAATACAACGCCTTTCCTATTGATCAATTTTGGACGTTTTTCTTGAATCTTCTGCTTCAACCGCATTTGTTGTTGATAGTAGAGAGTCGAATCAATGGTTTGGCCAGGTTCGGGCAGCTCATGATGAAAAGTGCCTTTCCAATCCCACCAAACACTCGGCATCAACTTCCTTATCGTCGATTCAGGCTTTGCCACTATTCGTGAACTTTCTCCGTACTTCGACCACGATCTTTTTCGCACATTATTGTCGTACGTGATCCACTTTTCAACATCTGTAATCATTCTTTTAAAAAATCGCTCGATTTCGTTTCGTTTCCCCAGCGATTCACAAATGGAAACTCTGTCCATTACATTTTGTACTGTTAATTCAAGTGGAACCTGTATATCGAGCTTCGTTTGGTATCCATTGTTTTGTAAATGGTTGTAAACTGTTTTGTGGTCGATGTTCAGCTCCATAGCAATGTCACGAGATGAAATATGTCGGTCTATCTCGTTTTTTTTTTTTTTTAAGAAATTCATCGACTTTTTCAACAATTGGCATGTCAGGGCGAGGTTCATTATTTTAACTTCAAAATTTCCGGAACGAAATCGAGTAAGCCAGTTCTGACACTGACGCTCGCTTAAACACACATCACCATAAACACCACAAAATTTTCGAGAAGACTGAGCTGCATTTTCCCTTTTCGGAAGGAAAAAAAGCAAAATATTACGAAAATGACCTTCTGGAATCGCCATTTTCAAAGCGCAATAGCGTTTGACTGAGTAAATGAATGACACTGTGTTGATATATGGAATATTCTATGGACTGTGACCTTTCAAACGTGAAATAATATGGCTTCACTTAATAAGGATTACGAGCGATAAAGCGAAATTACTTTTTCCACAACCCAATATAATCAGGGTCTTAAATCGCCTGGAAGATAGCAATTATAAAAAATCTGGTGCAATACGCGCAACATACAAATTTTACTTATGAACTTTCTTATATTAGAAATTGACGTCTTTCGATAATATGTAAACGCCATTCCTCAACTTCACACATTTTCCCACATTTAAATGCTTATGTTTATAGGTATATCTCCTTAAGTTATGGAGTATCTGTATTGCAAAACTTGGAAATTCTAAGTATTTTTCGATTTATTATTGCTTTTTTTTTTTTTTTTTTTTTTTTTTTTTTTTTTTTTAAGGAACCTAATTTCGACAACAGCCGAGTTTTTTTTACTGGCTGTTTATTTTTTACTGCGAGTTACTTTTTGTAAATAGATCGTAAAGGTGAATCGATAGAAGCTGCATTTACGTGTCTTTGTAAAGTTTGTCTCTTATGTCTTTGTATATTGTTTTTTATTGTATATTGTTGGTCTCTTATGCGCTCGGGAAACGAGAAACGGAAGTTACGGGCAGTGGCGGATCCAGAAATTTTCTGAGGGGGGGCGCACTTTTTTTTTTACATTTCATGAGTAATGAAGGCCCTAATTTGAAATGCATGTTAGTACTTAATGACGTTATAAATTACTGTAAATGTTTAAATACAATTCATTTTCTATTAGTGGACTAGAAAAATGACTGAATATAGCTCATTTTATATAGAAATAGTAGTACTTTATGAGTGTCCTCACCTCTTAGGGGGGGCGCGCGCCCCCCGCGCCCCTCCCCTGGATCCGTTACTGGTTACGGGAAGGTTGAATTTTTGAACTATCACCCAGGCTTTTTTTTCCTTTTTAGTTTTTAGTCCCCCCTTCCTCGCCTTTTAGGCTACACGAGGATTTAGGATTAAGGAGGCTATCTTCCGGTTCTCAATCCAATGTTGCAATGGACAACGCGTTTGCCCACTCGGCTATCCCGCCACTCCTGTGACCAAGGCTCCGCTACTTGTTTCCTTTCCACAGCAAACTATCTTTATGTTGTGATATCGCCCAAAATTTAACGAGAGGAGGTAGGAACTTCTCAACGCTATTGGCCTTCGAACATGGAATCTTTTCTGTGAAAAAAATATTTTTTGTACATTGTACGCCTTAATTATTCTGTAAATCATTAAAAGTACTAAATATGATTAAACAAGTTTTTAGGAAGAGACTATTGAATTATAGATATAGAATGCAAGGCCTCAAAGTCTCGTATTATTTCAATAATTCACTTAATCATGCAGATTACATGCCAAATTTTCGCCTATTCAGGCATCTTCAGGGCTACTACAGTTTCGGAAGCAAGCTAGAATCAGACTCCTGTTGCAGCTAGAAACAGACTGAAGATGCCTGAATAGGCGAAAATTTGGCATGTAATCTGCATGATTAAGTGAATTATTGAAATAATACGAGACTTTGAGGCCTTGCATTCTATATCTAAATATTATTATATAAATATATAAACATGATGATACTATTTCCCCCCCTCTCCCCAAGGAACCATAAACCTATTTCCTGGGTCAATTCACTAAGGAGCTAGATCTTTTTGTTGGGGCTCCAAATGGACTAGATAGGACACTAGGGTCAAAAGGGCAAAAGTAAATTGCTATGTATCAGGTTAAGAGGTATCCAAAATATTCAAAGATAATTGTCATAGCTGATGATAGAGCCACTTATCAATTAGAAAAGTTAATAAGTAATCTAATAAAATATATCTTGTTGGATATCAAAATTTTTCTTTTTTTATAAGGAGTCTAAATTTAAAATCAGCTGATCAATATTTTAAATTATTACTAAATTAGTAGAAGGACTAGGTGCTGATCGAATGCGGAAACTTCATTTCCTTCCAAGTTCCTTTTTAAGAAGATAATGTGCTAAATTCAAGACATCCTGTTTTTGTTTACCAGAGTAGAGCCGTTACGACCGCTAAAATAAAACCCGTTAAAATATAATACAGTCCCCACGCCCTCGGTTTTCTATTAATTACTATCTTAATAACAAGAACCATGCAAATTAAAGTTTACAGGTGTTTCCCTGGTAGAGAACCTACAAATACATAATTTTTGTTTTCATTTAAATGTCTTTATATTAAATTTGTCAGTGGAGGAATATGTCCCCCTCCATTCTTTAGGGTAAGGGATGTTCCAGTGGGTTACTCTGGGATGTGACTTCGGACAGTGAACATGAAATGATCCTGATGGGACGTGATAGAGTGTCCCTTCAGGACTTACAAAGTCTCATTAGTGACTTGTTAATTTATATGGTAATCCATAGTGAGTTTTAAGGAGTTGATTATTTAAACATTTTAAAGTGTTTCAAGTTAGTGGTATAAAGATGGTTGTCAGTCTTACAGGACTTCAAGCCTTTTTCTATCATTTGGCACTATTGGATAATTGTTCTATCAAAGGCTCTTTACGAGTAGAGAGAGAGCTGTCATAGATCCTGGAAGTATCTAGATGAGTACCCGATATGTATATATGTTTGATTATTTTGTAATATGGTAGTTTTAGTATATTGTTGCATTTGTTTTAATCATATTTATATTATTTGTCCATTATATCTTATTTGTAATGGTTGTAAGCTATGACATTGTTGATCATTAATTTAATTAAAAACTAATTTTTATTCTTTAAAATATTCATCATATAAAATGTTTGTTCCTTTGATATAATGTTAATAAACAAATAAATGTAGACATTTCTTTTTTTATTAACAATAATATTACCATAAATACACTCAAGCAGTTTTTTTTTTATTTTATTTTAATCATATATATACAAATTCAAATTATAAGCATGCAACATTGTATTGCCCCACATATGCCTTTGAGAGAGGAATCCAATTCTTAATATTCTATTATATTTTGATTCATAAAAAGAGGAATCATATTTATATTTTATCATTAAAAGGGGAAGGTACTGTATGTAATCAGGGGAAGTAAATATTTTATTAGTGTGGGCATTCCTTATAAAATGCTCTGGCATGCCATTAAATCATTAATCACTTCTTAATTAAAAACAATAATAAATTAACCCCCATTACATAGCAAAATATTAAAAATAAATTCAAAACTCACCGAAATCAAGCAAACCACAACCTGGTTGATTCTGGCCTCCGTTTGGATAATAATCGGCAGTACAGATAGGATCGAATAAACCCAAGTTACCACCGCAAGTGTGGATGCAGTCGACGAACTGAGCGTCTAGCCCGTCCAGCCTCTTATCTGGGTTCGCATCATCAAACCCAGGCAATGCTGGATCCAACCCTATTTAAAAACAATTATAATTGAATAACCTCACCTTAAAACTATTTTTATTAATCAAGAGGGGTATGAGAACAAGTGCGTCTGAAGGCCCCAAAAATATGACTATATATTCTATTCAACAATCCCCCATTCTTATCTCAGTTTTGATCTTATCTCAGATTGTGTAGGTAAATACTCTCAATAAGAAATTAAACATATTCATTGCCTAAAAAAAGAAGTGAGACAAGCCGATTCGATATAACACTGACAAAAATTAAATTGTCTAGAAACTTGGTTATAATAATGGTTTTAAAAAATCATGAAACAACTAGAATATAAGTGATCGTTTGGTTTTATCTGTTGCAATAGAGTCAGCGCATATGTGTCGATAACATTAGTTCTGGAATTTCGAAACTTCCAGAAAAATAGTAACAGAAACACCTTTTCCCATTTCTGGTTTAGTTCATAAATTCAACGAATAACTTACACAGTGGCCTCTAGTCAGCCATTCCCATGTCCATTAATAATCCGTTAGAGCGAGAAAGCAGGAATAAAGAGTTCGTAGATGTTGGTTGATAGTTATTGTGAATTAGTGATTAAAATTTGATTATTTGCGTATTTAGGAGCGATATTGTTAAGAATAAATTTTTTAACTGAAAATATTGCAGTTTTTATAAGTAAATATTGCACATTTTGTACAATGTACATGTATCTTGATCAAATTTAATTTTGTAAATTATAGCATAGGTAATATCTTATACGTTTTGTGATTATCCTATACTTACGAGTTTAAACTTAAAAGACCTCCAAGAATTTAAACAGCAAACGATTAAAATCTTCAAAACTTACGACTATTCTCTAAAAATGTTCAATACAATCTTCTAGAATTTCTTTTTTCCTTTTTAAGTTTCTTCAAAGTGAATGAAAGAAATGTATCATCAAAACCACCGCATAAAAGTTAAAGATTATTTTGATTATTTAATAGAAATAGATCACAATCTGATTTTAACCAATTGTTATAAATAACAGTAAAATGGTTTTACATTAAATATAATGAAAGTTGGTCAAGCGTCGCATCTCAATGATTCAATAATGGGTTGACTAAGATTTCAGGAAAACACTTAATTGGAACTTTATTTTTTTTTATTTTGTTGGGTACCCCTACCTAGCCATGTGTGGCATACGGGGGGTTACTCTAGAGGTGTAACCAACCTATTCTAACCATGGTGGGAGTGTCGAGATTTATTCCGTGGGGCCTCCACGAAATAAAAGTCAACCCTCCCAGGGCGGATTCGAACCGCCGCCGTTCGACTTAATTGGAACTAAGAAAAATGAAAACGATTGTAAACTTCCTTCATTTAGATTGTAACGTCAGAATTTTGAGTAGTTACTTGACGGATAGCGTCCCCCAGTGGGGGCTAAACGGCAAAAACACGTAAACAACTTTATATCTCGAGGAGGTTTTTTCCTATCGAAATGGAATTTGTTTTATTCTATTAAGGGTGGAAAATTACTCTAGTAATGCAACTAAATTATACCTATGTAATCATAAAGGCAACCTGAGAACAGATATTTTAAATAATTAAAAAAAAATAATTGAACTTCATTTTAACTTAATTTAGCTTAGTTTACTTTGATTTAACTTAATTTTAATTATTTCTGAACTTTTTGCTTAAAGTTCAGTCAGAGACACAAGTGAGTAGAGACATGTCACAATGAAATAAATCTGGTACCACCCAAATGTTTCTAAATTTTTATGGCAAAATATAGAAACCCCTGTCTTTAATAGACTTTCTAATCACCTCATACTGATATTTAGACAGTTTTGAAAGGATAAAAACCGCTAGGGCAGAATCTGAGTCGAAAATTTCACTTTTACTATTTTTCTTTGAGAGGAGGCTGAAGCAGCTGTCAAGCTTCGTAGAGTATTACACTAACCATAATAAATTTTAAATTAAAAAAAAAAAAACATTATTGTATAGGTATTTGGAGATTAGATTCAATGATTTTTTTGAATAAATTGGAGACGGTCAACTAAAGGGTAGTCTCCTCCTCGGCCCCACTGTGCGCCGCGAAAATTTTCACATAAATGACAATAACCACCCAACAGGCAAAAAAAAAAGGCAAATAAAATCAAATAAATATATTCTGTGATACATCCCAGTCCTAGATCAATCGCTGCCATCTTAAGCTAGGATAAGCCTTTATCTGTAATCATGCTTAAAATTATTCATTTTTTATTACCGATTTATTGGAAGGTTACTGTTGTTATGATATATGAACCATATTATCTATATAAGCACATAATGGCTGTGAAACATCGATCAGTAAAATGTGCCGTTAAGGTGCCTTTACACTCTACGAACTTTACCTTCGAACACCACCCTCGAACAGCCTTCACGTCGACTGTTCGGGTGTTCTAGGTACTTCATCTGTTCGCCTGTGTTCGGGGGTAGCGCTAGTGTTACTTTTGATTTGGGTTTTTTCCAAGTGACAGGAGTTGTTTGTGATATTAGTGCGCCGTGTTCTAATTGGTCTCCAATTATTTTATTTTTCAGATAATATAAAATATATTGATAATGGAGATTTTTTTATCATAAGCTAGCATTGGGTGCGTCAGCCATATTGGTTCGCTTAACGTCATGTTAAGTATAAATGGCTGTTCGTTTAACGCCGGTACGGCAAGGTTCGAGGGTGATGTTCGTCGAGGGCGAGGTACAAGCCCAAAATATTTAAAAAAAAAAAATAGCAACCTAACAACAACAATTATATTTTCAACTTAAACGAAATTTTTTTTATGGAAGAAAATAATCTTTTTTTATTTTTGACTCTTAAATAATAAAAAACAATTAAAATTAACATTGGATTTTGGTTTTTTTCCTCGCTTGCCCCACTGTAAACTGTTACAGATCCCCAATAACGTGATACATATAACGTTAACAAAAAAACAAAACAGAACAGATGTAAATAAAAATCTCAAAATAAACCACGTGAACCACAGTTATTAAAAAATATGAGGCATAACGAATAAAAGTTAAGTTGTAAGGCGGCCGTCTATTACTTAAGTACCGACCTTTGCGAACGCTCTACTGGTCCTTGAAATTATAGTCTTACTTAGATTGATGCTGTAGACTTATGTTCAAATATGATCTAATATAGTTTTTCTTTAAATAAAATATTTAACATCTACCTGATATCCTCGCAACTTTTCCACTTTTTAAAGATGCTCCAGCAAATCCACAAGCATGTGCTCCCAAACTGTGCCCTATAAGGTGGATATTTTCTAATTTACTGCCTTTTCCTACCAAGAAATTCACCAACTCGCCAATTATTTTTCCAACTTCTTCTGACTTGTATACAACATTGGTGTAAATAAAAGTGTAGTAGCTCCAATCTACTCCAATTATATTGTACCCCTTAGACCTCTGGTCGAGGAAATCTGTTTTATACATAAATATATAAAATGTATTATATTTTAAGACATTCTAATGAAATAATAATGCTATCGAATGAGCTCTTACTATTTTTTATATTCTGTATGACCTCAGAGTTGATATTGTCCATGAATCCATGAACTATAAACTTAGTCTCGTCCTTAAAATTATAATTGGAGGATTCTAAAACCAATGAATCATTCAGGTAAAGCCTTTGAGATTCCTTGGGATTTTTCCTGTAGGACAACAAATGTACAATAATTGAAAAACCTTTAGGTATTCCTTGCAACATGTCAAATTGTATGAATAATTAATTAACTGATAATGTCATAATTAAATTGATATACACAAGGACTCCTAATATTAAATTCATCAAGGAAAATTCAACGAGCAATAGAATTGTAACAAGCCCTAACTAATGAAGAAATGTTATTCTTAGAAGGTTTATGTAAGCATGGGCTTTCTCAGATAATTTAGTACCATTGCCTAATTTAGTAACTAATTTCGTAAATTAGCAACTTATTGTAATCCACATAATATTGCAAAAAAATGTAGCAGTTATTTTTTGTCCAAAAATCTGCTTAATATGACAAAACTATTAAATATATAAAGGGCCAATCCAAGTCTAATCATCCAGCCAAAGTTGAATGTTATACCTCCTCCCCTTCAAATTTTGATAAACATTTGTAAAGTATTTGTACATTTTAAATACTTACACAAATTAGTGTAAATGCCAAATTTTACCCAATTCTAACACGTAGTTCAGAATGATAGCCATTTGAACTTTGGAGATATTTGATGTTATGATGTTGACTTGAGTTTTCCAAGTTGTAAAACGGCGATCAACAAATACCTTGAGCAAAAATCTCTCTAGCAAACTTAATCATCTATATATCAATAGAAATAGGATGAAATTCTCTATCTAATGATGAAATAATATGTGTGGGTTATTTTTATTTATACAAATATGTGTTAATAAAAAAATATTTAGCTTTCAAATAATATAATAATGTTTGTGGACTTACGAGTTCAAAGAGTTTTATTACTATTTAAATCTTAAAAAAAAAAAAAGAAAAAAAAAAAAAAGAAATCAATATAGGGTACCAAAACAATTTAATTTGTTTAAACTAAGGTATTTAAGGTATTTTTCAATGACCGTTTTACTAGTTATTTTATTGACATCTAATAAAAATATATTATTTTTAGTCATCTCTCCTTGTACCTACTTTTTTTTTTTTTTTTTTTTTTTTTTTTTTTTTTTTTTTTTTTTTTTTTTTTTTATTCTCTCAGTTTATACTGTTCTTATTCCATGTAAAATTTTATGAAAAGAATTAGATACCTATTTATTAGGATTAATAATAATTTTCTATCATGCCTAATCAAAAAGTTTTATTGTTTCATTATAATTTTGGCAAATATAGTCATCATTCCTAATGATTTATGACATTCTTCCAGCACAAGTTAATCCTTTTTCCTTTTACCTCTCATACTATGCCTGATGATTCTCTGTGGCATCTAATAAAACGATGACCATGGGTTATTAATAATGCCAATGGTTGGAGTTGCATCATACGCTTCTATTTTGTTAGTTGTGCTCAAAGAATATTTACATAGTAGTTCAACTGTGACTTTAGGGGAAAATAAATAAATATATACCAACTAAAATAAATAAATAGGAAAATTAGTATGATTTCATTCAAAGCTTTACAAACTTTCAGTTCTGATTTCTCAAACAATCCAATTCTTAGTCCTATAATTAAACTTTGAATGTCGATAATTTTTCTTAAAACTAACCATTCTTATCTTACACATATACAAACATGAAGTAATGTCCTACGGTTCTTAAAATGGTTAAATAACAATTTAAATATATTAAATATTAGAATAAAAAACATGAATTAAAATTTTTCTGTGATTATTAAGCAAGAAAATAATATGATGCAACTGTAATGAAGTCAGGTAAAATTTAAAAATGTATATATACATATTTTTTTTTTTTTTAACGTCCGCTTTATGCCACGAGGGCTAATCGGGACAGGTTATCTACGGGTAACTAACCTCTCCTAATCCATGGCAAGCCGCTGTTCAGTGAGGCCGTCACCAAACAGAATCGAGCGGGCTTGGGCGGGATTCGAACCCGCACCGCCAGCGTGGGAGTCGGAGACACTATCCCCTCGGCCACGCCGCGGCCCTTAATCTATATATTTAAATTGAATTTACTTTTTGTATAGACATCAATGGATCAAATCATTTATGGTGCAAGAATAGATGATTATTAATTGCACTTCTCTAACATAAAATAAAATAAAATGTTAGAGGATGAAACATAATTGAGGAAAAATCCACAATATTTTATATTAGTATACCACGTTCCTTTAATACTTAAATTGTAATGTTTTCAATGAAGCACATTCATTAGGGAACTATATGACACAATAACTGAAATTCTTACTTGGTGTACAAATGGAACTGCACTTTCCTTGAATCTATAACCTCCAGTTCATTACTTGGAGAAGTGATATCATCATAATTCACATAAATTATGTTTCTGTCAAGATTTTTTAATATTGCCCAAGGGTGGGAATGGGGAACAGCCAAAAAGCCATCTAAAATTTAAAAAAAAAAAAATATAAAATATATATGAGAAAAATATTGGTAATTATACTGTTACAACTATTTAATTTGATTATTAAAAATTTTCATTCAAAATGAAATTATTCCTCCAAACAAAAATTTTAGTGTAAAATTTTTATTTTACATTCATTCATTTGTGAAAAAAATTCAAAGTCCTTAAATTGAAAGATTTTGAATTTGATTTGGACTCAATTGAAAGATTTTGATTCTAATTCCTTGAAGAATGAATATTTGAAATTTAATGAACTATTCTATAATTTTTAAAATGGGAATTGGTATATCATTAAACCAACAGGATGTTGGTCCTCTATAGCTACATAAATATAAAATGTATATTTCTCTATTGTATAAATTTTTTTTAGGGAACAGAGAATATTTTATTTTGCAAGTGTGCTGCTACCTATTAGAATATGACATACTTTCTGAGCTGTATCATTAACATTAAAAATATGTTTGAGGGACAAGATTCCAATTAACAGGACACTTCTGTCCATCACTTTGCTTTCGGAGAATAGTTGAAAAATTACACACAAATCAGAAGAAAGAGCTCTAGCAAAAAAATAATTGACAGAGCAATGTGTTACATGAACATGCAACAACGTTAAACAGAACAGGCATATGAGATCAAAATAAACTTACTGAACACCTGAACGAGGATTAAAATAATAATTAACCAGCTCTGGACCATTATTGTCAGATAGAAAACACTGAAGAAATGATTATTATTGTTGATATTTATTTCTTTATATATTTATCTCATTAATCTTAATAAAAAAAATTAACGATTAACGTTGAATGATGTGGCACTTCAAATGTTTATTTACTTATTTTTTAAATTTCTTTTCAGGTAGTTCAAGGTTTGATATCACAAGACTGGAAATGCCAATTACATAATATTTCTAATAATAGTTCATTTTTCAGTTCAATGGTATCTGTACAACGGATTTTACAGATAAAAAGGCATTGCTGTTTATTTTAATAAGCCTTTTCATTCAAGGGATTATTGAATATGATATATAAGAGTAAATACATTGAGAACTGCAAGATAAAAAAGCATGTAAATTATTGTTAACTTATTTTTAAACTAATAATAGCGGAAAATTTAACAGTTGAAAAATGAATTATTTGACCTACATTTATTTTATATTCAGAAACTGAAAAATAAAGTGTATATTTAACTAAAAATAAGTTTCTATGTAAGAATATATTCTTAATTATTTTAAATATAAAAGATTTTATTTTTTTAACTATACTAGATACTAGATGAAAGAAAAAAATCTGGTGCGTGCGCGCAACACACAACTTTCACTTACCAACATACTTAGATTAGAAATTAATGCGTTTTGTTAATTGCCACCTCTCAAATGAACAGAACAGTTTAATAATAACGCATTGGTTTGTCATTAAAGGCGTACGGCGCATGCGTGAGCTCAAGGTGTTTTATGAGTTGACGGAATATTTTTCTTTTTTTCTCCTGTATATGTTGACTTGATTTTCTTCATATATGATATTTAGCCATTTCTTATTTTTAAGCGTGATGAGAGACAGTTAATTTCTCAATATAAACTAAAACAAAGGTACTTTATAGAAAAACAAAAAAAGCCCCTTCCCCATTTAAGCCCCCTCAGAACATTTTAATAATGATAAAGCATAGCTGATATTAAATAACAACTAATTTTCATTAAACATAACGAATTTGATAAAAATCGTTAAAGCCGTTTTTGAGATAATCGATCAAAAAGGTAAAAATTGGACAAAATTTATTAAGTAAAGTCCCCCCTCCTGTTGATCAATTTTGACGAAATTTTTACAGTCATATCTCGGGCATATAAATACATCAAATACCAAGTTTGATCAAAATCTTTAAAACCGTTATTGAGTAAATAAAAAAAACACGTGAAAATGATACAAAATTTATTAAGTAAAGTCCCCCCTCCGGTTGATCAATTTTGATGAAATTTTTACAGTCATATCTCGGGCATATCAATAGATAAAATACTCAGTTTAATCAAAATCGTTAGAGCCGTTTTTGAGAAAATTGAAAAAAACTTAAAAAGTTACTAATTAAAGTACCCCCTCCCTTTGAGCAAATTTGATGAAATTTTTGCTGTCACATCGCGGGCATATACATACTCTAAATACCCAATTTCAGGTTCGCACGGTTTATAGTTTTTGAGCTAGTCTGTTCACACACACACACACACACACACACACACACACACACACACACACACACACACACACACACACACACACACACACACACACACACACACACACACACACACACACACACACACACACACACACACACACACACACAGACCATTTCGCGGGACTTGGTTATTTTGACTCAGGGGACCCTAAAACGTGTATTTCCGTTGAAAACCGGAAGTCGAAAATTTTCACGATCGCAATACTTCCACTTACTATATATTTCATATATATGTAAGTGAAAGTAAAAATCTAATGAAAACTAATTAAGACTATAATTTAAAATGAAAAGGACCGGTAGAGTGTTCACAAAGGTCAGTACTTACATAGCAGACGGCCGCCTAATAATTTAACTTCCATTCGCTATGTCTCATCTTTTTTAATATCTGAGATTCACGTAGTTTATTTTGAGATGTTTATTTTCATCTGTTCTATTTATTTTTTTCTTTTAACTGGTTATGGGGGATCCGTAACAGTTTACGGCTATTTCTCATAAGTAATTGCCCACAATTCTGATGTTACAATCTAAATGAAGAAAGTTTACAATCATTTTTAATTCTAGTAATTACAATTAAGTGTTTTCCTGAAATCTTAGTCAATTTATGTTTCCATCATTAAGAAGTGAGACAATTTGTGAATATCGTCCATATACATGAATATTGTGAGCATTGTAAGTTAAATTAACACAATAAAGGACTATGTTTATTCAAAATAACTCTTGTAAAAACGTTTCTTATAAATAAATCTTGAAGGCATTTAAATACAATATAATGGTAATCGATTTACATAAAAGATAATTACGTTTCAATATATAATGTGTTTTGATCATATTTTGTAAGTTAAACTTTTTATTCGATGAATAGATATTTATTTAACAAATTATGAAAAAAGGAAATGAAGAAGTGGGTATAAACTCGATTCACCCAGATCAGTTAAACAAAAATCAGTTGGACCCTTCTGGAATCACATATTTAAGTTAGAAGAAGTTTCCCCCAAAGATCAGTTGAGATTATGGTTTCAGTTTTTTGTTCTTATGACAGTTTTTACACATTGTGAAATAAAGCAATCTCAGTTGTGATCAAGTTTTTCAGTGTTAAGTAGTAATACAATAGTGGAAATATTAACCAGTAAGTTGCAATATTGTGTTTACTCTTTGATCCCATTGTTCAACTAAATAATTAACATTCATTTATTGTCTTAGTAATAAGACGAGAGGCAGCTGCTCTCTCCTTCCAACCCTCATGCGGACGTCCATGCATCACAACTATTAAAAAATCATAATTAATGTAACATAATTTTATTTTATTTGTAACTTTACTTTTATTTTATTTTTGTTTTTTTTAAGCAATTTTGATAAACTAACATTACAACATAACAAGGGCGTACCCAGGATCAAAACTAGGGGGGGCAAGCTAAAAACTAGGGGGGGGGGCAAGCTATGGTCGTTCAGGTTGTAACACCTTAACGCGGAAAAGGTGAATGAAACCAAAATTATGTATAATTATAGCACTGCTTTATCAACTAAGTTATTACAATTATTTGCTTGAAAAAAATGTATTATATTATTGATTCCAGTCTTAAACGCCTAAAAAATTATTGCTTCCAGCCTTCCAGGGGGGGGGGGGGGCGCAGCTGCGTGCCCAGCCTGGGTACGCCCATGCAACATAATGTACAAAATCGTACATATACATGAACTGTATAATATAACATGTAATACATGTAATGTGCCTAATGATATAGGCAGGTAAAAACTATCCAACCAACTCTCCTTCTTTGAGGCTACCATAGAAGGTAAAATAGAAAAACAAAACATTATATGCATAATTTATTTCTAATTTATGTTTATACTTATCTCAGGGACTGAGAATTAATTGTAAATCAATTTGATATTTGTGAATAACTGTGTTAAACTGAAGTGATCATTGTAAAAACAATTTTGTATATTTAAAAAAAAATCTAGTAGACACACACATAAGATTATACAATAATCGATTTAGATAAGAGAAATTTGTGTTTTGATTTGTGATGCAATAGTCATAAATGAGAATTAGTAGTTGAAGTTAATGAATTGAGATTGATTTGAGAATTAATAAAGAAAAAGTAAAAGAAGAATTATACATAGATGTAAATAGAAGGTTCAAAGTCATTCCATAAGGGATGAGCAAGGATTCCCTATCCTTGTTACATGTATTCCCGAAATACAATGGCTCTTCGCAGTGCTGTTCTACTACCTATATCAGAAAAAAAAATATATTAATTGTTTCTATAAGGCTCAAGGTTGAAGGCTGAAGGTTTTCAGATTGATGAATTTCGCCATGGTCACATTATTGATGTTTGGAACATTAGAATATTTGATTTTATCTTTTGCTTTTTTAATATTGTTTAAAATAATTTATGGTCATTTTATAAATCAATTAATTTTTTTATTCAGAAAATTAATTTTAAAAATTCCAAATATTTAAAATAGGTACTCATTACTATCTATTTAAAAAATCATAATTTATAACAATACTTTTAATTAAATATCAAAAATTAAAAATTGTTTCTCTTAACAATACCTACCATATAACTTTTTAGTTGAAGAAATTGTTTCTTCATCATTGCTTTTGGCTCAGTTACCAGCTAAAAATGATAAAATACTTGCTTGATAAATCAAAATGTTGATGAAATAATTGAATGGTGAAATTGCATTTCTGATTCACTTTTTAACAATCCCCCAACATCCTCTTAAAGGTTAAAAAGACATAGAATAAAGGAATTAAGAAAACTAAAAGGAAATGGGTAAAGGAGGATAAGGAAAACACACAACATTTATTTATATATCAGAGAGCAAAGGGTCTTAGACTTAGACTTTTGCAGTAGAATAAATACTTCTTCAGAGATATTATTTAATGTTTAAATTCTGTATCCATACAGGAGATTTGAGTTGCTAAAAATTGAAGTGCCAAAAAATATAAATTCGAGTATGTCATTTTGTTATTTATTATTATTCTTAATCTGTCACAGTGAAAATGTAAAATTCATAAAAAAAAACTTTTTTGTCCTGTGGATTAAAGTTTCAATAGTTGTAAGCCAGGTGGAGCTGCGAAGCAATTCTTGGCGAGTTCTAGTAGGTAACAGATACAATTTATTCTTTTTTAAATTATTATTATATGTGAATGATTGATCAGGCTAATGTTGAGATTTTGTAATAGAACTGATCATTTAAAAAATATTTACAATAAATGTAGCTAAACTTCAAATGGGAAAACATGTCAGAAAAACAAAACACTCAGAGAGAGAGAGAGAGAGAATACTAAGCTACAGAAGTAAATAACATGTTTGTCTCCTTCAAAAGATGAATCATTAAACACAAGTCCCATTATACAAATAAACAACTGAAATAAATATTCAATGATCAATTTTAAAACTTTGATTGTTTGTTTTATTTAATGTCCCTTTGGGGGATCCCTAATGGGACTAAAGTTAAAATTTTGATACTAATATTAATTACATGAAAATGTAAGATACAATCATAGGAAGGACGAATTATTCAATCATAGTCATAGTGAAATAATGATATATTTTAAGGAACTTATTGTATTTTACATTTAACTCTGTGGAAGAATATCAATTGTTCAAATTAAAACTTTCTTATAATAGAGCTATTTCAATATTTAATTCATACCTGATTAACATTGTCTAATAGATACTTCAATAAAACTTAACAAGCACGAATGGGATCATAAAGCTAAAATTATGTTAGCATAGTTTAGATTAAATTAATCATTTTTCATTACAAACTATCTCCCAATACAGCTAAAGGAGACATCCGATTTTCCAATTGATTTTTCAGGAAAACGTAATCCATATGCAGAATTATGAAAATTAAATGAAAATATAACTTTATTCTGGGACTTTTAGTCCACTAAGAATAACAAAAAGGAAACTTGTGGTAGTACATTTGTCTGACTGAAATTAGATCAGTGGGATGAAATTATACATTATATGTAGGATAATAAAAATAGAAATAATTTGTTACTCATAGTTCTAAATATTGACCATTTTTACATTTCTACGGAAGACTTGGGAGAAGGGAACAATCGGGAGACGTGAGAGTCTCTGGGTAGATCAAGAATAAATCTGATAAGGCGGTTCATTAATTTTTTTAATCTCATCTCTAGTTCCCCAGACAACCCTCCGTATACTTATACTAGGCATCCATAGTCAAAGTGAGGAAAGATGAGAGAGGAAACTAGGATTATTAATTATTAAGGTGAAATTATTATAACTTAGCCAAATTTTAAAAATAACACATTTTAAATTATGATATTCCATTATTTTACATTTCTCTACTCACATTTATTTTTTTTAATATGTTAATTACACTGGTCGACAAAATTTAACTTTTTTTCTTTCACAAGAATTAAAATAACAGATTCTAAAAGTATTTTTTGTGCTGAATTCAAATATAATTACAGTTTTTCCACATCGGGCAGGAGTTTTGTGTGATATTCATTTGAATTTTTTATAATATTCCAAAAAATCTGTAACTAGCTAACTCAAAATTATAACTACTGATTCTGACTTACCTAGAAAGTGGTAGGTAGTGATTTTCGGGTATATTTTGCATCTGGAACGTCTCTCATTTTAGTCCAACAGTAGTCAGCCAGCATATTGGAACTCCACTTGCCTTGGTACCTCTTCTCTATTGTAGAAATTTGCTGATGAAAACGCTCACCGTGTTCATCGCTGACAGCTCCAAGGTTTTCGGGGAAGAAGTCCAAGTGAGAGTTCAAGAAGTGAATTTTTAAAGACATGTTGCATCCCATAGCTTTATAAGAATGCAGAAGATCAGCCACTATGTCACGATAGTTTTCTGCTTTATGGTTTCCAAGAAAATTGCAACACAAACTTTTGAAAGACTGCCAGGCTGCTTTCTCCAGTGGATTTAACAGTCCCTCGAAATGTTCATCAGCCATTAATGATCGGATTTGTGGTCCTATAAAAACTCCTTCTTTCAATTTAGCATCACTGACTTTGGGGAATTTCGATTTCAAGTACAAGAATCCATCAGAAAGTTTATCCATAGCTTTGACGAAATTTTTCATAACTCCTAACTTAATATGCAATGGAGGTAAAAATATTTTTTCAGGCTTCACTAAAGGGACACATGCCACATTTTTCTAGCCAGGGATAAGAGATTCACGTTTTCACTCGCACAAAAAACAGCAAAATTTGGTGAACCCAAGTTGCAAACCAAGCAATAAAGCAATGACCTTTAAATCACCACAGATATTCCATTCATATTTTCCATATTGTATTTTCTCTAAAACTAGTTTCATATTTTCATATGTCTCTTTCATATCAGCGGCATGCGCTACCGGTATTAACTTACTTTAGAGGAGTATATGAACAATCGCCACTCATCTGGCCGGTGTTGAAGCCCAAGAGTTTCCATAACTGAACAAATATTATTACAAAACACAATACCATTTTCTTCAGAGAAGTATACTTTGAAAACACTATGGCGGCTACGATATCTACTAATTCTTACATCTTTTTGGAGTAGATTCCACCCTTTGAGTCTGGAAGCTAAAACTTCCGCTTGCTGTTTAGACAGATTTAAATCGCGAATCAGGTCACTAAGGTCTTGCTGATTGGGAAAGTATGGTTCTGATGAACAGCTACTGGCTTCATAAGTAAGATCATTTTTATTTTCATCTGAATCATTTGGAGTTTCAGTCAGGTCAGAACCAGAGTTATCACTTAAGGTTGTATCTGCATATACTGGTACGGGGAACTCTTCACTGTGTAAGACAGGTCTCATTGCAGATTGCAAATTCGGATACTTAACTGTATATTTTGTTTTAGATGTGATTCCTTTAATATTTGTCAAACAAAAATAACAATCAGTTAAATGATCCTTCGGTTCCCTCCAAATCATGGGAATTGCAAATGGCATATGTGTACCATTTTTCCACCCAGTCAGCAGTCTAACACACGAAACACAGCATGTATTTGGGGCCCAGCTCTTATCAAAATCACCAACTTGACAGCCAAAGTAAAGTTTATAACACTTCTTTACAAGTGGGGTCAAATTTCGCCTCTGAGACTTGAAGGTCAGGTCACCACAAATATAGCAGAAATTATCTGCATGATTTACACAATTTCTTGGCATGATGAAAAAATAAAGCACAGAAATACAACATGCACAACATAAACAATACACTTCTAAACAGAAAGGAAGGAAATATTTCACTACTCAACAATCTCACAGTCAGCTCAATACTGACACATCACAATGCCAAACAGGTCTGAACTTGTCTAAACAACAACCTGCACAGTCATGTTTTATTGCGCTTCAGCATGACATTGCAAATAATTTCAATAATACAGCTTGAGTAAAATAGCTACATATGAGGTAACGGTTCCTATGACAGGTCAAAGAAAACGCTAAAATCATATTTTGAAAAGTAGCTTTTACAGAAAAATTATGCCAGATGGGAAAATTCTGACTACATATCTGAATTCAGGATGGAAAATGCCACTAGATTCACTATTCAGATCTCTTGTGAAAAAAACCTTGTCGACCAGTGTTATATAAGAAATAAGAATTACTGGCTCTATCTGTGAGACATCTTATTTTTTGGCTGAGAAGGAGCAGGTTATCAACAAGATCAAAAATTGTCTTGATTTGGATATGATATTGATATTTATAACATTAATGCAAGATATCAGTTTTGGACTAGATAAAGTACTTATCACTGCTAAGAGAAAGACATTAAATCAGCTGCTCCAACTGTAAAATTCCCTACTGGGATGATGCTCAAAATCTGACCTAAAAAAATAATACATACAACTACCT